>ML677349.1:53815397-53826907 GCA_007922305.1 Dermatemys mawii | reverse complement strand
AAAAATCACTGAACAAATCTCTTCAGTGGGGAGGGAAAGTAGTAGAAGCTTCCCAGAGCCTTGCATACTCAAGTAATTTGTTCATCTGAAACATACTTACTGGTTTTAACAGCACATGCAAGTCTCCTGCTGTAAGAAATTTATTCTCTTCAAAATAAAGTTACAAGCAGATTCTTTCCAGGGGAGACAAACTCCCTAAAATGTAGCAACCCACAAACTGCCCTTTAATGCTTAGACAGAACACTACAGTTTCAAGTTTTATCTGTTTAACTAACACACGTGTAGCGTTTTCCCCCCCCTCTTAGATTTTTCAGATTCAATAATCTAAGTGCATGACATTTTAAAGAGACAGCATCCTTCAAACAGTAAGTAAAGACAAAAAATGCTATATAACATATTTAGAAATAATTCTGGCTTTGTCTATCACTTTCATTTCCTTGGTTTATTACTAGACCTTTGCCTTACCCATAGCTTTGTTTTTTATACATACTTGGTTACTTACTTACCACCATCCACAATCATTTTGCAAAGGAGGCAATTCAGTTCCATTGTGTAAACTGGGTTTTTAATGATATAAGCATTATCACTTCTTTTGAAACAGGAAGGCAGGGGAGGAATGATACTAAACTAACTGCAGCTGTTTTGACACTTCATCCCTTCGAAAGGCAGAAGTGCTCTTAGTCTTGATCTAAATTTTTCTGAGTCCAATTTCAGATTGTGGCAGCCATTTTCTGATTCTATGAAGCAATATCTTGGTCTGGTAACACCTTCTCTTCCAGCTGTAGATGCTGAGTTTAAAAATGAATGAAATGGAGTAACACTATTGGCAAGAAGGGAGAGATTACCGAACTCCCTCCTCTACCAGCTGGATTCATTCCATCATGCAAACTTCAAAATAAACCCTAATGCCTCTTGTTTGCTCTTCTCTACCACCCTTTCTTACCTTCTAGCACTATCATGTTTGGGGTATGTTCTGCTTTTTCTTTAAGCAATGGTTAAAATTCCCATTACACTTCATACCTTGTCTCTCTTCTGGAGACTTCTTTAGCCTAGTATGTTCTTGTTTCTTTTCCTCTCTTCCCATAAGTCTCTTCTCACAATCCAGCTTTCACTAAAAAGAAACCTTCCATTGAGAATACCTTTTCCTTAGACTACGCTCCTTACAGTGTCTCCGTTGCATTCTGTCTCTGAAAGGTTTCCTTAAAATGTGAGCTTCCTGAGCAGAGAAAACTACTCTAAAAGGACTCATGAGTAATGGGGCACTAGCCCTAGATATAGAATTGGGCAGAAGGGACTGTAATGAAGATTGAGATGGCACGCTCTCAGGAACAGAAAGTTACCAGTGCTCTGTGTAGGCCTCACTACACCTTTAGTTATTATATTACATACTCCTTTTAATGATAATCTCTACAGCAGAGAGCTATATTATCATCACCCTTTAGCTGAGTAATACGAAACAGAGACATTAAAACCATTTGATTAGAGTTTAATTTGTCACAGGTAGAATTTTAAAAATAGTGTGTTTGAACAGTTCCTGCTAGGGCACTTTTCCCAAGATAGAATATTTTTTTCAAGCCTGTATTTAACTGGTTCATGCATACACAATGTTTTGTTGTACAGCAACTGTAACAATATTAAATAAGTAAAATAAAGGCACACTTTAAATTGTTCTTTTACAGAGACAGTGGCTAGAATTTATTACATTGGGTAAACAAAAGCAAAATGTCTTCCTTTGATTAAAAAAATCTAAATTCTACAGAGAGGAATATTAGTGGAGGGAGAGTAAGTGAGGCGAACATTCAGTAAGAATTGACTGGTCTAACAACTTTCTTCTCAAAATACGGTACATGACCAAGTTCCTCCAACCCTTGGAGCAGATCAAAAATATATCCTAGTTATTTTGGATTCATTCCAAAATAGTTTATTCCTAATGCACAAAATAAAACATGGGATACATTTATTTCAATCAAATCCTGTCTGAAATTGATTTTTTTAAACAAAATTGAGTCTGCTTATTCAATTAAACTTCCACCAAATCAACGTCTGTGTCAATAACAAAAGTAAATTTCCAAACTTCATTTTAGGATTTAGCTACATGCTTGTAGGAAGCTTCTGTTGTGTTTGTTTAGCAGGAATTCCAGTAGCTCTGAATTCTTCTCTTTGCTTCAAGTATTCAATTTTGCACTCTTCATAAAATGCTGGATCTTTATAGCTACAAGAAAAACAAACAATATTGCGACTTCTACCTTAATCAAAGAAGTTAATACTGTTTGTGGAAATGAGATGCTACCTACAGCATTAATAACTCTTTATGTTTTGAGTTTAATGATCATACACAACTTGATTTTGAATTTGCCTTTCCAATAGCACTTAGAGAGGAGACAGACGTGCACATTTAAACTAACATTGTCTTCTGCTGGAGAGTATGTTGTTTTCAGACCTGAAGTTTGTCACTATAGCTGAAGGACAAAACCAAGGAACTACTTCTGATATCACAATCCGACTAACCACTGCATTTTTCCTGGATACCAACTGCTATTTTCTTAACATTTATAGTTGTACTGTTGCTTATCTTAAAATTAAACCACTTTGACAACTTGTGTTCCATAGAATAGTATACTTCCTTGTAACAGGAGCTGAACACAACACCTTTTTACTCATATGTAGGATTTGTGGTTCATGTATAAAACCTATTGCTAATAATCTAATTACTACATATTTAAAATTGTTTAATTAAAAGCCTACAACTGCACATCATTTCATTAGGGGGTAGGTTAGGGCTTCTCTACATAGGGGAGTTAGTGCAAAATAAGCTTGGGTCTACATTCAAAATGCAATAGATTTTCTGCATTAGGGGATATTTACTGCACACAAAGACACTGTGTGGTTTAGCTTTGGAAGTGGATATAAGCTAAACTGCACAAAGGTACTCTCAGTGCAGAAGATGTGTGTCCCCAGAACCACTAGTGGGGGGTATTTCCCCATGTCAGCAAGCCCTTCATATCTGCAGGAATACACAATTTGTGCCTTTTTTTCAACTAAGGTCTTGTCTAATGGGGAGTGTGATTTCTGAAGTGCACAGTAATCGGTCCGTGTAGACCCCATTGGTGTGCTTTAATATAGTGCTATTTCAAGCAGTATCATATTAAAGCCCAAAAGGGAACCTTTAGGGTACATCAGCAGGGTCTACACTGACCAACTAATATGCAACATTTCAGTGTGCTTTAGAAAGCACATTCCCCCATTATGTAGACAAACCCTAAGTAATCAAATCTGCCCTAAGTTATGGTGAATGGCACAGTGTATTTGGTCCTGTACAAACAAGACAGGGCCCATAATCAGAAGATTTAACTAATTTTTCAATTCACTTTAGTTTTTACCATTTAGCAATAATCTAAATTTCACATTTGTTCTGGTTCCTGTGGTAGCACATCTGCTCTACATCCAATACTCAGATCTGAGTTCTCCGCAGTCTGCCCAGGAAATGAAGTGCATAGAGATACATATACACACACACACACACTTCTCAAGGCAGTTCCCAAGATGCATTTTATACAACTTTCACAAGACAGACCACAATTAATATCAGAATAATATTTACAGTAATGCAAGCTTCCACTACAGAAACAGAACTGTGAACTTCTGCTTGGCAACACATACCTTCCATTTAAAGTTGTTATAAAACAGTGCTGACTGTTCTGAACACCAACAGAGTAATTGCTACAGTTCCTGGTAAGGACGTTAATGTATTTTATTTCCCCTTCAGTTTCAGACTTTCGGCCCTAGAGTGACTTAATTAATCCTCAAAACAGCTGGCTGCAGATACTGACACCTAATAGAGTACAAGAAAGAGACTAAACAAATTTCCAGAGTCATTGATCACATTCATTGGACAAACAAGAGCTTCAAAAGAGATCTCAGTACAGGTCTCTGACACCATGGTAGAATATTAGTATTTTTCAGCACTTTGCCTAAAATAGTGCTACCACCACCGGAGCTGCAGCAGTGTTCAGAACCAGGGGAATTTTTTTAGAAAAACCGCTAGCATAAAGGTGCCTTGCTTTCCTTCAAAAAATACCCCAACCTAGATTCAGTAGTGGAAGGCCTAAGTCATGAGATCTTGCAAACTTGCTTGAAGAGGCTTAGCATCTCCATTCACTTCTGGAATCGTGAAGATACATGGTGCCTTTTTGAGACCACCTTGAAACTACATAATGAAGTCAGGCATTGTCTAAAGGACTTGGGTTTTTTCCCCCACTTTCTCAATGACATCATGACTGTAGCAATATACATTTATTTTTTTAAAGTCTCATGTTGACTTACTAGGTAGTTAGACATTCTTTCAATGCTGCATTTTCCTGTCGACATTTTATCACCATAAGAAAGCCAGACTCTTGGCAACATTTGGTAAAAGCTGAAATAAAAAAAAAAAAAAAAAAAAAGTTTAGATTCTTTTACCTCAAAGTGTTGTCTGACTCCCAGATTGACCTGTTTCTGGCATTATAGTAAGCTTGGAACTTTTGTAACTTCAATATATCCAAGCATTACACTTAGATCAGTGATCAACTTCATGTATTTCTTTTAAGACGTAACTGCAGACTGGCGGAAGTCAGGGCTTCTCATTGATTTTAGTTGAGCGTCTTAAAATCTGATGCTAAACTGTCAGGAGATTACTACTCTTTTAGCTGTTGCAAAAGCAAGCACATGCACTTGTCTATGCCGCATTGTAAACCTGGGTTTGTGGGGCACAGGCTTGTGGACTCAGTGTTTCCAAGTGTGCACTTGAGCATCCATACCAGGTTTATAATTGCTGGACCCAGGTCTCACAGCCATGCTAACATGTCCATACTATACTATGCAGACCTTCTGATTTGGCTCTGCAATGTGAGCTGCATCCACACTACAAAATGACAGGGCTTGACCCAAGTCAGAGTGAAACTCAGGCTCTGATCCACTGCCTGAGCAGCATCCTAGGATCTGGGTCCTGAGAGCTTGCTGACCCAAGTCAATCTGGGGTGTGTGTGTGTGTGTGGATAGAAGTGGGGCTTGAGCTCAAACCTGAGTGAGATCCTGTGCTTAGTGCAGACATACCTACGTAACTTAATCTTTACCTTTGATGTGGATGATAAATAATCAAGACCTGATTTGCCTCTCAGACCAGTTATACATCAGTTTAAGGCCATTTATTTCAATGGCTACACCTGCGCGTTGCTGCTGGAAGTGAGAGGACTATGTATTTTGGGAGCACAGTGTGCTGCTTGGCCAGGGTGCTCTTTGAGCAAAGGCTGGTTCTGAGCTCTGGAATACCAGGAGGTTCCCTGCCAAACATAGACCTCACAAATACTCAGCCTGAATGACAGTGAGAGACCTTTAGTACGCAACTAATCATTTAACTGGGTGAAATGCAATATGCACATATACCTGTTCTGATATTATCTAATGTCTAAATGATATGGCTCACTCCCCCAGCCACTATGAAATAGATTCAGAAATTGCAGTATTTACATTAAACTGAATAAACCACTAATGCTGCTTGGTTATATTTTTGTGTTATGAACAAAACAAACCACATTATAAACATTTTCTCATTCACTGACCGCATCTGATCTTCAAGCCTAACAACCGCTGGCCTGGAGCCTCAAGCTGTTTGTAAGGTCTTTGTCACTCGTTTAGCAACAAGATTTTAATTAGGATCTTTCCTTCATACTATATAACACATTAACACTCTCATATACAGTGATGTGGCTAATACCGCCAAACAATTTCTGAAGCTGTGTATTCTGTGACAAATCCCATTTAAAACTCTACTCTCTGCCTTTCATACTGATAAGTCAATGTTGTTATGGTGAAATAGTTTGTGTATGTTAAAAACACTAAATCAATGACTTCATTAGTGTTGTTAAACAAAAGTTAGTACTGTTAATGTTGTGTTACTTCTATGACTAGGGCTTCCAAAATTTGCTAAGCACAATAATTACTACAGTCTAGTGTAGTAATGACAGTAATTACTAAACCAATTAAATACCACTGGCTGGATAATTTCCTCTTGTGAAAGAGCCTGTTGGAGAGGAGCTAGAAAACACTGAGGTGAGGTTTACTGGAGTTTCCAAGCAATCCTCTCCTTGGGAGACAGGTCCTAGGGGATCTGGGAGCATAACAGCAGCATGGTCTCCCACTCCTGCAGCTCCTGGGGCTGTATGAAGAAAGAAATCACTAGTTTCATGGAGAAAATATGCTGCCCTGCTGATTCTTCTCTATAGCAGCACAGCTCAAAGGAGCCTAACTGCTACTAGCATCTCCTGGGGAGTGTGCAGTAGCCTTTTGCAGTATTGACTCCAGAACGCATTTCCTCTTTAAAATCCAAAGAGTCAGCAGGGGGTCAATAGCTGATCTACTGTTCTGCTCCCTATCCCCAAATCCCACCGATCACTCTCAGGGGTGTGTCACAGAAAGGAGAATACAGAGTAGGCACATCTCCACGCGTGAGAGAGAGATGATGGATGCCAGTTCCATCTACTTACAGCAGTGAAAGGAACCACCCAGTCTTAAGAAATATACCTTATTTTGTATAACACAAAAACAAACTAAAAATGGAATGTATGAGGTTCTTTAAATATCAACATTTAAAAATGCACACCCTATAACTAATTTCCTACTAATTAGTTACCCTGTGTAGTGTACAATTCATTTTCTTTCCATTCAATTACGAAAGAATCTTAAGAATTTAATAGAATAGATTTTGTTTAAATTAATTGGCATTTGCTTAAAAGTACTTATTACTTTTAAGTAGCCTAATAATATGTGCTTATAAGAGGTAGTGGGGTTTTTTAAATAGAAAGCTACAACAACTGCAAAAAATTAAAGCTATTGTTAAGCTATATTTTTATGCTCAACAATCAGATGTATTTTTAGAGGCCAGCTAAATATATGCAGATATTTTAGTGAATATAATCGGTAAACTGATTGAGAACAGTTATTTCATGCCAGATGAGTTTATGATACTGTTTAACAATATAATAAATATACTGCTGATTCATTAACAGCAAAATCTACCGAAGCTAAACAAGAAAGAATAAAACAAATTATGTCAGATGAAAATTGGAAATAAAATCTTTTGTTGAAAAATGTAAAGTAATTAATATTGGAAAACATAATCTCAACTATACATACAAAATTTGCAGTGACCACTCAAGAAAGAGATCTTGGAGTCACTGGGCATAGTTCTCTGTAAATATCCGCTCAATATGACCCAGCAGTCAAAAAAGCTAAAAAAATGTTAGGAACCCTTAAGGCTAATAAGATAACAGACAGTCAAGAACATAATGCACTACATAAATCCATGGCACACACTGAGTGTAGTTCTGGTAGTCCCATCTCAAAAAAGATACATTAGAAAAGGAAAAGGTACAGAGAAGGGCAACAAAAAATTTTAGGTATATGGAACAGCTTATATACGAGGAGAGATTAAAAAGACTGGGATTTTTCATCTTGGAAAAGAGATGATTAAGCAGGGGATATGATAGAAGTCTATAAAATCATGAATAGTATGGAATTTACTCCACCTAACGTAGGAACCAGGGCTCAACCAAAGAAACGAGTAGGCAGCAGGTTAAAAACAAACAAAAAAGGAAGTACTTCTTTACACAATGCACAGTCAATCTGTGGAACTCGTTGCCAGGGAATATTGTGAGGCCAAAACTATAACTCGGTTCAAAAAATAATTAGATAAGTTCATGGAGGATAGGTCTATCAACTACTATTAGCCAAGATGGCCAGGGATAAAAATCCATTCTCTGGAGGGTCCCTACCCCTGTGACTGCCAGATGCTGGGACTGGACAGCAGGGAATGGATCACTTGATAGTTGCCCTATTTTGCTGATTCCCTTTGAAGCTTTTAGTACTGGACATTCTTGGAAGACTGGATTACTAGATGGACCACTGGTCTGACCCAGTATGGCCAATTATGTTCTTATGTCATTGCTCTGATTTTCCAAGTTTATCCTCCACATTTGTACAATAATGTTTTTACTCTCTTTTTTTTTTTTTTTTTTTTCCAAAGGGTGATCATTGTGAAATAGTTACACAGTAGCAAGTCACTGGATCAAATACATTTCACAAGGTTAGCGTACATATAGATTTTTTTTGGCTAGGCTGATGCTGGGAGACAAGTTAGTAGAGAAGAGAGCTCTACTAGGGCCAGTCTACTAGCTAGGGCCAGGTTCAAGTAATTGACTATAATTGCAAATGTAGCTGAGTCTCTTTTCATTTGCATGCATAACCACAGTAATGAAATTCTTTAATATAGGTGTACATTTGTATGCAGACCCTCAACAGAACTCCTTTAAACATCTGGCCCTGCATATTTGCTGGGACACTATTTCCACTGGTTCATGTTGACGTACTGAGCAGTTGCTAGTGCAACGTTATTCTGTTAAAGTATCCTCCACAGGCTCAGCTCTGCACAATGCTGGTACATAAGGAGTACAGACAGATAGAGTCCTGTGTGGATTTGTATCCACATCTGATTCACAAACATGGTCCACAGATAACCACATCTGCGGATTCTGATATTTGTGGATATAAAGCAGGTATCTGCAGATTTGCAGGGCTCTACACATAGGGAGGTTTGTCTCCACAAAAGTAGCAGGGTGAATTCTTGCTGTTTTGCTCAAGAGTGGGCAGACTGTGGGTTTGATCCTGATTCTGTTGAAGCTCTATCACATTATATATTGACTAAAGAGGGAGTGGGCTGCCAGTTAGATGGTTTCAAGACAGGCTGAGATGGCTTGCTTGTGTACTGAAATCAGGAGGACTTCTCCAATTCACAGGAAAGCAGAGAATCTATCTAAAGTTCCCCCAAATATTGATGGGAGCCTTTTTACAGGCTCACTTTGAGAAGAGGCAAGGTCAAATTTTACATTTTCTTTTTCTTTACAAAAGATCTGTGAATGGAAAATATAGGAATGATGCACTGCCTATTCTGACCATTTGGGGGGAAATTTTCTGAAGGGCCTCAGACTGGTTTCTAAAATGTTACATGCTGTCTTGTGGTTTTCCAGGGGCAAATTTCCACTTAGGCAAAACTCAGAAGTGCATATGCAAATCACTATTTTATCTACCTATACAGTACCCATCACCATGCTATCTTCAAAATCTCCCTGTGAGTTGGCAAAGAATATCATTCAGAAGTATAAATGTACCAATATCACCAGAGGATAGTCAAACCTAAAGGCATTGCAGGTTATATACTGATATAATGCACTCTTTTAGGGTGAATGAACACTGAAAAACTTTCCAAAATAAGTGTATTTTAAAGTGGGATTTGAGTGAAAAGAAGGTGCCAGGTGCCCAAAGGAACATTTTCACGCAGAAATTGAACACAGTCTTAAAATGCCAGACTATTTGATATATGTACACTAGTTTCAATTTTAGCAAGTTGCAAAAATGTAAAAGTCCACAAAAATGAAGTTTTTAAAGATGCTTTTGAACAATTGGACCTACATGCATTATAAAATAGTGTTACTTGCAAAAAGCAGAGCAATACAAGATATGTAAAATGTGCTGTAATCTCACCCAGGTATTTATTTAGTTACTTTTTAAGATAATGCTATTACTGAGGTTTTTTATTATTGTTGTTTCTTGGAGATTGCTACAGTGTGGCTCTATGTCACCATTTCATAGCAATGTGATAGCTATAATCAGTATAAAGAAATAAAATATGGTTCTCTCATTAAAAGCTTTCTAAAGCTTAAGACTTGTCTAGTGAACAATCTGATTTCTAGTCCCCACAGGCTCATGCCTAAGTGCTGTGCTGCTTTTTTGTAATAATCAGTCCTTCTGGAAGCTGGGAAGTAAAAAAAAAAAAAAAAAAAAAAAGCTGAAGACAACAGGAGGTCCCTCTCACTTGTTAGTTCACCAGTCTTGATTGGTTAAAGGCGTGATGTCTCAGTGAACAAATCTGGAAATGCAAACCAAGCATTCCCTAGCTTCAGAAGGCCCTGCTTGTGGTATATGTGCACGCAAATAGAAAGCATCATTACAAAGTGATAAAACTGCTTCAAGCTATATAGCCTTAATGTTGCCGACGCTTAACACAGAAGGGAAAAAAGGAGCAAGTTAGAGCATATTAGACATCCCCACATGAACACACACTACTTAATTACTCCTCTCCTTGTATTTCTAAGCACTTTAAAATCCATGTGATAATGGTGTAAGGGACTACGGTGCAAGATGATTTTAGTTAGAAATATTTACCAGAAGCTCTCCAGCAGCCAGAACATTCTTCTAATTTTAGTTACATTCAATTTTATATTTTTAATGAAATATCTTATGATCTCTAAATGCAGATCATCAAAAATTCCAGTGTTAAAAATCTGCTTTGAGGAATAACTGCACAAATTGGGAGCCATATTTTCAGATGGAATCTCAAATCAAAATCTACAGAAACAGATACTAGGTTCAACTGTCACCGCAATTTTCTGGATCTAGCTATTTTTGGACTGTAGATGATAACTTCAAGGTCCATAATGGGCTACAACAAAAAAGTAAATATGTAAGATCTGATTACATTCATAATAGTTTAATATTTTAACAGCTACCAATGTAGATTGTAACTCCAGCGGTCTAACCTTTCCCATTCAACAGAATGCAGCCTGTTTCCAGATAATACAGGCTCTGTGAGGAATAGCTGCTCTTTCAATAATGATCTCAGCTCTGGTGATGGGAGGCACCAGAGTATGGAAATAAAGATAGAAATATGACTTTTTGGTTGGTACAATAACATCTTTTTTAGAACTTGCCCACTGGTCTGGGTGTGCAGCTAATGAGTACTCCCTCTCCTGTGAGTGTCAGCCATGCATCAAAAGACCAGGCAGGAGTAAGTGACGGCAAACCAAGCTTCTTTCATTTCAGATACTTTGGGTGCAATCCTAGCTCCACTGAAGTCTATTGTAAAGCTTCCACTAACATCAATGGAGCAGGATTTTACTCTCCATTTTCAGAATCCCCTGTTATTAACTTCCAAGCTGTCAAGCAAACCTCGTTAGCTACACCAGTGCTCACCAACTGGTTGATCACTATCATCTGGTCAATCCTGGAGGATCTCCCAGTCGATCGCGATCTCCAGCAGCACAGTCACTAAGTTAGGCCTGCCCCACCTCACACTGCTCCTGGAAGCAGCCAGCAAGGCCCGGGGTGGGGGGAGGGTGGAAGGGGGGAGAGCAGGGGGGCAGGGGTCTCCCTCCTCACCCTGCTCCTGCCTGTAAGCACTGCCAGGAATGGGGAGCTGCGGCCAATGGGAGCTGCAGGGGTGGTGCTTGCAGAGAAGGGTAGAGCGCCTCCCCTCCCCCAAGGGCCACAGGGGTGTGTTTGCACTTTCCAGGAGTGATGTGGGGCCGGGTTACGCAGGGAGCCTGACTTAGTGGCAGCCACATTGAACTGCAGGCAGAGAGCTGCTGGAGGTAAGTGCTGCCCAGTGGGAGGCCATACACCCCAACCTATAGCCTTGAGCC
>ML677349.1:53411883-53815387 GCA_007922305.1 Dermatemys mawii | reverse complement strand
GCCCTTACATTCAAAAATGATCTTGGGTGTAAAAAAAGGTCTTCCTGACTAGTGATTTAAATCATGAATTAAGTCAAATCCTCCCTGAGACAACCTATGGAAAGGGGGCCCACTTAGAGAGTTTCTCAGGAGGAAAGTGGAAGAGAACAGATCCGGTCCCTTTGAAGGAGAAAGTTGGGAGATGATGTAGGCTCTGTTGAGGCAGGCAACGGCTCCAGCATTAAGAATTTGTTTTCAGGGACAAGCAAAGAGTGAACAAATGGGGGCAGCCCTGGAAGGAATCCCCTATTTCCTCTTCCCCTCCACCATCCTTCCAGATCTGGAGAAACACTGAAGCAAAGTGAATTCATCCAGTTTCAACCTGGTCCACGCCTTTTGGCAAGTAGCGGGATGGTGAAGTTGGAGAGTGACTGCTTTTCTGGACCTGGCCTTCACAAAATACACAAGAATATAAGAAAAGATGCTTCTTGTAAGTAATCAGAAATATAACTTTCTGCCAACAAAGGAGGATGGATATGCCTCAGAACCATGGGAAAAATAGCCTCAGCATGTGGCAACACCAAATCAGAAACAGACCATCGTTAAATGTGATATAAAACTCCATTTCTAGTGTGATATCCTATCCTAGGCAAAGACACTTTGAGACTTACTGACTTTGCTAGCATTTGTTTGCTTAGTCATGCTAATCGAGTTACTAAAACTGTAACCACCTCCAGTTTTACTGATATGTATCCAAAGGTAACATCTCTGATTCACAAGTAGTGAAGCCATAAAAGAATAATAAAAGGTATTTCCTCTTAAATATGCCTCTCAGAAGTTCTTCGTCACAGGTACAAGGGCCATTTCTCATTTTCAACACCAACTTATTACCTCTCTCCATTTCAGACAAAGCTAATTTTTATTTTTGTAAAGAAATTAAACCCAAATTAACTAAAGCTTTAGACACATTTCTCATGTATACTTCATTCTGATTTTCTCTTACATTTGTGCCCTTATCACTCTAAGGAATATGATCTTGAATGATAGGATAAATGTACTGTCCAATTTAATATCATCTTTCCTGATTCCCTTATTTCATTTTGATATCTATTACGCACTGAAACAAATCAGTATTTTAACTAATTATTAAAACATTTTGTTTCCCTTACAGTTTTAAAAATAGATAACCTAATATACTCTTCTAGATGTCCTCAATGTGGTGGTTTCCTTTAGAGAGAATGAAAATATATTACACTATGGATAGTCATAGCATATAGTGCAAATACATTTATTTCAGAAGGGTAGACACAGCCTGAACCACGATTCAAGTTGAGCCAGAAAGAAATGTATAAAAAAAGACAAATTTCTAGCCAAAATATGTGTGTGTGTGTATGTTTTAGATACACTTTCTATTTAGCTTTATAGAGTATCATTATTTTTAGCAACAAATTATAAAAGAAATTGGACTATTATTTATGAGGTTTGTTGACACACTGTTTTGAATTTCTGTGATAGACAGATTTGGTATATGAAAGGGTTTGGACTGGTGTGACACTAAAGGGTAGGAGGAGATAAAGTACGTGCAACTATAATTTTACATTTTTAATTGCATTACTTTCTTCAGTGCTACATCAAAATGAAAGGCTGGGGTTACATATTGTTGCAGTACATATAGGTACACTAAACAGTTCTGACAGACAGTAAATGCAATAACAAGTGAATACAAGTGAGTCTTAATAGTCCTCTTTGAATTATAAGCTTAAATTACTACCAATGGAGGGAAAAAAAGCTCTGTGAACAGTTGACAAGTGGCATGTAACAGAATCACTTATCCACTGAATTATTTTTCTAAAGATGATTGATCTGTCAAGGTAATGTGAGAAAAAAATCTTGAACAGGTGAAAAAAGATCAAGATACTGAACATTTTTATATATAATATGCCATAGAAAGTTAATATGATTGTGAGACCTTTTGGTTCCACCTCCACAAACCTTCAGATACAGTTAATGCTGTTTAAGAAGGGTTCCAACTAAACTGATTGCCAGTGCTACTAGACAACTAATTTAGGATCAAATTATGCTCTATGTTAAAACACAATGCTATAGCCTGGCTCAAAATTCATATCAGAAACTGGTTGGAATGGAACCACATTTAAACAAAATTTGAACATATTTCCTATACTTTGAGCCCCAGTAGGTACAGGGCCTTTGTTTCTTGCTAGATGCAGAAAAAAATCATACTAAAACACTAAGGGTGGAGGCGGATGTGTGTGTCTGTTATATAAGCACACAGACTTGAATTACAAACATTTATTCCATTTATGGTCACATTCAGTGGGACAAACACAAAATATTAAAATTATATAAAGTTTTAATAAAGTTTTTTTTATTTGACCATCTAGAAAAAAAATTCCTCTGAACTTGCCAAAGTGCTCTCTACTAAGAGGAAGAACTGCCTAGACGTCAATTAAATGGGGCAGATCCATATCTGGTGTAAATTGTCATAGTTCCATTACACTAGATGAGGATCTGCCCAAAACTCTTTAAACCGGGCAAAGGCTGAATTTATGGTAGATTATCTTGCTGTCACAGGTATCTCTATCCTTACTGATGGAGAACAGATAACCGAACAACACAGTAAACTATGCCAGCTGTGCAGTAGGGAAAATAAAAACAAAAGTATTTGTATTTTCTTGTAATTGTTTATCTGCCCTACAAAATTCAGGAGTAATGGGTTTTCCCACCACTTTATATATAAAGTGATGTTCTAATATTGGATTTGAATTTATTTTTAAAATGTTCAGTTTGCATTAGGTTATGAAAGTTTCAGTTAAAGTTACATAATGAAAGGCTTTTTAATAGGAAAAAAATTGGTCAACCATCCTTTCCACACACAAGTAAGTTTAAAATTAACCACAAAAGACTAGCATTCTCTGGCTTTAAATGAAGGCCACTCAAAGCTAAAAGCGAATTTGAGAGGAACAATGTTGCTTTCTTCATGTTTAAATTGTTCATGTTTGAATAATATAAATTGAAGAGCTCCCCATGTAGAAAGATGTTGAATACTAAGCCAATTACCTATTTTATTCCTATAATTTATCACGTCTGGACAACAAAAAGCAAGGAAATACTATGACCATATATCAATACACAAAGACCAGCATTATTCTTAGTGTATTGGTTTGGCGTTATTAAAAGTTACATCATGGGTGTGTCTGGAAAATTCATTATGTTGCAGATTCATGAGAAGGAATGTATTAAAATACTTTGCTAATAAATTGTTATAATACTACTACTTCGCACTTACCTAGTACTTTGTATTGTCAAAGTGCTGTGCAAGCTAATTAATTTATTGCAATCAGCAATTATTGTACACCCATTTTTAAGAGCCATTCAGTATATGTAGTATTACCCATTACCAAGGTCAATCGATCCTCAGCTCTGGCTGTAGTTTATTTAGACTTTACAATTTTACTACTTAACAGCAAGTCCTATTGAGGTGTTATCTCACCATTTATATTTTCTCAACACTTATGATACCGCTATCACACTCTTAAAATAAATAAAAAAAAAGCCTGTATCATGATCCAGACCAGGTTTAATGTTCTCTCTTTTTTGGGAAAAAAAATAGAAATTACATATTTCTAAGATCTGAATCGCTCTCTTAGCGCCATCAACACAGGAAAAACATCAAAGCAGCAACGGTGTTTAGGAAAACAGTAGAATCAGCCGATATTTAGAAGAGTACACAACCAGGGCTTTAAATCCTTTGTTAGTAAAATGTGTACAAGATATTAAAATGATACAAAACTTTGTATATCAATAGTTATTTTGAGAGTTATGCTTTTAATTTTATATTAAATTGTGATTTATTAGCTTGTTACTTTGAAGATTACTCAGTGTGCACAGAATAGATTTATTGGTACATTTAGTGAGCCACGAAGGTAGTAGGAGGAACATGAAAAGATTGTTTTTACATTGTAGTGCATGAGCTATTTGATATTTCTAACACAGTACAAAAGAAAGCTTCTCTGTAGATTGATCATGGTTCAGTTAACATCACTGAATATCTAATACCTCCAACTCAATTAATTCTCACCTGATTAAGATCAGACTGATATTCAAACTAAATCATCTCTCCAGTCAAGTAGAAATCAATATTTCTGATTTTACTTTTAAATTACAACAACAAATAAAATATATGCATCTCAGCATGCCAAGAGTGGCTTTCCTATTCTAGTCTACTATGGCATGCATAACACAGCTGATTAAAGAATTATTCTAATTTGGGCACCAATATATCTAAGAATAAGATTAATTTGAATACAGAAAGATGGAATGAAGTAATTAAATACATCTTATATAGGTCAAACAAAAATTACATAAAATAAACACTGATTCTTTAAAATGAATCTCACTGTTACCAGATCAAATATTTTATTTGCCTTCCAAATGTTCATCTGTTATAACACACCAATAACATTACATTTATTTAATGCATTTCCTCCCAAAGTATCCCAAGCTATATACCAGCTTCACCAGACAACCACCTCCAAACTGTGGGTGGCAGACAGGCAGGCAATTAGATCATAACATGCTCCCTAAGAGTGGTAGAGAGGAAAACCAAGAATCCTTTTAAGGGGGGTTATTCACAATATCAAAAGCCACTTTTGCTATCCCAACAGTGCGCTCTCAGCATGGAATGGCAGCGACCTCTTGAAGCGACAACATGATCAGTGGATCCTACAATAAGTTGGAGGAGGTCTCTCATTCTCCAGTATGAAATGTTGAAAAATGTCTCATAGTTGAAATGGGAGTATGCACACAGAAAACTGGTAGAGGGAAAAACAGAATTAAATCACAATGTGTAGAGGAAAGTTGCTGGAATTCTCTGAATTAGACTGCCTCTACACATCCACATCCAGTGTAGCAACTGCACGCATCACAATTCAGGAACCAATCTGAAGTAGTTGTACTGCCATGGACATACATGTTGCCATATTGGATCAGACCAATGACCCTCAGCAGCTAGTAACAGCTGCCTCAGAGGAAGATGCAAGAAATCCTGCAGTAGGCACCTTGGGAATCGCCGCTCCCCAGGGGACATTTCTTCTTAAGACTTACCTGTCAGAAGCTTGGCTTATGCCCAGATGAAGTTTTCTGTCTCTTCCAAAACACCTGGAAACACATTCTTAGGTGGTTTAAATTGGAGTATCTCCACTAATAACAACAGAATTATGTTGATTTACATCAGTTGAGTATTTGACCCTTGGCTATTTGGTTCATCTTTTAATTCCTTATCCATATCAACGTCAAATCCTTTTTTGAACCCTGCTAGGCTCTTGGCCTAAAAAATGTACTCAAAGTTCTAGAATATCCTTGTCTGTATAATCATATTCACTTCCTCCTTGCCTCATTTCTAAAGTAGCTATACAATGGCAAAGAAGCCAGGAGAAGAGACAGCCCATATGGATCTGCAGAGGCAATATAGTCACAATATTTCAGGTGACTGATAAACTTTCTCATGTAATTGCCTTTGTGAAGACCCACCATAGGAGATTAGCTGCAGTAGTAACCACAAGGAGGAGTACTGAAAAGTTAATTAACTGAAGACTAAAGGACTGCCCTCCTGGAATGAGAATCCAATTTGGCTCTACATTAGAAATAACAGTGTTGAGTGAAGGCATAAACTGAACTCTAATAGTGCCCTGAGGAATCTCAGAGACCAGCTATGGATGGGGCTCTAATGTCCCTTTGGTAGTGCTACACTGAAAGCTCATAGCAGGGTTGGACAGAATTATATTTGGATTATTAGATAACCTCTTGGCTCAGATTGTTCTTGGCCTTTGAAGAAAAGCCCAAGATGGAAGCAATCTCCTGAAATGGCTTGGTCATTTCCAAGTAAGAACTCAAAGCTCTTTTGACATGCCATTGATGCCATCTGCCCTCTCCAAGCATGCTACGGGCTTGTTGTTTCTTTGTCTTGTACTTTACAAGAGACATAAGACAACATAGCATCTCTTCTTTACTTCCCCATTTGCTTACCAGAATCATGTAGAATAGGGGTCGGCAACCTTTTAGAAGTGGGGTGCTGAGCCTTCATTTATTCACTCTAATTTAAGGTTTCATGTGCCAGTAATACATTTGAATGTTTTTAGAAGGTCTCTTTCTATAAGTCTATAATATAGACCTAAATTATTGTTGTATGTAAAGTAAATAAGGTTTTTAAAATGTTTAAGAAGATTCATTTAAAATTAAATTAAAATGCAGAGCCCCCCGGACCAGTGGCCAGGACCCAGGCAGTGTGAGTGCCACTGAAAATTAGCTCGTGTGCCGCCTTTGGCACACGTGCCATAGGTTGCCTACCCCTGATGTAGAATGTCAGCATAGCTGTGGGAATGTGATTGGTTAATTTTCGCTTCCTCTGCTTACTGGCTTTATAGCTGCGGGATACAATGAAACCCTAATTTAGTTTCTAAACGTGCAAAGATCACAGTTCTTAAAGTCATGTCTACACTTAAAATGCTACAAGAGCACAGCTGCAGTTGTGTCACTGTAGCGCTTCAGCATAACCACTCACTACAGTAACGGGAGGGGTTCTACCAAGAAGCTGGAGCTAGGTAAAGGGAAGACTTCTTCCCTCAATCTAGCGTTGTCTGCACCAGGATTTAGGTTAGCACAGCTACATTTCTTAGAAGTATGGGTTTCTCAGATCCTAGAAAGACACAGCTACGCTGATGTAAGTTTTCAGCGTAGACCAGCCCTGAGTCTGCTCCTCTCCCTCACCCCCACCCCCCAAAAAAGCACTACGTTTTTTAAGAGATTTATTTTTTTCTAAATAGTTTGGAGAATTCTTTTATCCTGACTATTGGGAGTTCTTTAAATTACACTATGATCTTAAAACTAGTTGCCTTGAGATAGACGTTACAATATAATGTACATTCTATACAATGAACGAAAACTACAATTTGTGTCAGGCCTGAGCGGCAGCACCTCTAACTTTGGCCGTTGATAGCCCCGGCACCTCTGTCTTGCTGCATCAGTTATTAAAGTAAAAAAATGCCTGACCCCAGCACCTCTTTTGTTACAAATTAAGCACTGGAGTACACCGTCCATAATTTATTTTTTAAAATCTGGGTAGCAAAAAGACTACCATTCAGCTACTCTTCTACTTCTCTTCTTTACAAAAAGTTTTAGCAAATGTTAAACTTTTCAAGATAGGACCTAAAATGATTAGAAGCATGGAAAAACTTCCATAAAAAGAAAGGTTTAAAAGATCAGGACTCTATCTGCTCACTCATATTCTTCTCCACTCTAAAGATGTACAAAATAATTAATGGCACAGAGAAGGTAAACTAGGAACTTCTGTTCTCCCTGTCTCATAAGACAAAAACTAGGGGCTATTAAACAAAAGCAAAAGGCAGCAAATATAAAAACAGTGAAAGGAAATTTTTCACACAATCCATATAGCCCGTGGAACTGAGTGCCACAAAGTATCACTGAGGACAATAATTAAGCACAACTCAATATTGGACATTTATATAGATAAGAATAACTACAGTTAAAACAGTAAGGATTTTTAAAAGAATTTTGGAAAGACTTCAGGGCCCAAGTACAGCCTTGGATTAATGGGGTTTAGAAATAAGCTTTTGGCAGGGGGAGGTTATTCCATAACTGCCTTATGCAGGATTACTTCCATCTTCTCTTGATTCAGCTAGTGCTGGCTGCTGCTGTCAGAGATTGGACAGTGACCTAGATGGATTAAAGGTGTGGTCCAGTAGGGCAATTCTAGTGGCCATTTTTAACTCTGTGTTGGTGCAGCACCTTGCACAATTGCAACTGATTAACTACTGTTATAATAATAAATAATAATTCATATTTATTTTTCCCAAATTACTTGCAAAATCTGTTTATCCTGTGTTTCAAAACATCACAGTACACAAGTGCTGAAAAACATGAAAGATCTTAACTTTTTAAATAAATTCTCAAGAAAGAAAAAGAACAGCCCAGTTTCACCTGTGTTTAAAAAAAAGCAAAATATTTAAAAGACAAGATGCCATGAAAAGCAATCCGATTCAAAATCAAAATGTAAAATTGAACATGAATGGGGGTAAGTGATTTACTAAATAATGACATAGCTAGAACAAAAAGCTTTTTAAAACGTTGTATCTTAAAAATATAACCGAAGTTTACTTTTTGACTGCAGCTGATGGTTCAAGGGACACATATCATTGCTGCTAAAAGGTAACTGGTATATCTTGATAGCACTACAGTTTCAATAGTTTCAGCTTGAACAGTAGCAAGAGAGTCGGGGCAAATGATAAAGATGGCAAGAAGCAAATAATAAAGTGCATTGTCAGGAATTAACAGGTTCAACATTTGACTTCACCTGATTTCCCTCATTCCGCATGTAGTTTTTGCAAAAAAGAAAAGCACTATCATATATTGTTTTAAATCCAAAAAAACAGTTGATTCTAGCACCCTCACCTAGATGCACAAATAAACCAAAAAAAGCGTAAAATGCAAACACAACTCCTCCCCACAATGAAAAAAAAAAAAGACTGGTTAAATCTTTGAGGCTCATTAATAAGAGGAAGAAAGGCTTTTAAAAAATATAATGAAAAATATCTTGATGTTCTTTGAAGTGAACATACTCTCCTTTAATTTACTTTACACTTAGTTGCTTGGGTTTTTGTTCTCTCCAGAATGCCTGCTTTACAAATCGGTTTCAGGTCAAAATAGCTGTAAAAAGTGAGTCGGCTTCGTCAGGTTGCAAATATATAGTATGCAACAAATGTAGTCATCTTCAAACCTATGAGTCCAAATTTCTTCAAACAAGTGCTACCTTTAAGAGTGTAGATTTAATTTAATTTTTCTACCCACCCTATGCTAATAATCCTTGACATCAAATGTTACAATATCAGGCGCTGGAAGAGGCAGAACTGGAACAAATCCAAGTTCCCCTGTGGCTACTACCCGTCAATGCCTAGTTCTACATAAGCAACCTACATCGGACTTGAGCAGTGTAATGTAGCCTCAGTGCTCATTTTCCCATCTCCTTTGGGAGAAACTATCCCATGCACAGAGGCATCCAAAAGCAAGTGTAACATAGTTGATAAAATACAACCACTTCATAGTGACTGACTCCTTAGCTGAACTCCTGCCTAAAGAAAGTCAGTCTGTAAAAGCAGAGATCCATGGCGAGTAGCTACACTGGCAACGAGCCAGGAGCACAGTCTAAAGAGAAGACCTTTCCACCACAAGATGGAGATAAAGCAGACAATGTGTTTTTCTCCTGGAGAGGCAGTCACGTTCCAAAATCTTTACAGTTACAGCAACTGAGGCTTCACACTATTTCCTCTTTGCTTAATCAAGTTACTGTACTTTCTGTGGAAGGACCTTTTCCCTTCAAAATTAAATGGAACATGCAGAGAATATAATATTGTGATTTTTTCTTGACTGAATAAAGAACAAACTTTCCACAGTTGGAGTCAGACCATGCCCTGTGTCCCTGTACAGGTGCAGGGGATGGCCGGGAGTGGGGAGTTATTGCTGTCTGCAACCTGACTTCCAGCCACCACGTACTCCCATGCAGGAACAGGGCAATCACAATCCTCCTTTTTCTCACAGTCACAAGCCATTCCAAAACGTTGCATGAAAGAGGTAGGACCGTAATTGCAACCAGGGCTTCTCTACACTGACACTTTGCAAAGCTGCAACTTTCTCGCTCAGGGGTTTGAAAACACACACCCCTGAGAGCAGCAAGTTTCAGCGCTGCAAATCATCAGTGTAGACAGTGCACCAGCACTGGTAGCTGCACCCCTCGTCGAGATGAGCTTTTTTAAGAGAGTGCTTAGAGAGCTCTCTCCCAGCACTATGCTGTGACTACAGAAGCCAAGTTAAAGTGCTACTGCAAACTCCTCCTACCTATAAGGAAGTGATTGTGTCAGAGTCTCCCATGGAACTCCCCCTGAATTGTTATGGCTCCATCCTCAGTACAGGATGTGTAACATTTCGTTCTTAACATCTTGCTTTAAACATATAGGGCCAAATATTTCAGAGCAGCCTCCCATTTTACAAATGTACGTGGCTGGACTGCTTGCGAAGTAAGGTGCTCCTCAGTCAAGTAAGAGTGACAGACTCTGGATCATTATTTTAATGTTTCTTTTTCAGACGCATTTTATGTTGTGCTTACATACTGAAATTTGTCATTAAAAAATAATATTTTGGAACCTTTTACAGCTGCCCTGTTGAGATAAAATATACATTTACTTGAAAAGAATAATGTGTATGTTTGATTATATAGGGCAGTATAAGATTTATGATTTCCTTAACTATTTATTTCCATATTTTTAAATAGTAGGGTATTATACATTTAGTGATAGTTGAGTACACTATCATATCTTAGCAACTTGAACTGCTTTTGAACTAAGTACTTGTGGACTGAGGATTTCTTAAGCGGTGGGTTGTTTTCTTAATTATACTTCATTCATTAATTTACATACACAAAACGAAGGAACAATTTTTTAATTTTAAATACAGGGCTTGGAGGAGCAGCCAGCTTATTTTAAAAAAGTGAATAATAGTGGCTGACTTAATAATGGTTGAAAGCCAACATTCAAATTGCCCCAGGAGCTTTGAAATTGTTGTGAAAATATTTTGTTGGCAACCAGATTACAGAATGACTGGGAAGTCTGTTTGTCAAAGCATGGCACAGTGGACTGATCTCATATCAATATAAAACCCGGGAAGTGTCACTGACTAATAGAAATACTCCTGATTTAAACCAATAGAGGCAATAGCAGAATCAGGACCTACAGGTGCAACACCCTTAAACCCCCACATTAACATACAGTTACCTCATCTGCAAACAAACACATTCTGAGATTGGAAGGAGACAAGTGTTTGCATATTTATTGTGAGTGCACCTGTAGTACCTGTTTTAAATGTTGCATTCCAATAGATTTTTGAAAGCTTTATTTGAAGGATTTTTTTTCCCCCAAAGCTTTTAATTTGAAGGACACAAATAATTTTTAAAAATAATATACTCCAAAAAGAATACCTCTCTTTTCATAAGAGTAATGAGACAGGAAGAGCAAAAAATGTTTGCATAAAAAAAACATATGAAACACACAACTGCACTTTAAAGAACGTAACTGAAATATCTATACATCCCTTTAGAAAACTACTAGTGTTTTCTGGTGTTGCAAACTTCCAGAGGGCTATTGCCACTCGCTTCTGAACTGTGAGGGCTGCTCTCATTTGGTATTCTTGTGCTGGAGGGAAGGGGAAAGCAAGTCACAAAGTTCTATGAACTTGCCCTTATGCATGCGAAAGTTTCTGAGCCACTGCGAGTCATCCCAGACCCGCAGCACTATGCGATCCCACCAGTCCGTGCTTGTTTCTTGGGCCCAGAATCGGTGTTCCATAGCATGAGCTTGCCCCATTGCCACCAAAATGTCCAGACTGTCAAACCCTGTACTTTCAAAGAAGTCTGTGTCCATGTCCTCATCATTGTCGTCACTCTCGTGACAGCACAGTTGTCTCCTGACTGCCTTCTTGCGCATATGCGGCATAAACTCCACAACAATGCGTGAGGTGTTTACAACAGCCATTACTGCAGCGATGAGCTGAGCAGGCTCCATGCTTGCACTGCTATGGTGGAAAAAGGGCATGAGTCTATTGTCTGCAGTTGCTTTCACGGCGGGAGGGGCACTGCGGGGGGATCGGGACCTGTGGGATAGCTATCCACAGTGCACCACTCGGAATGTCGATGCCAGGGTAGTGTGGATGAATGCTGCCAACTTGCTGTGTTTTGTGGGGATGCACAAAATCAACTTTATACAATCTGTTTCCAGAAATCGACCTCAATGTAATCGACCTAATTTGGTAGTGAAGACATACCCTCACACTGACCTGTCGATTGACCACGATCAAGTCACTTCAACTGTGACTCTGTTTCCCTTCCCGTCCTTTACCTATCTTGTCTATTTAGGTAAGCTCTCTCGCTATGTGAGCTCCAATCATAGTTGAAGCATTTCCCTGCTACCATAATACAAATAAATAAAAGCTGGGTCCCACTAGAGGTTAAAAACACAGCATTATTCTGAACACATTTACAGTTGGATGATATCGGGTAACTCCATTCATTTAAGTATAATTGCCGTGGACGTGCACCCTACTGGAAATGAATTCAGAATCGAGCACAAAGTCTTTATTTAACTGCTTCCAGGCTCTGAACCAGATGAACTATTTATTAAAATAACAAAATCAGAACACACTCTTCACTAGGTAGGTATTTCAAGGATGTCTCATATCTTTCCTTTCAAAACCAAAACCTAACATGTGCTGTATTAACATAAAATCCCTAGAGGGCAACTAAGCTTCAATTTCAACCTTCTTAAATATTCAGCTGCTTAACTAGTTTACAGATTATGTAAACTATTTCCTTCAACCTTTTTTTTTTAATTTAAAAGTGAGCCCTTTTTTCATGCTCAGATCACATTACTGCTGCCCATTTAATATAGATTAATAACTACCGCCCATCCAGAGACAAAGTTCTCAATTTAACAAAAGCTCAAATATGGAACACACTCCTTTCAACTGCAACAGTGAGCCCACAATATCAAGGACAAAAACTCACAAGATGACTGAAGTCATATTGGCATCATTTCTTTAATATAAAGGTTTCCACAATATGAGATTTATTATTCAGCTCAGATTATTCTGTGGTTTTGTTGTGATTTTTTTTAAAGGCACTAGCAGGGTGAAACTATATTTGCCTGAGATTGTGACAAGCATGAATTTGGGTCTATAATGATGGGCTTGCTTTGGAATGAGATACAGTTGAGAGGAACAGATGGAGGACATGCTGAGATACTTGTTTGGCCCTCCTTGTACACTACTCATGGTTTAAGTTCATATAGCAAGTATTTTGTAAGCACTGAAAGGGAAGAGAGGGCAGCAGGTATTAAAATAAAAATCTAGAAAAAAATGATTCATCTTTTCTTTAGACTGTCTTAGATGACACATAAAATGTTATTGTAGCCATGTTGGTCCCAGGATGAGATACATAAGGTGTGTCAGATAGAATCTTTTATTGGACCAACTTCTGCTGGTGATAGAGACAGAGCTCTTCTTCAGGTCTGGGGAAGGTACTCAGTTGATGTATTGAGGGCTACCAGCACCGTGAACTCAATCCAATTAAAGGTGAAATGAAACACTTGGGGAAAATAATGCTAAAGATGGGGGATCATGAAGAATCAGATTCTGATACCCTCACTTTGTAGAATCCAGGTTCTGTTACTGACTAGGGAGCGGAGTATTCTCCTGAGGTTGGTGAGTGGTGAATTCTTTCTATGCACATGCGAACTCTGTTCATGAAGACGGTAGGAGGATTCATCAGTCTCTGAAGCACTGTTCCCACTTTCCACCAGACCTTGCTGCGCAAGGGAGAAGCATGCCCAGAAGAAGACATATTGTCTTCCCAATCCAACTTGCAAGGAATCCACTGACATGTTAATGTAGCTGGGAGATGCATAACATTTCACTGGAGCCCCCTTTCACACTGTGGAAAATCCTTGAAGTGAGGAGAAAACAGCAGCTCACTGAGGAGTCTGCAACAGGTGTCCCCAGAGCACAGGGGCCCCTCTGTGGATTTTGTAGATTCCAGGACCACTACTAGGTCTATGATGGGAAAGAGACGAGAGGGCAATACCTCCTCCACCCTATCTGGCTCCCATTAACATAGTATCACAGCATGTCACCATCTTTTTAATGTAGCTATCCTCAGAACACCTTGTGATGTAGGTAAGTACTATTACTCCCATTTTACAGATGGGGAACCAAAACACAGAGAGACTAAGTTACTTGCCAGCAGTCCCACAGGAAGTCTGTGGCAGAGCAGAGAACTGAGCCCCACTCTAATGCCATACCACTACACTATACTTCCTCAGAACAGTAAAGCCAAAAAAGGGAGCTCTGGATCATACCCTTAAATGAAGTTGTCATACTGAAATGAGAGGAGAGAGAAGATGATGCTAGGAGCTTTACAGAACTTCATGAGCATCAATTATTGCCAAATCAGCCATTATTTTTTTAAAAAACATCATCTTTATATTCTAAACTGGTGACAGAGATCCATACAAAGCTTCAATCAGTGCAGGTATTAAAGACCTTGAGAACGTAAGAATGGCCATACTGGGTCAGACCAAAGGTCCATCCAGCCCAGTATACTGCCTACTGACAGTGCCCAATGCCAGGTGCCCCGGAGTGAGTGAACCTAACAGGTAATGATCAAGTGATCTCTCTCCTGCCATCCATCACTCCCCTCTGACAAACAGAGGCTAGGGACACCATTCCTTACCCAGCCTGGCTAATAGCCATTAATGGTCTTAAATGCCATACATTTATCCAGTTCCCTTTTAAACCCTGTCATAGTCCTAGCTTTCACAACCTCCTCAGGCAAGGAGTTCCACAGGTTGACTGTGCGCTGTAGGAAGAACTTCCTTTAATTTGTTTTAAACCTGCTGCCCATTAATTTCATTTGGTGGCCCCTAGTTCTTATATTATGGGAACAAGTAAAGCGCAAAACGACTGGACAGTTCAGAGTATTGTTACTGCCACGCAAACCGTTTGTACAGCATAAGTTACTCTACAGAAATACATAATTAAAATCAAATGCCCATTTAATGGCTTATGTGAAACAAACTGATGAAACAGTCCAATTTCTAATGGAGAGCTGCCCATATCACCAAAATCACTATCTAACATTAAAAGAATAAATGTGGAAGGTGAAAAATTGGTGAGAATACAGACTGAACTCCTTCTAACCTTAGAGGTGATTTCTTGAGGTCAGAATTGAGGTACACTGGTAGGACAGTCTAGGAAATTCATTTCAGTTTCCAAAGGTTAACCTCTTGTCAATAAACAGAAGACTTTATTTTCTAGTGCAGACAATCTGGCAACTTTCATCAGCAAAATAAAGACACAAATAAAAAACCCAATCTTTGCATTTCCATGTTTCCCTACTCATGACAATAAAAATCTTTCACTTTTTGTCACCCATGACACTAGTGGGATATTACAATTGGAGCCTTGATTAATTTAAGCATGTGTCCCAATGAAGTAAATGGAACTACTCATGTTCTTAAAGCTAAGAACGTGCTTACGTACTATCTTGAATAAATATGTGCTTAAGTTCATCCCTAAGAACTTTCCTGAATTGGGGCCTATACGAAGAAGGAAAAAAAACAAAGGGAGGTTAGAGTTATCATTAATCTGTTGGGAGAGAAGAGCAAACAATTAAACTATCCCCACTAAGTAAATGTCATCTAGTGATGCCATAGGAATTCCTTCTGAGTTGCAGTGTCCATGCTCTCACAGTCTCAGCTCAATACTGAATGTTTCTGGAAAGCTAAGCAAAAGCAGTTCAGCCATTTTGAGTCACGAGAATATTTGGGGGAGGGAAACATCACACTTTATCCATATGTTCCAAAATACTTGCATTCCCATAACTCCAGCATAACTGAAGAAATAAACATCAAAACTGGTTTGTATTAAAATCCCCACTGAGGAAGGAAAAACGGTTTAAGATTTGAGGAAAAAAACTATTCAAGTCATTTTCAGTGTTTAAAATTAGCATTTTTGTGCAGGTCCGCTGGAATTTTATATTGCCCTTTCCTACTCTCTCCCTTCAACATGTTTAACTGACAGTGGTTTTAAAAGGTGAGGTGCAGAAAAGGACACTTATATTAAGGATCCCTTCAGTCAATGCCTCCATTAAGAACACCATATTTTAAATGATTTCAACACCATAAATGATTTAATGGAGTTGAAGCATCTTTACAATGATTTGGAATCACCCTCTCATTTGAAAAGAGACAATGAAAAACAAACAAAAATACCCTCCAAGATATTAGATAGAAGACATTAATATGCCACTGAATACGAGAAATCGCGCACACAAGGTTTAAGGAATTCCCGAAGTTTAAATTCCATCTTTAGCCACAATACATATACAATATGTATCATTTTTAGCCTTGCTAAAACCTTAGGATATTACCGTTTATGAATTAGATTATGCCATTTACACATAGCCCATGTTAATGGGTCAGTACAAAGTAGGAATACCCCAGGAAGAGGACCAGGACGCATTCTGCCCTGGCAGGGGGTCACCCTGAATCTCTTGGCATGCAGAGGGCACGCACACTATTACACCCCGCTATGGCTTGGTCTATAGTATGCTGCTCCACTTTGCGGACCTGCCCACACTGGGAAGGAGGAGGGTATGAGGGTTTGGGTCATGGTCATTCAACCCCACATGGGGTGTCACCCATCTCCAACTGCCTGCCTCAACTGGGCTGCCATGCATCATGAGAAAAAATAGGATGCAGCAGTCCTAGCAACTCTTGAATGAAGGGAGTGAAATTCTGCTTTTCCCTTTAGGCTGCACTGGGTGGAGATGAAAGAGAAGGTCCCATTAGCTCTCCACTCTCACTCACATAAGGACTAGACATTATGCTATTTAATGTATACCATAAAATATTCAGAAAGGAAAACATCACTGAATTAATGTTGTGGCAAAGGCCTTAACTTCTGAAACTCTGCGTCTTGAGTGTTTGATTTCTTGATCTTAACATTACATACTACAAACTGTTACTCCTGACAGAATTCTACATCAAAAAATAAAAATTATCCGCACAATATTTTAAAATTCCGCAAGTTTTATTTGTCAATAAATAAATGTGGCTCCAACATGACAGTGGGGAGCACAGGCCACTGGCTGCCTTGAGGTGGGAGATCACCCTGAAGCCCCCATCTCCCCCAGTACAAGGACTTGGCAGTGAAGCTGCACCTGACCCTGACACAGTGCAAGAGCTGGGCCTGCCCCAGAAACAGCCCAGGGCCCCTGTCCCTCTGTGCCCTGTGTGGATGGGCAGGCTCAGTCCAGCAGGATCCAAGTATGGAGGGACTCAATGTGGGGGGATCCAGGCATGGGATAGCTGGTTTCTGTGTGGGACGATCTGGGTGCGGGCAGCTCAATGGGAGATCAGTATGCACACAGTCTCATGGTGGGGAGGATCTGTGTGGAGGGGCACTGGGACTCCGCAGGGGATACAGCTGAAAGTGGTTGGGGCTCAGTAGGGGTGTGTGTGTGTGTTTGGATAGGGGGTGATGGGGCTCAGTGGCTGGAGGATCTCAGTGTGGGGGGTTCAGTGGGAGAGTGAAACTTGATCAGGTGGAGGTCCAGGTGCAGCTGATTGGGACTCAATGGGGTGGGGTTCTGTGTGTGAGGGCCAGGTGTAGCAGTAGAGTGAGGGTTCAATGGGCCTGCTTAATGGGGACTGCTGCTGCCAAGGGGACAATGCATGCTGGGCTCCTACTTCCCCCGCGATTCCCCTATCCCCTCTACTTCCCCATCTCATCCCCCTTCCCACATTCTCCTCCTCCTGCCCTTTTCCACCCTTTTTCCTCCCACACTGCTTCTTTCCCCAACTCCCTCACCCTCCTTCCCTCCACACCCATTACCCAGGAGAGTTGCCAACCCTCCAGGATTGGCCTGGAGTCTCCAAGAATTAAAGATTATATCAGGTGATTAAATCTGCAGGAATACATTAAAAAAAAATGGGCAACCCTATTACCCAGCTCCACCATGGGCACTCAGCTGCACAGAAAACTCCCAGCACACAGAAGAGAATACGACTGGTACTGGGACTCAGGAGGTGGCATTTAGCCACAGAGTCAGCAGAGCTGGGACACAGCCTCCTTCAACTGGACAGCTCTGTGCTTGCAAAAATGAGGGAGGGATTGTCCCTCCCACGCCTCTCCTCTGTTTCATGGGGACAATCCCCAAACTACACCCATGATCACCACCCAACCCCATTCAGCTTCCCTTTACTTCCCAGTTTTCTGCAGGGAAGCACAGGAATTCGGGGGAGGGGGAGCATTTTATGCAGGCATGAAGTCCTGCAGAATTCCCCCAGGAGTAAAATTGTGCATCTCAATGAAATACCTGGTGTCATCATCCCGCCACAATAAGATGAATGAAAAGGAGACTATCACAAAAGGTTATATGTGTTAGCAAGAATTATTTAAACAAATATTAGTGAGACAAAAGCAAAGAGAAGAAAGAAATGAAGGAGGAAACCAGAACTGCCAAGGGATGGCAAAGATTAATTGGGGGAAGAGGGCAGTTTTTACTGGTGCCCTTACCAATTATTTTGACTAGAGTTCAGATTCACTGCATAAAACTACTACCCCAAAGCCTGAAAAAAGTAACTGACTGAAATCTAATACTTGAAGTTGCAGGCTGAGAATCCAAATAACCTGCTAAAACTTCTCTATTTTAATGTCACAAGGTCATATGCCTCTCCTAACCAACAGTGGGGAACGAGCAGTAACAACACCCGCAGCCATCCCGCACAAATAAATGAACAATTTCTTACGTTTTTACAGACTATTCCCAAATTTTCCTTTACATTTTTGCTTTTATTCAGACCGTTATTGGGAGCCCTCCATGTGCACAGGGAGCATTTAAAAGTATTTCTATTAACTTATTTTCACACAATAGCTGCTTCATATTTTTACCCCTTTGAGAAATATTGACTTTATTGAAAATAAAACATTTGTTCATTCTTTTGATAATGGAATAACAAAAGTGTATTTTTCAAAGACGAGCCCCATCAGTTGCAGCAGTAGAGTAGAACAGGGATTTGCCACTATTTGCTGCTACAGGTGGAATTTTTATAACTTGTAAGGACATTACTCTCAGTACAGGAAATTGTTGCCTGTTAAGCAGAGCACTTAAGTCTATTTAACACTGTAATCCAGATATTACACATATACAGTCATCGCCCCTGCTCAATTAGCATATCACACTAACGCAGGGCAGGATCATCCAAAGCACACTGGATTAGCATAACTCTTCTCCCACGGAAATTAACGGCACAGTGCACAATTAGGACTATTCTGAGCACTTCTGAGAGTCCTACCTGTTGTCTTTAAGTGTTCATCACTGTGAAATATTCATCCACCAATTTTAACTGTAAGATTAATACACTACTAACATAGTATGTAGACTATGAATTACACGTAATAAAAGTCTATATGCAAAAAACTCAAAGTTGTATTGTCTGCACAGAATTATTTTCTGCTTCTTGCAATAAACGACAAGAAAAATTAGGCATCAACACAGATCAGCATAAAGATGTCCACAAGTAATGTGAATACAAGCTAAAGAATAGTGTTAATATCAACAAGGAGTAGAGCAGGGGTGGGCAAACTATTGCCTGCGGGCCACATGCGGCCCGCCGGCCATTTTTATCTGGCCTGCGAGCTTGGGCCAGGGGAGTGGTGCCAATGGCCCCACGCTCCCGAGCCGGGGCGCCGGGCCAAGCGTGGCAAGCTGCAGGGCCCCATGCTCAGGCTGGAGCGCCCGGCTGAGCACAGTAAGCAAAGGGGGAGGACTTGCGGTGGGGGCTTAGATGGTGGGATCCCAGGGGGTGGTGGCGGTTAGGGTGGGGGAGGTCTCGGGAGAGGGCAGTCAGGGAACAAAGAGCAGGGGGGCTAAGATAGGAGGTGGGGTCCTAGGGGCAGAGTAGGGGGGTCTCCAGAGGAGGCAATCAGGGGACAAGGGGCGGGGGGGCTGGATGGGTTGGGAGTTCTGAGGGAGGCAGTCAGGGGTCAAGAAGTGGGTGGTGGTCGGATGGGGGCAGAGCCAGGTTGTTTCAGGAGGCACAGCCTTCCCTACCTGGCCCTCCACACAATTCTGAACCCCAGTGTAGCCCTCGGGCCAAAAAGTTTGCCCATGCCTGGAGTAGAGGCTAGTAATTCTCCCCAAATACACTAAGATCCCAATTTAGCACAGTATTTAAGCACCCAAATGACTCTACACCTTCTGTCACACTTCCTCCCATACTGGTGGCATCCATCCTGATCCTGTGCACCATCTAGCGTTGCACTCCTTCAGATCCTATTTTTATTTTTGGTGAGTCTTCTGATCCTAATTTTAAAAAACTGAATATTCTTTATAAAAAAATGAGGAACTAACTAGATGTTTATGCATCACAAAGCTTCCATGGATCTTGTACCCTTGTAACTTTTGTCTTCCCCAACCTTGATTAACCATCATACCTGTAAGACTGTATACTCTGGGATAGAGACCTGTCTATTTTTCTTAAAAGTGCCATGTGCATCAACTGAACCATATGAACAACAACAACTACAATAAAGATGATGATAAATGTATTCGGGGGTTTTATAAATGGAACTATAATGGGCTTTTAGTCAATAATATAGAACACATTTTCTTAATACACCATTAAGTTTTGTAGCTATCTCATTGCCATGGGCTCCATTAAGTACTATGTGAACAAGGACAAGCATGCTGAGACTTCAAAAGGGGCAGATGGCCTCACCCTTCAGCGGTCTCAATTAGATGGCACAAAATTCAGTATTTCAGTTCTGCAAGGAATTCCAATGTTTTATATTTATTTACACCCCCAAATGAAATAAAAAATTGAAATGTCTAAATTTTGATGAAACAGAAATTCTGAAAATTGTCAATTTAGAAAAACTAAAACATTTCAACATTTTCAATAAAAGAATCTGACACTCCTGGAATAAAAATGTTTCACTTCAGTTTGCTAAACTGAACTGAATTTCCTTGTTGCCTGATGGGAGTTGTAATTCTGACCTTCGTTCATTCCCACGGGCCAGAGCCCTTGGCTCGATTACATTTCCCATAATGTACCGAGGGCCGTGTAATGACGCACAACACAAAGGAATGCAATTTTATCAGTTTTTTTAACTGATTCAAAACTAAGCATTTCAGGTCAGCTCAGGACATGAAATATTCCTATTTCGATTGAACAGACCTGAAATGAAATATTTCATTTTTATCTTCCTGGTGGAGGTTTGAAATTTTCTACAAAAATCAAAATTTCAAGTTTGAGATAACTGGATTTTCCATAAGAAAATTTGTGAAGAAAATTCCCAACCAATTCTAGTCCCAGTCTTTTCTTTTACCTAGTCAATCCCAGAAGTAATACTGGGCAATTACTTAAATCAGGGGTCTCCAAACTTTATGAGACGAGGGCTATATTAGATTTTTGAAGGGGCTTCGCGGGCCGAAGCGACTGAAAAAAATACATGCAAAATCATTTTAAAAAAAACACCACTCTACTGTGTCAGTGTTGCATTAAATTCTAAATCAGGTATAAAAGTAGCAGTATAATCAAAGCAGGTACTGTGAAATCACACAAAATATTTGTCAATACATTAAAAATCATTTCACTTTTTTTTATTTCTAAAGACTCACAAATTTGTATCACACAACTACACATATTCAAAAGTTTTTCTGTACTTTGGTAAAAGAAGCTCCAGGTTCCCATTTATTTAACCATTATGGAATTGTTAATTTCCATTTCCGCGCCGCCCAGCCCTTGGCTCCTCTGGCTGCTGCTATGACGCGGCCAGCTCGTTGGTGCGGCGGCCGGAGCGGCGCCCCCCCACCCCCCCATGCCCCCCGCCGCTACCGCAACAGCCCCCCCCCCCCCTTTGCTCCTCCAGTCACGCAGCAGGAGCACTCATCCCTCTGCACCTGGGGCTGCCGGCAGCAGGTCGTGCAGAGGGGCAGCGGCGGCTTCTCCATGTGCCTGCTCAGCTCGGGGGGCCGGACAAATTGAAGCTGCAGGCCATATCCGGCCCGCAGGCCCTAATTTGGAGACCCCTGACTTAAATGCCCCCAGAGCTCTGTAATATAGCATTCTGCAGGGTTCTGTTGGGTCATCCATCCTGTTAAATGAGGTGGGCTGCAGGGGAAAGAGTGGGGACAGTTCAAGCTGAAATACTATCAGTAAGTGGATGACACACAGCTCAATTCCTTTTCACTTGACCTGAATAGTGGAGTTTCTGCTCTCTGTGTCTCTAGTGGAGACTGAGTATGAATATGAGTGAGCTACAGTCACGGCTCAGTCTACATGTAAGTGACATCTATTTATCTATCCAGGCTCTGATAAGGCTCCATTGGTGTAGCTGATGCTGGTGGGGAAGCAGAAATATCTGAAAAAAGTGGTAATGGTCAAGTGTCTTCCCATTGTTATTAGGAGGTTAGCCCACCTTTTGTAAGGGATGTTTCACAACCAAGTTGATGCTTCTAGGTACCCAAGAACTCCAGGATTTTCATGAAAAAGCTGTAGATGGAAGAATCCTTTTTATTTCTAGTCTGACTTTGGGTGCATTATATCTGTTTTACGAGATCAACTTGTTAGCTATTTGAAAGCTCTTCTGCTGGTTTGTAGTTTTGAATACACAATGAGAATCACTTAACCAATGGCTCTTTTGATCAAAAGCATAGTCAATTTTCCACTGTTGAACTACATCATTTCCACAGCAGACACATTGACTTCAGCAGTAGAAAAATAACCTATTTCCAGTGTGAAAGTAACTCCAGGGTAATATTAATAATGTATACAGTATGTAAGTATTTATGCAGATACATAGGGAATATAGTATGGCCTCTAGAAATTTTAGGTTTATTTTACAAAAGGACTAACTGCATTATTCCTGAATGTAGAGTGAAAGGGAGGAATTACTGTTTAAGTTGCCAAGGAACAGTTTTACATGGTTAACAGATGCAGTTAAGATAGCAGTTACTGTGGAAGTCATATGTTACATTTCCACAGTACTGTAGCAAGCACTCATTAACAATATGTGTTACCATGTGCAGCTATTCCACAGTAACACGTTATTCCAATGTTATTTTCAGAGTAGCTATATGTGACATATGCTTCATATGTCAGAGTATCTGTAGATTTCTATTCCCACCAATGCAAGGTGTAATATTAATTACCCTGAAAGAAAACCAAGCATGTACTTACAAATAAGTGGTAAGAGTGATAAAGTGACTACCAGCTATATAAACGAGAGCTGAATCAAGTACTAAATTTCTAGGAAAGGAAACCATGAGGAATTAGCCAACACTGTATAAAAGCCACCTTATTATGCCTCTTCAAATCTCTCCTTAAAACTCTCCTTTGCGGTGATGCCTAAATAAACCTGACAGCGGTTAGGCCACTGGAGTGCTGAAACCAGACCACTTCCTATTATGCTGACCAACAGCGTTTCATTGCTTCTTAGTAGTCCCTTGTTTATCTATAGATATCTGAAGTCTTGTCTTATATTTAGATTGAAAATTCTTTGTTGTGTAGTGTACAGTGCCCACGGCAATGGAATTCTAGTCCATGATTAGGGCTCCTAGGCGCTATGGAAATACAAATAAAAAATAAGGAACAAACATTCTATGGAACAGATCTTTCAGCACACTCGGGTAGCTGTGCATCACTCCACCATTGCACGAAACTGTCCTAAAATTGACTTAAATGGCCACAAGAGCATTCCTTAGCATAAGACAGTGGTTTTCAACCCTTTTTCATTTGCAGACTTCTATAAAATTTCACATGGAGGTGCAGATCCCTCTGCGACATGGGATGGTCCCAGAGCCCAGGCTCCAACTCAAGCCTGAAAGTCTACACAGCAATGAAATAGCCCCGCAGTCTGAGCCAGCTGGCACATGTCTAGTTGTTGTGTAGACATACCGTAAGTGACAGGGAGAATGGTAACATAACAATTGACAAATAAGGGAAAGGAAGCAATTGAGGGAAACTTAGGGTCTTCAGCTTTCGCTGTGCTGAGTTTAAAACAGTGGTGAGCTAGTCAAGTGATGACAGAAAGACAGTCGGATCTGAGAGACTGGGCAGAATCAGGTAAATCAGGGTGGAGAAGCAAGACCTGTGAATTATCAATATAGAAGTAGTTGCTGAGGTTGTGTGAGTAGTTGAATTAAAATGATTGCCCAGGAATAATGTGTAAAGTGAAAGGACTATTTCCCCAGTTCTCATTCCCCCTTCACTATTCAGTAATTGTTAACTCCATCTCTGATATTTATGCCTTCTACCAATTCAACCATTGGAGAAAGGCATGGAACCAAACATCTATTTTCTTCCTCTCTTTTTCAAAGGATAAAAATGCAACCAGTCTGCAAGTGTCCAGGCACTTTTAATCTAAGACCTGAAAGAACAACTTCCCCATGACACTGGATCTCCAAGTTAACACCTCAACACACTGCTTATATATTATCACAAAAGCTGAGAAGAAATTGCGTTCATAAGCAATTTACTGTTTAACCCTAAGTCAGCTGGGTCAGAGTTCCTGCCCAGGGCATTAATGCAAATATATCAGAGCAATGTCTCAGGCTATAACACCTTCTACTTAAAGGATATTTGTTAACGTGATGGCTTAACTATTTACAGTGCCAAGCTTACAGTATGTATGTTGTGTAGGGAGAAAATTATGTAAGATTCTGATTCTTGTGTGTAAACCAAGATCAACTTCTTAAGAAAGCCGAAATTAAAGATTTAATAACTAGAATGTAAATAATCTGACATCAAATGTGCCATCTATGGGCATTAAACTATCAGTACAGATAATTAGGTATAGATAATTAAAATATGATAGAAGATAAAAGAATCAAAATGAAGACGGTCCTGGTAAGAATATGGCAACCTGGCTGAAATTGATATTCATTAGGGTACTCTTTACATGAATAGGGAGCATTTGGACTCTGTGGTCTTTATTAGAGCCCCAGCTGGTAATGGCTGAAGGTTAATGCCTTACCCCATTCTGTTCAATTTTCTGTCCTAATTAGTCCTCCAAATCTATAGCTGTGAACACCAAGTGTCTGTGCTCAAAAGAAACTAATTAATGCTAGCAAATTAGATCAAGTCCAAAGATCCAACAGCCAAACTCTTAAATGCTCCTTGTTAATAGGAAGTGTAGCTGTCAATAACTGCTGTTGGTAGCTATAATGAGGCCTCTTTCTTTCATTGAAAGTGATTTCATTCCTCTTTGTCTTCGTAAAAGCTGTTCCATTTCCCCACCTCTCTTCTCCCCACACCCCCTCCACAAAAAACAACAACCTAAGTTGCAGTGGTGAAGCTAGCAGTCTGACCCATTTCTTGTGACCAGCTGGGTTGAAATGACATGAGAAATCATAGGAAAAATTTCCTCCCTAAATTATGTTTCATTCAAGTTTTCATGAAAGTCCTGTAATTTAGTTAGAATAGCTAAATTTTCTTTAATGAACAATGTATAATATGCTCTCATATTTCCTTGAAAATTTCTTAATTAGTTTAACAGAGCTAGGCCTAAAAGCATCAGAAGGAAATCAACAGATCCTGGTCCAATTTCTTAACATTGTAATTTACATATAGCTGTTCCATTTGCCTAGCTTGTTGGAACAAAACTCAACAACAATAATCCCTCTAGAGGTTGTGTTAATTCACATAGTTAAAAGGGATGAGAGTAAATGCTCACTGGAAGTATATGGGGCTGAATCAGTATTTCTAAAATAAACTATTCTGCATAAAGTGATAGTATAAAGATTTAGCATCATATTCTCAATAACAATGTTCAGAGAAAAAAAGCTAATTTTTAACGACTCACAAAATAGACACTACCAACATAATTCAAATTAATCTCAATTATACACATAAAACTCCAACACAGTACGTACAATACCATTCACAGTAGCTACACATATAAACAGAATGGCCACATTAAACATTATTATAATATAGGCATTTTAATATTCTGGATAATAGAGAAGCAGAGGATAAGGATTTTCTCCCTCTCTCTACCTGCAGCTTTGTTGCTGGATTGAAATGAAGTTCTCAACTTATATTGATTTTTCTCATAAAAATCAGACTACAGATAATAAGGCAACATGCTTTTTTCACCTTCACATGGAAGGCTATACCAGTCACATAATCCATGATTTGTCTAATTTATCCAACCAGACTTTGCATCCAAATCTCCATTATGTGTCTTCCAACCAGTCAGGAAACAAATGAGCAACCTCAGATTTAAAAAAGAGAGAGAGAAAAAGAGCGCACACGAGAGCTCTATCTGCATAATCAAAAAGTGGCAATGTCAGATGGCTCAGTTTTCATTAAATTATTATCTAGATATTTTTATTTTTTATCAGCATCCATGTCTGATGTTTCTATGCAAGTTCCTCAGTTCACTGAATAATCTACATAATAAATAGTTCCAGCATTTCTATTTTAATGACTATACAACAATTCAATTTTAGTAATGCATTTTCACCACTACACAAGCCAGGTGAGCAAATTCCATTTATGATAATAGATGGTGTATTCCCTAACTTCAAAGTCATTATATAGCTTTAATTTTCCCAAGAGAAGCAGGATCAATAAAATTGTAAACATGCTAGCTACTGGGAAAATCTTTATCATAAAACTCTTGGTGCTGTCGGTCATGGACCAACCAACCAATGTCAGCTGTGCTTCAGAACCCTGACTACAGGAACCAACAGGTTAATTTGTCCCAACACCTGGAGAGCGTTTGCATTGATTAATGGAACTTGGTCCTCTTTATTACAAAAGAGGATGAGCAATGCCAGTGAATAGCACCAAGCTGAGATCTACTAAGTATTTCACACATTTTCTTATCTACATTTCTTGTAAGAGAACATAATAAGCCCCTTATTTATATGTAAAGAAGTGCTACTTAAGGTGTCCTTGAGCATTTAATATGCAGCACCACAGTGTTGTCCAAGCTTAGGAACTGCTCTCCTTTTGTGGGTCTTGATATGTCAGGTGCAAGGGTCATGGTCTGGAGCAGGTGGCCCCTAGAGGGACAGAAATTATCCCAGTGACAGGATGTTGAGTAAGTGTACAGAACTAAAACTACAGTTGACACTGGCCATGTTCCACTGTAGGGAAGCCTGCAGTAGTGTTGCATCCCATCATCTTTACTAAGTATCAATATGGGCCCTGGGCAGAGGAGGGCTAATAGGGAAATTGGGGGAGGGGAATTAGGAAATGCCCTTTGCCAGCAACACTTTCCTAACTCTTCTTTGATAGCACTGCCAAGTGTTTTTAAGAGTTTATTCAGCCATATGTATCTACAGTTGTTCTTTCTAATTATATACTTTTTACTGACCAAAGAAATCATTTTGAGATTTTTCACATAACAGTTTGCCCCTAGAAAATCTTAAGATCACAACGGGTGGAAACATATCCTCACAACTTTCCCTGTGATATTACTCCTTTTCTCCCCTTCTCCAGAAAAATAAACTCTAACCTCTCACAAAAATTAATGTAAGGCCCAGTTCACAAGCATGTGTGGCTGGCAGAGAAAATTCTAATGTCAGTAGTCCAAGTCAGACATGCAGTAGGGTTTCCCAGCAACACACTGAAGTGGAAACGAACTGCATGTCCAATCTTCAAAGTTTGCCAATACAAGTAGGACCCAACATCATCCAAACTGTGCATATATTCATAAGTGGACCTTGTTAATGGAAGAAAAGCCTTGTCAGAGATGAAATCAGATTTTGATGGATCAGTCTGTTGCTAGCTGGATCTGCATCCAAAATGTTTATTTCTAGCTCAGTTTCTTAACTGAACATTGTGATTATTACCTATGTATCATAATTACATAGTCATATGTACTATACATCGTGTGGCAAATTGCCAGCATTATTATGGTGGGTCCCGCGCTCTCTTCTTGTGGGGGGTTCAGGGCGCCATTTCTTGCCCCTGAACAGGGTATCAACTGCCCCACTAGTATCCTAGGGGAGGGACCCGGGTCCACTCTCTACTCCGGGTCCCAGCCCAGGGGCCCTGAGGATAGCAGTAAACCACTAGAACTAGCTATTCTTTCCCCTGGGCTACTTCCCTCTCCTACCCTTCAGCCTGTGGGACTTCCTGCCCTCTCTTTGTACAAGCCCTTTACCTAGGGTCTGGGTCTTAGTTCACTGTGGTACTTCTCCAAACTCTCCTCTGCTTTCCTCCAAACTCCTCTCCGCTCCAACACCAAACACTCTGCTTCAACTGCTCTCCGCTCCAACACCACTCCACTCTGTTTCAACTCCTTCAAATTGCTTTCTGCTCCAACACCAAATCACTCTGCTCTCATTCCTCCAAACTGCTCTCTGCTCCAACTCCTTTCCTCCTCCTACCCTGTCTGCCTGAAGCAGGGGGTTTTATTGGGTTCCTAACAGGGCCTTAACTGACTGCAGGTGCTCTAATTAACCTGCTGTCAGCTTCCCTAGTCTATAGGGAGCCCTAACTAGACTTGAGTTTATATATCTCCCCTCAAGCACTCTACCACAGCTCCCTGACCCTCCTCTATCACAATAGTTACACAGTCATATGTAGTATACATGGTTACATAGTCAACTATACTTTTGTTGATTTCAACAAAAAATGATTCTATTTCTTACCTGTGGCATAATGGCTGTGTACAAGACAGTAACACTGAATACGTAGGGACAAAGTCTGACTGTTGTCCCATGAGACTGCGGGTGAAAAAGAAGCCGATATTTTGTTTTATACAACATACAAATGATATGAATTATGGCCTACATTTTCAAAAGGGACTAATGATTTTGGATGCTGACAGTTTTGGGGTTTCCAATTTCTGGCAACAGAGGCCTGATTTTAAGTGCTGGGCATTCACCTTCTGAAAATCAGGCCCCTCTATGTTTTCTCAAGATGGACACCCGACAAAAAAAAAATCACAGAATGTAGGCATATATAATACATACTCTAGGCATATAACTATTCAAATAGTTTTGTCTTAAGAATTCTCTATATCCATCCCTGCTACCAAGTTAAAGAATTTCAAGCTCCAAGAACCTAAAAACTTAATTCTGGTCTCTACTGCACTGGTGTAAATATAACAGTGCAGAATCTACTCCTAGCTGTACAATAAGTTACCTTGAGAAAATAGTTTAGCAATTCACAGACTGCAGCTACTGAAATTTATAAAGTTCTAACACCATTACTGATGGGTGTTCCCTGTTCTGACAAAAAAAAGGCTTCAAAGTCCCAGGAACTATTGAGATTTGCAGCTGAAGTTGTCAGATCTCTTGTCGATTTCAGCAGCTACAAGCAGATAGAACAATATCACTTACAGACTGTAGGTGCTAATGGGTTCCTGAAATCTGTAGTAATTAAACTCTGAAAAACATTTTAGGCTGTAGAATTAGGTTTTAAAATTTGTTTTGAATTTCATTTTAAGTTTTTAAGAAAACCATTTTTTATAAAAGAGACAGCTGCAGTCATATTAGATAGAGACCTTATCTGATTTCTGTAGGATACCCAGAATGTACCGAGGCAGAGGTGTGCGGGTCTTATATAATTTCACAATGTCACATGCTATGGCTTGTAACGTCAGTGAAATAAAATATCACATGAAAATAGTTTCCCTAGTGGTATTTGTATTTTTCAAAAGACACACTACTTGTGTGATAATATTGAATTATTAATATATTTTTATTCAATATGATGACAAACCCTCAGATTTAAATTCCTTAATCTGATAGATGTTGGTGACTGGAGTATACCATTAGTGACCAGGTTTAGAGAATGGACCTATGTATATTTCAGACACTCAGAACATCTTAGCTGTAAAATAGTTTTTCAATAGTATTACATATTAATTCATATACCACCTTTCATCAGAAACATTCTTTTCAGTTCTATATAGGGATCACTTTAACCCACCAATGAAATGTAGCCAGCTCTGGAGAGAGAGGCAGCAGTCAAAACAGTGATTGCAATGCCAAACCCTTCAAGAGAAAGCTGGAAGAGTCTCATCTAATTGAAATGCAATAAATTTAGATATGCAGTGTAGTTGTAGCTGTGTCAGTCCCAAGATATTAAAGAGACAAGGTAGGTGAGGTAGTATCTTTTACTGGACCAACTTCTGTTGGTGAAAGAGACATTTAGATAGGCAAATGTAGACAACCAAATTGAAACATTGCTAGGTGAGATGCCACAACTCTTACAAAAAGCTGTGAAACTAGCAGATGCAATCAAGAACTTGTTGTTTCTCTCACTCAAAACATGGCAACTACATTATGCCTGACTGATGCCCCATCATGGAGTTGTTTAACTGTGATGCTCTGAGTAAGTTTTCCAGATGTGAAGAACAGCTCTGTGCAAACTTGAAAGCTTCTCTCTCTTGCCAACAGAAGATGGTCCAATAAAAGATACTACCTCATCCCCCTTGTCTCTCTGTCTAATACATACTTGAGGACTTCTGAGTGCTTAATGATGCAATTTCTGGTCAAACAGAGCTGACGCTTTCTTTTTTATAACAAGGATTAGTACCTCTCCGTACACACTAACAAGACATGCTTCTGTCCAAGAACTAATTACACAATGGAATTAAAAACAGTTAAACTTAGCCCCCCATAAAAATATTTAAAATAGATTGTATTTGTTTTGCTTAATGATGAGAATGAAAATACACGCCTTCTAGCATTTTGTTTTATGACTTATGAAGGCAATAAAGAAGGAGCTGCTGTATGTACTACAGGGGCTCTGAATCTATACTGGGGGGGGAGAAGGGTCCTATTTGTAATTGCAGCTTTGCCTGATTTTACATAGAGCAAATTCTCCAAAATCATAATTGCTCTGGTTTGTCCCCAACACTCAAGATTAATTAAAAGAAAACAGTGCAAAGCAGCTCTTATTTGAAATATTCTTGATATCCCTCTTTGGGAAGAGTATATTAAAAATCATCCCATGACAACTAGTTCATGAGTGAAAGACAACCCTAAAAAACTCATATCACAAACTTACTGAATTACTACATTGGCGGCAGAGGGTTGTGAGGGTATCAACAATTGTACTTTAACAGGGCTTGAAAAGTTTTTACTTTGAACTTTCTTTCTGAGACACTTTTTTTCATTTCTAAAGATAAATCCTGGCAGATTCAGAACCTACCCATTACATGATCCCATTTCCCTTTGGCACATACTCTCAGTTCCTCTGTTGTTCGCAGAACTTGAGTTCTTCTTGCACTTCTTAGACATCCCTCCCTTTGCCCTGCAACTCCAAAACATATACAGAGTAACTCCTCAGGTTTGGGGTTTGGCCAAACTGACAGAGGAGAGAGGCCTGTGCCAATTCCTTTCCTCAACTGTTTTTTCACAACTGCCATGCTCCATTAAAGGAACCTCTACTTGAAAGGGGACATCACCTCAGAAAGTATTGTCCTGTTGTTTTGATCAACTGCACTCCAGAAAAGACTATTCTTCCAAGACTGGCCACATATCCTCTGCCATGATCCTCCATGTCCTAAAGCAATGCTGTATTTCCTCTGGTATGTCCATATCTTTGTAGTACTAGTGCAGGTTCTCAGAGTTCATTTTCTTGCATATCCTATCTACTGAGAGTGTGGCTGTGCATACTTTGGGGTTTGGGGTTTTGTTTTTGTTTTTTGTTTTTTTTTTAAGATAGCCATTACCCTATTCATTTCTTATATTCTAATGTGTGCTTCTTTCCCCTTAATCAGACCAGGCTACTTCTCCACCAGCATAGTTGGATAAGTTGTGTGTAATTTTTCTCTAACTCATGGGTCCCCAGAGCTCCTTGCAGAATGTATTCTTCTTTGAGTCTCCTCCTAGTCAATTCCTTCTTGTTATAGGACATGACAGTGAACTTTCTCTCTCTCACTCATGCCAGATGTACTGTATATCAGAGCTATGCTTAGGCTCTGTGGGCGGCAGGCTTCCTGGACCCCCTCCTTCCCGGGTCTCATCGTCCATCATTTATCCCCTCTTTTCCCCCAGTTTGCAGCCTTTGTGGACTCTCTCTGCGGGCTACCGCCCACAAGCCAGGGCTTGGCTCTTGTTCTTCCCCTCCCTCTGCAAGGGCGGTGAGGGAAGGTCTGGCTGGAACAAGGACCAGCCTCTCAGGCAGCCCCTAGAGAATCAGTTCTAAGGGCTCAGTCTCACATAGTCTATTTCCCCTTCGTGGAGTTTACCTTCTACCCCTCTTCTTGGGGCCACATATTGTCATCAGTCAGGATGGTTTCGGCAGCAGTGCGTCTCACAATTGTCCCATTCTCAACTGGACTCCCTCTGCTGCCAACACTCCTCAGCGGAGCAACTTTCTTCCTGTTCACTGCCCCTTCTGGTAGTAAGTTTCCCCCTTTTAAGCTCCTTCCCCTCCAGGCTGATCAAACTTTGCTCAGAGGAGCTTGTTAGCCTCCTTCATACCAGGGTGAAGGCTTGTCCCTTCACAGGCACCCATAAACAGGGTGGATAAAAATCAATTTTTTTAAAAAAAATTGTTTTTTATTTAAAACAGTTTTTTGATAAAATGCTTTTTGAGGAAAAAACCTCTCTAAAGATAGTTTTAATTAAGATACATTATAGCTCAACGATGTCTCATCATGGAACAGGGATTATAAATTCTAATTCTACAGCATGAGACAATATATTCATGTAACGTTTAAGAAAAGTTTTGTAAATTACTTCCAATAGTTCATGGATTAGGGACCCAATCTTATTGAGTTCCAGGGACTTCTGTACAGATATAGCAACAGAGAGTCCTGTGGCACCTTAAAGACTAACAAAGGTACTGAAGCATAAGCTTTCGTGGGCTAATACCCACTTGGTTGGATGCATGCATGGATATAGGTTAATCTTTCTACCTACCCAATGAAACTCAGTGCTCAGCCTAGAAGATACCATCAGTGATGCTTAGTTTTGCACTTTTGTGGATCTGTCTCTCCAGAGATAACATGCTTGTTAACAGCAAACATGTTTTTAAATAAATAAAGACGAGAAATAACAGACCTCAACCCTACTGTCCCTCTACAAATTTGTGTACACAGAACCAAACTCTTACCTCTCTCTAGAAGTGCAAAGTTTCAAAAAGTTCAATGAATAGAAGATTGTTGGGGGCAGAACAGACCTGGACAAAGAGAACTCTGGAGATATATGTGAGAAGGGAGGGACAGGCAGTAGAAACAAAAGTGAAACTGTTTGAGCAGCATATTCCAGAAATCTTGAGGTCTTTCTGAGTGTAGCCTTCATTGATTTAAGATCTATCACTAGAAGGGAAAACCTACAATGGCAGCAGGCCACAAAAGAGACCTAGTTTGAGAGTAAGAACCATTCCAGAAATATGTCTGCTGCTGCTGTTTTAAAGAAAATCACAGCAGTGAACTGATGGAAGTCACTTAAGCACCTGGATTCAGAGACAGTTGAAGTGATAATCTCACTTTTAACAGCAGTAGCTTCTTCTGCCAGTTTAGAAAGAATATTTTCTTCCTTTAGACGAATTCATTCCAAATTGAGAAATTGTTTAGGACATGAAAATGCAGGAAAGCTTGTTTTTCTTTTCCAGATTATGAACAAACAGGAAAATGAACGTGAAGATGACTGAGTTAGCAGCAGAAGCCAATAGTTCAAGTTTCTCATGTTGACCTGGCTGACATAGCTGATTTAATTGTTTTTTTAAATTATATATATATATATATATATATATATATATAAAAAATTAACTATTTTAGTTAAAAACAATTTTAACAAAAATGAACTTGATTTTAAAAAACTTGAATGTGTAACTAAATTCAAAAATTCATATGCTTGTTTTGTTAAATTATGTTTGCTGTTGAAGAAAAAATCCAGAACACATAACTTTGTTGTTTTATTTAAATACAACAGTTTGCTTTATAACTATTAGCCAATGTTACCACTCAAAAATGTTTGTCATAGAAAAAATAAATCCAACTGTTAGCACGAGAAAATCTCTCACGTCTGCCAAAACTTAATTTCCCAAAGCACATGGAAAGCAGAGAACATCTGCAAGAAACACTCTTTTAAAACAGAGAGATGTAATATTACAGGCAGGAAGCCCCCTTGTAAACTGATTACACGTGACAATTCCACTTTCACTAAAGGAACATTGAAGAGATTGTTTTGGGGAAGCTACTGCTGTTGTTTTCCTCTTCCATCACACCCTCCAGACAAAGATTTGGAAAGATTACCCGCAGCCTAATTCAGCTGCTCTCCAAGTGCCTTGTTACTACATTATGTTGGTAAAGAGTTTACATTGTAAATCAACTAAAGCCAGTCTGACATTTTGTAAGCTACTACACCAGTCTCACAGCAAACGGATGAGAAGCAAATCATACATAATAATTCACTATTTAACTGAGGTGAAGGATTAAATTCAGGTCTTCTGATAAATATTTGAATCTTACCTTGCACTTTATCTGAACAAAGCTCTCTGGCCTTCTCTCTCATCATTTTTGGAATTAACACATCTTTTTCTACATGTCTCAGTTCAGGTTCTTCTGCAAGAGAGAAAAAACATTGCTATGTTTCAAGGAAAGCAATATTTCAATCTGCGGAAACAACGTAACATTGCTAAATCTGGCACAAATAATCAAAAGAATAGTGAGGTAGGAGAAGCACATGAAGATATTAAAATCAAGAGGCAAGCAAGCGTGATTATCACAAAAGATGCAAAATTATATCAGATACAAATATGAACATTATATGACCTTTTTGTCATATTTTGTCATTTTGGTATTATGCATGGTGCATAAAAAACCAGAAACAACTGCATGTAAGGCTGGTGTCTGTTCCTTAGTAGCTAGCTTGTCAATATTGTCTGGACATAAATTGCTTAGTAGTTCAGAAAAAAATTAGTAAATTGAAACAGAACATTATTTTCTACATATACTTTCACACTTCATCATTATGTACATTCTGTGGATTTTCCACTTAGGGTAACTGAGAGTGGAAAAATGTAACACACGCTCAAGCACAACTTTAAACAGTGTTTTAGTTTTCTGTGTTTACTCTTCTAATCCTGTTAGTTTTCTAAACAGACTGCGTCACCTAAAATCTCCTTTTTTTTGGATAAATTTAAATCAACAGGAATAATTATGAATGACCGGAACTCAATGTTTAAAATCCTGTCCCAGTTCTTATTTAATTTTCTTTGATGATGGAATTCAGATCTCCAAGTAAAAATACTAATTTCAGACCATGATTAATTCAACATATACCATTTAGTAATAAAATTTTTATTAAAACTAATGTTTGAAATGAAAATATACACAAGTTAAGACGTAAGGTACTGGACATCTGGGGTCAGGATGGGGTTATGGGCGATTGTAAGTAACAGGTATAAGGTTTACGAGGTACATACATATCACATACCCAGCACAGATCCAGACTGGGTTGTGAGAGTTTTTTAAAGCGTCAGTGTATAGGTGTATTCGGGTACACCACCCATGGGATGTAGTAAAAGTTCAAGCCAGTGGTGGTGTAGGCAATAGGTACATGGGTGGGGTGCATCCCTCAGTTATACTCCCTTTCATCCTCAAATTGAACAAGACATTAGGATTTAATCTAACAAGCAGAGATGCACTCTTCAATCTTCGAGTGATTTTAACTGAAAGAGATTTAACTGAAAGAAAAGCCTACTGTCCACCATGGTTCTACAGACCATCCTAGTCTGTTTCCTTAAATGCACAATTCTCAGTCTGCAGAGATTATTTTTCAGAACCCCAGAACCATAAAACTCACATTATACTGTTATACTTCCCAGATTTGCTTATACTCCAAGTGAGTGTATCTGATTTAGAATATATAAGTGAAAAAGAAGTGAAATAATGAGGTATTCAAGAATAGGCATCCTTGATCAAACATTATGCTATTCAGATTCCAAATATCAACTAATTTACTTCTCAGATAGAATCCTTGGTTACTTTGTAGATTAAAGGGTAATACAGAGATCAACATTTGTCAAAAGTTCCCCTCTTATTCCTACCTCACCACCTCATGAAGTTTGCTAACACCATGTGGCTACAGAGTACTGAATTTGTGATATTACTGTGGGAATTTGGCAATAAAACAGAGGATTATAATATAGCAACATACAGAGTCAAAGACAAAGACAGTTATCGTTTTCCTCACAAAGCATTCTTACCTTGGAGTTCTAGGGCAGACATTAAAACAAACCTCAAAAAAACCTTCTACTAAGTGAAGAGAGGAGTGAAAAACCCTTATTTAGATTTGAGTCTATGTTCTAGTTTTCATGACAAAGATCACCATTACGGCTAATACTTTAGCTAAATCAATATTTTCAGTTTTAAACTTTGTTTCATATACCAGCATTATTATTCTATACAGAGATCATTTGTAATGTTACTCAGTACAAAAGTGATATTTACACTTCATAAGAAATCATATTGGCCTTGTCTACATGGGGCATTATTCTGGAATAGCTATTGCTGATTAACTACTCCACTTTGGAAGTGGATTAAGCTAATTCAGTATAAGGCACTCTTATTCTGGAATAGGAACATCCACTCATGGAATTAATAATGAATAGTTAATTTGCTATTAATTCATGTTTCATATTATTCCAATTAACTTTCACATGTAGACAAGGCTCAACCAATCAAAATCTATCAATGTAACATTTGGCTTCTGAATAAAGTGTACATAAAGTAACATAGCCCTTTTCAGCATCTTTTTCAAAAAATATGACCAAGGCAGTTAGTGCTGAGAATGGTACTAACTCTGATTTGATACTGTTTAATACTCACTTTGTACAGTTGTAAATAACTAAACAAATGCAAAGTAATGGAGAATCAAGACCCAGTGTCTCAAATTTGAGTAAAATCTGTAACTTCAAGCATTATGGGAATATTTCCATAGTCATCAATAGGGCCAAGATTTTGCCCTAGGAGAACAAATATTCCCTATCAGGTTTCTAAGTCTTTTCTCTCTTGCCCTGTCCACCCCTTAAAATAAAAAAAACCCAAAATAAAAAACCTCCTCTTTTTCTATAGGCCATAGGAAAGCTAAATGGTCTAATTATGATTCCTCAAATGAAATTCAACACAGCAGCAAACATGGAGGAGATAATGACCAAATAAGGGGTTTTGCTCCATGTAATATTTTTGAACTGTCAGCAAATTAATTGTTAAAAATTCTTGTTATGTAATACATTCAAACTCTATAACTCTAATATAGTGACCATAGTTATGTAGTGTATGCTGAATATGAATGAAAAGAGGAAAAGGAAAATCCTAAAATCATTACCACATGAGATCAAAGAATCACTAAAAATCTATAGATTCAACCTTCAAATAGAACTAAGTAAAAACACACACACACACAGGCTTGAGTTATTAAGCCAAAGACATAGGGCAAACCAATAAATATAGCTGTTGTATATTAACTGACTACAAAATGTACCAACTAATGATAGATACGTTCACGTTATTCGCCCTCCTTTTTAGGAAATGATCCCTATGTAACAGTCTTTCCTTCAGTTACAGTTTGGATTGTCTCAATTACATAACTTGCTGTCTTGGTGTCATCAATTTCAAAAGTGAAATTGATGTTAAACTGGAGTTTCCATATTTTTAAGTTCCATGGACATATTGCACAAAGACAGTTAAATCACTCATCTGTGCTCTCTCCAACAAAAGCCTAAGGTCTTATCTACACTCATTTTGAGCATCCATTTCAGTAAGTCTGTAGACCAGGCAATTCCCCACACTACATCAACACTACAGCCGGGATTGACACTTTGAGATCAATCCACTGATGTTCAATTCACAGTCTAATGAAGACTCGCCAAATTGACAGCAGATCGCTCTCCAGTCGACCCCTATACTCTACCCCCAATGAGAAGAGTAAGGTAAATCAACGGGAGATTTTCTCCTGTCAATCCCACACAGTAACCTGACCTAAGGTAGATCGACTCCAGCTACGTTATTCACATAGCCGGAGTTGCCTAGCGTAGGTTGACTTATCCCTGTAATGTAGACATAGACCTAAATCTGGAGACTCTTAACCCAAAATTAGAGAGTCTGCACCAAGGGGTTACATTGATTTACCTAAACCAGTTTCTAAACCAATTTAGTTCTGGTACTCAAATTGAGTGTATATCAAGGCTGGCCTAAGTTTGAGTATAAAGATAGAAAAGGTGGCAGTTTAAAGTATCTGAGACAACATACCTAATTCATATTTTGTGACAGGATCTAAGAGAAAAGATTGTCATAACAATTACTCTTGAAAAACTGTTTTTACTTAAAAGAATAATTCATTCACGTTACTCCAATCTTATTCACATTATGCCATAATACTTAGCTCTTTGTTCAATTAGAAAATGAAGTAGTTTTCTTTGAACAGACAATGAAAGTTGTGACAACACTGATCAACAAGTCCTCCTCAGTAAACTGAAGTCAAAATTTTGACTATCTTCTCAGCTGTATCCCTTGTCACTCTGTATTGGAATTTTAAGGTTACCTAACTCTGGTAAAAAGACAGGGCTATATACGCAAAAGGACCTACATGCCTCATTACCACTTTAGGTACCTAAATCCAACACTGAGATTCTCAAACCTCCACTCACCTGTCACCTAACCATGGAAGTTCCTAAAGTCCTGAAGTGTCAACATTTCCACTGTTAGAAGTCCCCTAGGTGCCTATGTTTCTGAGAGTGGGCACGCACACAGCTGCTTCATTCCTAAGCCCCAGCAGGATCTTCAAACCAGGCATTCAGTAACTTTGCAAATGTCATGCAGCAAGTCAATGGCAGAGCCAGACTTACAACACAGACTTCTGTATCCAGTTCTACCCCATTATATAGTACACCCTCCAACATCTTAAACCTATTGGGGCAGATCCTCAGCTGGCATAAGGTGTCCTAAATCAAATATGATAATTTACACCAGTTGAGGATCTGCCCCAGTGGTGATGTAGTATGCACTTCTAGAGAGGTTAGTGACCAAAAGGTGACACTAACCACTTTAGTAACAAGACAGCAGATAAGAACAAGACAAATCAGTTTGAACAATGCTTAGAAAAAAAATTCACTTGATACATCATTTTCCACTTCAAGTCTGACATATACAATAAAAAGATATTTTGTGACCAAATTTACCACAATCACAGTTTACCACACAGAATAGCCAGCAATAAGTACAGGGAGCTTTACCATCAAAAAGGTTATGTCCTCTGAGATCACTTCATCTCCACTCCTTTCACCTCTTTCCCCACACCGTAGCCACTCTTTCTCTAAGCCTCGTTTACTCAGAAGACCATTAACATCCAGAAAACTAAGGTCAGTAACAACTGCTTCCTTTCATAAGAATTTCCCCTTATGAAATTCTGCATTCCCCTTATGCAGAATTTCACAAGGGGATAGCTGAAGGTAGCAACACAACCCATGCTGTCAAGTCTCCAATGCCTTTTGCCATTTCCAGCACTATTACACCTTCCCAAAGAAAAAACACACTATTCTGCAAGTTCACTATTGAGCACTGAGAGCCAGACATCACATTTTGTTCTAACAACTTCATTATAGAACAGTCCATTCGTAACTATGTTATGATGACAAATTATTTTGTGTTACATGTTTCCTTTGCAAAGCGAATGGGAAATCCCACAATAGTGTAAACGAAACAAACTGCATCAAGCTAACCATATGTACTCAGAAATTAAGAAAACTAATACCAGAGCTTCAACAACAAGGTGGGTGGCACTACTGGCTCCTTCACCTGAGGAGAACTGTGTGGCAGGAGCTAGTGGTTCCTTTCAACACAGTAACCAAGTACTACTACTTCACCTAGCGAGATGGTAAGAGAAAGAGAGAGGAGAGAGCAAGGGCATAAAAAGTAGAGGTAAATCAAAGGAGGGAGACAAAGGAAAAAAAAGTGAATGTGCAGACGGGAGAAGGAGACATGGAAACTTTAGCCTAGACTGGAAGAGAATACAATATAAGGAATTAAAGGAAGGGATCAAGAGGGGGAAAGCAGATATATTGCTGAATCAGGGCCTAACTTTATTCAGCAAAACACCTAAGCAGGCACATAACTTTCTTCACAAAAGAAAACTTTTTGGTTTTGTCAAATCTCATTGCTTGAAACAGTTCTCTTGTCATGTGCACAAGATAACATTTATAATAATCTTCTGTGGTTGATTAAAAGCCTCAGCTGCAAAAATTATTTATTACCTTGGATGGCAAAGAGCCATAGCCATTTGGTTTAACGGTTTTCATTATTTTGGGGTGGGGGGAAGGAGACAGGAAATAGATACATCAACAAGAACCAGAGTATCAGGACTAAATTCTAAAGAATAGATACCACACAGAATTCACAAAACATGGAGTACTGGTAACATCCCCTGCCCTTCCTCCTCACAGAAGCCAGGAAGCTATGGAGGAAAGAATACTGCAGAGGGGCTCTTTGCAATAGTCAGGAAGCTCTTGGGGAGTGGGGAGGAAGAAGAGACAAAACAGCTTCTTTTTGCTTCTGGCAGCTAATGTAAAGGGGACTGTCATATTTATTAGACAACTACTGCTAGCCAAAGGATGTTATGACAATGAGGACCCTGCAAGAACAGCATCCTGATAAACCACAGAACCCTCCCCTATTTCTTAACTGCTATAGGTTGCATTGGAGCAATTCACCACAGTGTGGTCCCTGGACCTTGCTGGAGGCCTCCCAACCTACCACTGCCTTTCTTAGCAACCTCCAGCTGGCAGGATTTTGGGGGTGGAAGAGGTGATGTGTTATTGAAACTACACCATACTAATTGTCTTCTTCCTGCTTAGTTAAAACTGGCTTCGTGGGCTGATATTTAAGTAACCTCACATCTTTCTTTCCTTTGCTCTTATAAAGGACAAATGAAAGGAAAATATGGTCCTCATACGGTGATCAAATATGCTGATTTTATAGGGACAGTCCCAATTCTGGGGTCTTTTTCTTATATAGGCTCCTATTACCCCCCACTCCCTGTCCTGATTTTTCACATTTGCTGTCTGGTCACCCTAGGTTCTCATTAGTGGAGTATCAAAGAGTAAACGTGGGGAAGGGAGAGGAAATTCTAACAATACTGATTTCTCTCTCTCTCTCTCATTCACAATGAAACTTGGAGCTCACAGCATCAGCCAAAAATGTCTGACAAACAGAAGAGAGAAAACTAAGTCAATTAATCTCTAGGAGAAAACCAGAAGACAAGAGAGGTGTTTTAAACATTTTAGATGACTTTGTATCGTGGTAAGAGGAATGAAGAAAGAGAATGCCAGTGTTGTCAACTTTCATGATTTTATCGTGAATCATAATATTTGGGGCTTTTCTTGAAGCCCCAGTTCCTGGACTCATTTCATGATGTGTGAATTTCAGCTTTCATTTTTTTAAAAATAAGTTGCTAATATTTGGGGTTGCAGGGAAAAGCTTGATAACATGAACCTAAAATATTCAAAAAGCCATAAGAGTAATACAAACACCCACCATTATTTGTATAAAAAAAAATCTGTTTTTATGTCAATTTCATTATTTTTTTGGGACCTGGGTCAGGACTGCTGAATGCCTGGCTTCACAATACTGTAGCACAAAGGTAAGTCACGCTGTTTCCACATCTTTCCATTCCCTGCTTCCTATCGGCTGGCATCCAAGACATACATCTGCCAGAAGCTAATTTTCTGGAGGACAAGCTGCATTCCATCCAATTCTTGAAGCCAGCCAAGGATCAAAGAAAACTAAACAGGTTAATTACAAAGTGATAGACTTCAAAAACATCTGCATTAAAAGAACTAAGATTCATTTTCCTGCTTACTTGTAGGTTATGAACAAAAATGGAAAAAATCTCCACAAGTGCTCATCACATTTTAAATTCTAGATTATAGAGCTGAAAGGAAGGGCTTGCCTTCATTTTCCTCCCAGTCCATTTCCATTAACTGACACGTGTGTGTGCACGCGCACATCTCATATTTTATATATAGGAATACATAGTATATACAGCATTTAAAATGATTAAATTATGAAACACAGTAATTACTTTGTCAAAATTGTCCCATTTTTTGCTGAGTTACACAAGCTTTTTAGATAAATTTTTGCTTTTGCATAATTTGAAAACTGACTCAATTAAAATAAGTCCTGAATCATAAGACTCAGTTTCAGCCCAGAGCTTGCTTTGTTGTTGTTTTAACCACTATTACTATGTTCTAGTTATAAATCTTTTAATACATAGTTTTTTGATAAAAGTGATAGTACAATGTTAAATACAGACATACTAGCAGGTACTTCCTCCCTGTTCTATTTTTATTAAAACACATAATCTGCATTATTAACATACTTAAATTCTGGGGGAGGGGATTTTAAAGCTCCCAGAGAACTCAGATTTCTTTTAATATTCTCATTACAGTGTTTTTGAATGTACAAGGATGAGTATGTCTTGCTATCCCTCCAGGGAAATAATGCATTCCTCCAAAATTCTAATCTCCTGCTTACTATTTTAATCCTATAGTCTTAAATTTACCAATTGGTGTGTCAGATCTTATGTTGGAGAATTTACCATGTTTAATTGTTTTAAAACTTAGGGAGGAGGGAAACTACACGATGGTGTTATGAAATTATAATTTTCATATAATTATGTATATGTATGTGTGTGTGTGTATATATATATATATACACACACACACAATACTAATCATGATTTAAAAACATGTAAATTGTTGTATTAAAAAATCTCTGCTACTGACAGTAATTAATATTGCAAAAAATGGGATGGAACAGATTTTTAAAATGAATAATGATGAACAAATTACACAGATCTCTTAAAGATACAGATTATGAAGATGACATTTCTAAAGTTAGGATTTTGTTTTCACTCCTACAATAGATAATCATTAAAAATAATTTATGTCTCACCATTAGTTGAATACACAGTTGACACACCGAGGCTCCAATCCTACACCCTGTGGGAGGATTGGTGTACCCATAGAGAGCCGCACTGAAATCAGAAAGCCTCCACATTGGTGCAAAGATCCTCCCATTTGCTACTGGTTGCAAGACTGGGGCCTTTGATCACAATTCTGCAATGAACCCTAACCAAAGTCCCACTGAAAGTGGTTGGGCTCCACTGAGTGCTGAGCTCTACCTGTGAAGAGCTCATTGCAGAACTGGATTCTTAGGATCAGATTCTGCAGACACTAGCTGAGCAACTTTAGGCACGAGTAATGCAAGCAGTGGACGAAGTGCATCCGACGAAGTGGGTATTAGCCCACGAAAGCTTATGCTTAATATTTTAGTTAGTCTTTAGGGTGCCACAGGACTCTATGTCACTTGTGTATAAATGTTTGCAGGACTGAGCTCCTAGCTTGCTCTTTACTAATGAAATGTTGATGATTTCATTACCTAAAAAATAGAAAAGCAAAACGAATAGTAAATTTGACATGAAAACCCTAAAATCCTAATTAAACAACAATTTTAAACAGTCTGGTTAGTGCAGTTACTCTGTACACCAGTATATTTAGGATTTTCTTAAAATTGATGGTAGTATATATCATTGTATTAAAAAAAGTTACAGATTTTGAGATTTCTCTATCCTATATTCATATCAATTCAAATTAAGATAGAGTACAAGGATGACAACACCAGGGAAAATTTCTGAAGCTCTAACTTCTCACCATTCTATCATCACCTAGAAGTCAATTTTCACCTTTTTCACTGGCTGATTTTGTTATCTTACATTTTGCTTTGGGGCTCATGTGTTCTTGCAATATGGCAGTACTGGATTATAAGAATACTGACAAGCATGTTTGCTAGTAATCTACAATGGCTACACTGCAGTAAGTCAGAAATCAGTTTCAGCAATACTTTAACACATGGAAAGAAACAGAAAGGCAGACAAGACAAGGTGCCACATTTTTGTTAATTATGGGGGTTTCAAATACCCAGATATCTGCTTAATAATAAATACAGCCAAATATACTTCAGAGAAGATCCTAAGAAGACAACTTTATGATCCAGAGAGTAGAGAATTGCCAGAACTGAAGTCATTCTCTATTTACCTCTTATTAACAGTGAGGAAATAATTAAGGGAATAATGGTTACTACTGTGAGTAGTCCCATCTGATCAGGTTCATCAACAGCTGTCCTAGACTTATGGAGCTGCTCACATCTGTCAGGTCAGAGCTCCCGCCTGAAGGTTATGGAGAGGTGATGGGGAGGGTCAAGTGCCTGACTGAAGTTTGCAGGAGTAGCCTGGAAAAAGACTGCCCATACAGCTTAACAGCCAGACGTATGGCAGGGAACCTATAGGGAGTAAGGCGCTGGAACAGATCTCCACCATGTAATTCCATTCTCACATTGCCTCTACTCTATGAAGAGCAGAGATAGGGAGCAGAGACACAGACTGGACAGCAGGTCCAGGGAACACACTCAGACCAGAAGTAAATCTCAGATGCTAACAGCTCTATGAAATGAGGAAGGTACTCTGCAGGGAAAAAAAAAACCCTATATTTTATTACATAATCATATACTATCATAATGCATATTCAGACGGGGATAGAATTAAGATAGCACAGGCAACTTAATTATTTCTTTTTCTAACTTTTGTCTTTGTAACTTAAAATTCTTTTTTAACATATTTTGTGTTGTATGTATGTCACAAACACACTTGCAACATAAGTGATATTACAGTCAAAAGATATACATAAATACAACGGCAAGATAAAATGACAGCATCAGTGCAGATCAGATCCCAGGTGCAACACTATTTAACATTCCTGAAGTCAAACCTGAACACTTCAGCTTCTCTTGCCAGAAACAGCAGTCCCAAGAGTAACATCCCTATTACCCATATACCCTTGATACACTTGCTACAGTTATTGTTGCATTTATTAGCTCCCCAACACCCCCAGATGAGAAATTCTTGGCAGAACATGGCATTTAGAACTCCCCAAACACAAGACAATGGTTTGATAATGCAGCTAAAAATATGAATGAGATACTCTATGTCCTATGTATGATAGCATAATTGGAAAAAAAAGGAGGTATAGATGAATTAATTGGTGTACATAAAACATGAAGCCATTCTGCTCCTAGCAGGCACGGAAACAGGCAACTTGGAATACAGCCATTTAAATCAGTGACTAACTCTTCAAGAGAAATACTATATGTTTATGGAAAACAAAGAAAATGGGAACAAAATGAGAATATAGCATAAAATTAACATCACTCTGAAAAGCAAAAGTAAACAGCATCTGGATATACAGAAAAACTAACTTGCAGGAAAAAGAAATCAAACTAGTGGCATCAGCACTAAATGAGAAATATAAATAAAATGGGGTATTGTTGGATTAGGTCTCACCACACGATACATCTAATCAGTGACTGAGTGTAATGTTGTATGCACCTCATTCATAACATATGCAATTATTTATGATTTATGCCATTTATTTTATTGGTGGCTTCTACCGATGACTTTTTAATCCATATTCCAAATACCTTTTTGTACAAAGAAATCCTGTCTCGAGAACTATTTGAGTGCTAGAACCTTCAATTTAAGTCCAAAACCTCAAGGATGCTTTCATTTTTAAAACAGTTGTCACTAATCTATTTCTTTCAAGATCCAGTAAGATGCTGCTTAATGAGAGAGCCCTCCTACAGCATATTCTTTCACAGCACAGATAAGGAGTGCTGTGCGTGCATTTAAAAAATTAAGAGCAAGGAAGTGAGTACAGAGGAACCTGATCCCGTTATTTCTGCCTAGAAACAAGAGAAAGGCCTAAGAGGAAATTCTTAGCGGTGTGCCTAACTAGCTCACACTTATCGTTGCTTGCACCTACACAGCCTTCCATTCGCACTACAGTACAATCACCTTGAATAGCCAGTTACAAGTCACAAAAAAAATAAAATAAAAATTAAAAAACCAAGGCTGCCCACAGTAAACATAAACATACACATGTAATATAGTTTAAATGCTCAAATCACACTTGGCTGTGACCATCCTGCTCTTCATATATTGCTATACGGGAAGTGATCCCAACATGGCAAAGGTTGAGAATACTGGTTACATTAAAAAGATTTTTTACAGCTGAAAATAAACTTTTCAGCATTCCAAACCACTTCAGTCTCTGTCCCTGGTACTTATATCATTCATTTGCTATCTTATTTCCCAGGGCAGTTCCCAAAACAGTCCATGAAACATCACCCCAGCTAATCAAAACCATCTCTTCCAGCAGGTTCCTAATCCCACCCTCACTGCAAGGCAGTAGTCCTGAGCTCCTCCCTCCCAGTCTGGAAGGTGGAGAAGGGGCTAGTGGCATGGGCAGTGGCTTGCAAGCCACACTTTCATGGTAAAAGAGCCATATATGGCTTGCAAGCCACAGTTTGGCCACCCCTGTACTAGAGTGTTGCAACCAGTCCTCTACAAATCACATTTTGTAAGTGTATAATGAGAAACTGAGTCCCTAAAAAGGGACTTGCTATCAGAACCGAATACTGACATGCAGCATGACCATCAACAAAGGCGAGAAGCTCCCTTGAAAAAAATTCTGTGTAAGCAAATCATTTCACACAGTGATTGAATTGGGGAAAAAATGGCAATGATTCTTTCAAGCTCTGCATACAAACCAAACTCCACCCATACAAGTCACCAAAATGAGATGCTGTTCACAGCAGATCATGCATTTGTTCAAAATATGATTGTGCCACAATAGTAGCTCTAATGGGCTCCTTGAACTTTTCTCCCCCTCAGAGGAGCACCAGTACATCTGTGGGCTCTGCTGGACCAGCTGGATTTAGTTTCTTCTTAATGGGGGAAAATAATATGCAGTGATATAGGCAGATCACAGCCACTATTTGTGGCACTAAAACCAGACATTACCCATGAAAATATTCCTCTGCCTTTTTACATGAAAAATTGAATAATTATCTAAGTTGACATTTAAGTACCACATTGGGATCTGAGTTAACACCCTGAAATGAATGGGGCAGTTCACACTTCTCACAGCTATTGCTCCAGTCTCTTTGCAAACTCACAGAGATCCCTCTGCTCTGGTTACATCTGGTTCACATTTTGAGGTTATCTTTGCAACCTAACAATAGGTTGCCTGCAGTGAATACACGGGCATGAATACCAGTGTGAACCAAAGTGCTGCGCTGTAACTTCCCCACGTGGATGAGAACTAGAGTTCCTAGTTCATGTTAACACAGTCCTCTTCCAACAGGACTGCATTAATACGAAGTAGAAACCTTTTAATTCACACCCATAGTGTCCACACAGGAGAGTTCCACTGCAGCACTTTAGCCCACTCTGCTATTTATACCCCATAGTCCAAACTGCAGAGCAGTGTAGACATAGCCTGAGTTTTATTTTAAAAAAAAATGAAAGCAGAGATGCTGGAAAACAAAATAGCAATATACTGAGAGGTAGCAATATGCGGTGACACTGCATAACAGCTGAATCCAAGGCTTGGCTTCATACAGCATAGCAATTCCCCAACTGCATCCTGAGGAGTTCTAAAATGTGTTCATTACCATCCAATCTGTGTAACTGTAGAATAAGGACAGATCAAATGCAGATTTTTATTACTGATGAATGCAAAGAACAAACAATTTTATAAAACTAACAATGAAGATACAGTTGTATATCACCATTTTCATTGATTCTTCATTTTACAAATTATGTGTCTATGGGCTTGGTTACACTGGCACTTTATACCACAATAAAGCCTCCCAGTGCGCTCTACCTTACTACTCATCCACACTGGAAGGGTACAGACGGCACTCTAACTCCCTGGCTATACCAGTCCTGGTACACCTCATTGCCAGAGAATTAACAGCTGTTGCGTATTGGGTGAGATGCTGCAGCTCAGTGTAAACATGTAATAACAATACTGTGCTTTGAGTGACCTCTGGAAATGCCCCCTAATCTCCTTAAGTCAATTGACCTCTCTTCCCTTTGTTTTGAACTTGGCTGGAAGAATGAGGAAGTACTTTTTCAGAGCTTATCTGCAACTGGGCAAATCAAAAAAGCAAATGTTTACCGAGTGAGTGAGAAGCAGGGGGGCTACAGGAGACTGAATTTACAAGACAGCATGCTGATACACTCTCAGCACTCCAAAAATCGTTCGCTCTCTCCCTCCACATACACACAACACACTCCACTCCACCCCATCCCCCTTGTTTGAAAAGCATGTTGCAGCCACCTGAATGCTGGGATAGCTGCCCATAACGCACAACTCCCAGTGCCGCAAATGTGGCCATGCCCGTGTGGTTGCGGCTGTCAGTGTGGATACACTGGAGAACTTTTTCTGGAGCTGTCTATGAAGATGGGTTTAACCCAAAGCGCTCTACAGCTGCAACTGTAGCCAAGCCCTATGTATATAAAAAGCAGTGGAGTTCTGCTGAATGCTAACTCCTGGAGCTGCCTTTGTTTCACATACATCAACCATATCACAGTTCAAATTGAGCTAGCAACAATGCTTAACATGGGCATTACTACCAAGTTTCTAAAACATTTTCTATGATCAATGTATGACAAAAGTTTTTTTTTCTGAGCATTACTCTACCAACACTACCACCAACAAACACTACACAACTAGAAGAGTTACAGCAATTTTTATAACGTTCTTAAAACCCATTTACACAGTACTTTCTGCTGAGTTTAAACTTGATTTATAGCTATGTGTTTACCAAAAGTAGGGCATGGGAAGTCAGACTTCTAGCAAGAACTATGAACTCTATTGCATGGAAAAGGCCTCAGGGCTCTTCTACACAGAAATTTTTTTGCCAACTAAGCCAAGTCTACACTACAGACTTCTCCCAGCACAGCTACATCAGTCAGGGTAGGGTGTGAAGAGGTGTGATTCATGACCAACACAGCTGTGCTGATAGACATTCCTACTGAAAACACAGCTTATACCAGCAATGCTACACTTTTATCAGAATAGCTTATTTTACTTGTGGGGAGGTAGCCTTACTATACCAGTACAAAGTGTAGATTCACTGGTTTAGTTGCATCTACTCTAGGAATGCTTTGCCAGTATAATAAGCCAGTATACACTATACACCAGGGGTGGGCAAACTTTTTGGCCCGAGAGCCACATTGGGTTTCAAAATTGTGCGGAGGGCTGGGTAGGGAAGGTGGTGCCCAAACAGCCTAGCCCTGCCCCCATCTGACCCCCACCCACTTCCTGCCCCCTGACTGCCCCGCTCAGAACACATGACCCATCCAACCCCCGCACCGCTCCTTGTCCTGATTGCCCCCTCTAGAAACTCCCCCCATTCTAACTGCTACCCCAGAACCCTACTCCCTATCTGAGCCCCTTGTTCTTTGTTCCCTGAAGCCCCCTCCTGAGATCCCCTCCTAGTCTATCACCCCCCAGGACCCACTCCCCATCTAAGCCCCCTTGCTTTGTTCCAACTGCTCCCTCCCGAGATCTCCCCCACCCTAACCACCACTCCCGGGGCCCCACCCCCATATAAGCCCCCCTGTTCTTTGTTCCCTGACTGCCTCCTCCCGAGATCCCCCCACGTTAACCACCACCCCTGGAATCCCACCATCTAACCCCCACCCCCTTACCTTAGTCAGCTGGGCGCTCCTCAGCTGGGCCTGGCCAGGGAGCGCGGGGCCCCGCAGCTCCCCGCGCTTCTCCCGGCCGCGGGCCAGGGAGCGTGGGGCCCCGCGGCTCCCGGTGCTCCAGGCTTCACCCGGCTGTGGGCCAGGGAGCGCTGGGTCTGGCGACTCCCCGCACTCCATCTGGCCCCCAGCCAGGGAGCGCGGGGTGGGCCCGACCCACAAGCATGGGAACTCGCAGCACGCCGGGCTCGGCCGGTCACGGAGCGCGGGGCCCAGCGGCTCCCTGCGCTACACCCAGCCAGGGAAGGCAGGGCCCAGCGGGTCCCCGCTCGACCCAGCCCCCGGTCAGGGAGCGTGGGGCCCCACACGCCGGGCCTGGCCGGTCCCCGGCCAGGAAGCGCACAGTGGACCTGGCCAGGGAGCACGGGAACCCGCAGCACGCTGTCTGGCCCTTCGGCCGGGAGCAAGCTCACGGGCCAGATAAAAGTGGCCAGTGGGGCCACATGTGGCCTGCAGGCCATAGTTTGCCCATCCCTGCTATACACACACATACTATGCTGGTAAAGCACTCCTATTGTAGGCATAGCTTTCTACTGATATAGTTAAATCAATATAGTTATAGCAAAGTAAAACCTTGTGTGGAAGTTATTATTTCAGAATAAGAAATGGCTTTTGGTTTGTTTAGTTTAAAACCCTTCCGAAGTAAACTAAACTAAACTGGGAAAAGGCCCTCTTATGCCAGAATAAGAGCATCCACACGGGGGCTTATTATGGTATAACTATATTGGTTTAAATATAACAATATAGGTTTAAATTCATACCTTAATTTTTATCAACATAATTCTCCTGTGTAGACAAGCACTTAGCCATAAACTGTATTTATATTTGATAGTCCCCCTCACATTCCCCAGTATCCCTGCCTCCGGCTAATGGAAATGCTAATGTAGACCAGATGATGATATTTCAGCCACCTAGTCATGGAAGCCCACCCAAAGTTGGTTTACACAGCACAGTGGTTAAGAGGCAGGCAGCTGCCACCACCTTGTCTACACTAAAACTTGACCCCCTGTTGTTATTGTTGGCAGCAGCAAGTGAAAGTCTAGCGGGGTGGTGGCAGCGGGGGAGTCACAGGCTGGAATCAGGAGATCATGCCAGAGCTGCCTTCCCCACATTTCTAGGTTGGGGAGGGAGGGGTCCTGCTGTACTACAGGATGAGAATCACGTGTCTAGCATAACCAGGGTCAACGAGAGCATCAAAATCCCAGGCAAGGAGAAGGAGCGAGCTCAGTTGAGACCACAGGGCCCCAGGGCGGGGTAAAAAACAGCAGGGTAACTGGCACTCCCCAGGGCGCCCTTCAGCCCTTTAACGCCAGCTGGCAGCACCCCAAGCCAGCCTGGGCGTTTCCCTCCTTGCACCACCGCCGCCCCCCGAGGCGCGCAGGGCAGGCGCGGGGCTTTCCCGGTGCCCACGAAGCACCTTGGAGAGGTGGGAGCGGCGCGGCAGGGGCGGGCGGAGAAGAAGGAGGCGGCAGCAGGCGCTTGCTCCCACTGCACCCCCGTACCAGAAGCCACGCACGCCCCGGGAGAAGGGAGGGGTGCGGCCGCCCCTACCTGCTGTGCCCGGGGGAGGCTCCATGCGGGGCATCTCACTACAGTAGCCGCCGCCACAACATGACCACGCTCCCTGCGCAGGCGCAGAAGGCTGCGAGAAGACGGCAGCAGGCCGCCGCGGGAGCGAAAGAAGCAGGCGCGCGCCGGCGGGCGGAAGGCAACTGGCTTCCCGCGGGGGCGCGGACAGAGCGGGGCAGCCCGCGAGAGAAAGGCCGCGGGTAGAAGCGCGCGCCCTGGCGGGGGAGGGAGGCGGGGGAGAGAGTGTGCGCGCTCCGGCACCTCGCCAGCGAGAAGAGCGCAAGCGCCGGCAAGCAACGCAGGTGCAGAAGGGGGAGGGGATACAGGGCGCGTGCTGTGGGGAGACGGTTGCTGGGCTGGGCTTAGGGGGGACTCAGCCCCTTGGGAAGTTCGCCCAGTCCGAATCAGTAAATTATAAGGGGCTTGTGGCCTGGGTGTTGTCTTGGGCCTTGGAGCGGGGGGGTGTCTCTGAGTAACGCCCAGGCATTAGCGAGCTGATCCCACCCTTAACACCAATTCACTATCTGACCCTGGGCAAGTCACTTATTTATTCTCTCTGTGCCTCAGCACCCCATCTGTACCAAGGGCATAATAACACAGCTACTGTGAGGGTGGCAATAGGGAGATGCCAGCTAGAGGGAGTCATTGAAGTGTGTTTAGCTATTACTGCTTATGACCAGTCAGTGTTTAAGTGATACCCTTAAACACTGGCACCTGAGCACAAAAAGGCATGGGCACACACTCCCTGTTATTATTTAGTACCTGTACTATTAGGGTCTGGAGTCCCTCTGTACTAAGCACGGGCCTCACAATGAAAAGGGAAAAGATCAGTGAGTTTACAATTTAAGGATATGCTGAGCCGTGGATGCACAGATGAAAACAAGGAAATGGAGATGATCAAGATATGTCTCAAGCAGTGGTCATAACCATTGTCAAGTGTTTTGTATACATTATAGCACAGGTGAGTTTTAAGAAGAGATTTGACGGTGGACTATGCATATTTGAAGGGAATGTCTTCCATGCATATGGGAAGGCTTATAAAAATAGTACTAAAATGCTTGTTGGAAAAGGTAATTAATAGCCCCTACGAGAGCTCAAAAATTAGGTTATTAAGAAGGCATAGGCAATTGTTCAAACTCTCTATGTACCTTGTGTGGGCTGAGTTTGGCCCAGTGTGCCTTTTAAAAATACCTTTGGGTTAGTCCATAGTTTTTTGAGAGATGAATGATATTGACACAGTGGGTAGCACACAAAACAAAAGTGATACTAAGCTTTCTTCATAGAATCAGAATAATAGACTTGTAGGACTGAAAGGGACCTCACTAGTGTCAAAAACTGATTTTTCTTTAATTACTGTAAGCATGAGTTAGGACTGCCAACTTTTAGAGAATGAAATGTGGAACAGTAAGCTGTTGTAAAATAGAGCATTTAAGGGCAAGCATGGTCCTGGACCCTAGAGCAGGGGTCAGCAACCTTTCAGGAGTGGTGTGCCAAGTCTTCATTTATTCACACTAATTTAAGGTGTCGGGTGCCAGTAATGCAGTTCAACATTTTTAGAAGATCTCTTTCTATAAGTTTATAATATATAACTAAACTATTGTATGTAAAGTAAGTAAGGTTTTTAAAATGTTTAAGAAGCTTCATTTAAAATTAAATTAAAATGCAGAGCCCCCTGGACCAGTATCCAGGACCCGTGCAGTGAGAGTGCCACTGAAAATCAGCTCGTGTGCCGCCTTCGGAACGGGTGCCATAGGTTGCCCAGCCCTGCCCTAGAGTGTGCTGGAATTGCAAGCTATCGTTTTAAAAGTAGGGAGTTCCCTGGTTCTGTTCACAGGCCATTTAGTTCTGTAGAGAAGCATGTGGGTCAGAGTCTCAGCAGTCTAGAAAGTGGCAGCCTAAAAGAAGGCCGGTGAGCTGTGCTCCTTGGCCTTAGGGAGAAGCCTGTTTTGTCTGTGTCTGTTCTGGGTTCTTGTATGTTATCAGTCTGAATTCTACAAAACTTATTTTGCAACCTTCTAGCAAGAATATTTTTATGTTTTTATCCAACTTCTCTATTCATTGCCTGACCATAACACATATAACAAATGCAGAAAAATTAGATATTAGGGATACAGGGCAAGAGTTGAAACTTCAGGAGCTGTTGAAACTTATAAAATCCTGGCCACTTATAAAAAACAGGCCACTCTCCTTCCACCCCACCTGTACCTCCTTCCTTTCCCGCTACTTCCCCCAACAACAAATTGACCAACTGGCAGGAAAAAAACATTATACTTGGGCAGTGCTGCAAAAGTGAATTTTCACTTAGCACCTCTTCTGTTATTTTGCATTCTTATATACTGCTCCACGTAGAGATTCCAAACTGAAGAATTATATTTCTGAAGGCTTTACATTTTGAAGGAAGCAGGAAATCCAAGAGTCTTTCCAGCAAACGTTTTCCAAAAGATGCAGATGAAGGAACATTTTTGTGACAACCTATGTTTTCAGGGTTTTTGTTTTGTTTTACACCTTTGCTGTGGAGGATCCTCTCTGTCCTTGTCAGCTGAGAGAATCCCACCATTTCTATTTCTTTAAACACCCTAATTAGAGACCCTATGTGCTTCTGGAAGGGATCTGGGAATCATGTAGAAAAAATAGAGCACAAGATTAGGGTTATTTGTTCTGAACATTAATGTTAATTAAAGAAAAAAAATCTGAGGAACAGCTCTTATTTTTTTCCAGACCCGTTTCATTCTCCTCTTATGAGAAACCAAGTCCTTTTTATGTGAAAGTAGATTGTTTCAACTTTTATGGCCACATTGAGGATCAAATTCCTCATGCTTATGCATTCACAGCAGTTAGCAGAGTCTGAGGTAGACAGAATCTTCCAGCTGATCGCTCATGGTCTTGATGGTCTAGAGCATTTCTTTTCAGACTATTATGTGTCCTGACACTTTCTGCATCCACAAATTTGAACTTAGTCCCTTAAATTGAGTAGAATAGACTTTGTTTCATGTGTCTGTAAAATATGAATTTCCTGTCAAGAGTGGTACCACCACCACCTTGCACTAGGAACTCCCCCGATGAGCCCCACTCCCTCTGCACTCGGACCACCCTGATGAGCCGCCTGGATCCCCACCCCACTGAGCCCCAGTCAGCTGCACCTGGATCCCCACCCCATTGAGCAGCACTCCTCCAGCCTCTGAACCCCTCCATGGAGCCACATACACCCAGACCCCCCGCAAAGCCCTATCCCTCCAGATCCAGAGCCCCCACCACCTCTGACTCCCAACCACCTTCACTTGGACCCCCTTGCAGAGCCCCATTATCATTGCATCCAGAACCCCCCAACAAGCCTGTGTGCATCCAGATCCCCTCCCCCCCCGGCACCTGGATTCCCCTGCTGAGCTGCTTGCACTCTGATTGCCCCACACAGAACCCTCCCAACCCACACCTGGATCCCCCCGACATTCAGTGCCTCCACACTTGGCCTTGTTGAGCCTACCTGCCCACACAGAGTGGCAGGGTCCTGAGGGTGTTTCCGGGGCAGGCCGGGTCCTTGCACTGTGTCAAGGTTTAGTCAGCCTCACCGCTGAATCCATGTCCTGGGGGCGGGGAGGGGAAGAGCTGCACAGTGATCTCCCACCTGTGCAGCTGGTGGCCTGTGCTCCCTAATGCCGTGCTGGAGCCTCCACATCTATTTGACAAATAACATTTGCAGAATTTGAAATATTTTAGTACAGAATTTTAAATTTTTTTGATGAAGAACGCCCTCAGGAGTAAGCAGCTTTATAGATATTTACCATATGCTCCTTCGGTGCATAAGTGACAACGTGGGAGAAAGTGTACAAAGGTGCTCAACAGAAAATTTGACAAATGAGCAGTCATGACTGACATCACTTGTGGAGTGGAGTCCTGGGGTATGAGACAATAGGTTGGGGATTGGCCAGAACAGGCCTTAAAAATGAAGACAAGTAGTTTGTTTTAGCTGTAGGTGGGGCAGCCAGTGAAGTGCAATGGTTGAAGTAGTAAGCCAGGAACATGACAATTGCAGCAGCATTTTGAATGGATATAGATAGGGCAATATGGCATTTCTCAAAGTCAGAGAGGAGGAGGTTGTTATAATCGTGACATGGGAGGATGAGGGACTAGGTAAGCGTTTTAGCTGCCTAAACAGAGAGGAAAAGATATTTGAAGAAAAAAACAGCAAGATTCAGGCATGGCCTGGATGCAGGGGTCTAGAGAGAGGTCTGAGTCAAAGAGGATACCCAGGTTACAGACCCAAGTGACCCAACGGATGGTGATGTCATCCATAGTGACTGAGAAAAGCAATAGTGGGGCAGGCTTAGGAGGAAAAGAATAAGAGCTCTGTTGTTAAGCATAAAGAGATACCTTGATATCCTCAAGTTGATATCAGAAAGACATACCAAAATGTTAATTTGTATAGGAGACAGGCAAATGTCCTACAGTTCTAGGGTGACCAGATGTCCCAATTTTTATAGGGACAGTCCCGATTTGGGGTGCTTTTTCTTATATAAGCACCTATTACCCCTACCCACCAACCACAACCTGTCCCAATTTTTTACACATGCTATCTGGTCACCCCATTCAGTTCAGTAGGTGGAAAGAAAAAACAGGCATGATTAAATGGTCATGTCTAAACTGGAAAAAATGAGTATGCTCAACTGGTTTCCAGAATCAACCACATGCTGGCCAGCATCACTAGCAAGGATGAAACACTATTAGGTGCTATAATTAATTATTAACTATATTGTGTGTGGTCACAATGGGCTTAGATATAATGACATGTCACTAACAGGCTCTGTACTGGTTAAGTTATAGCAGGGGTGGGCAAACTTTTTGGCTCAAGGGCCACATTGGGGTTAAAAATTGTGCGGAGGGCCGGGTAGGGAAGGCTGTGCCTCCCCAAACAGCCTGACCCCGCCTCTTATCCAACCCCCACCCACTTCCCGACCCCTGACTGCTCCCCTCAGAACCTCCGACTCATCTAAACCCCCCCCCCCCCGCTCCTTGTCCCTGATTGCACCCTCTGGAGACCCCCCACTCTAGCTGCCGCCCCAGAACCCCACCCCCATCTAAGTCCTCCTGTTCTTTGTTCCCTGACTGCCCCCTCCCAAGATCCCCCCACCCTAACCACCACCACCCGGTACCCCACCCCCCCATCTAAGCTCCCCTGCTTAGTTCCCTGACTACCCCCTCCTGAGATTCCCCCCATCGTAACCACCACCCTCGGGACCTCACCTTCCATTTAAACACCACTGCTTTGTTCCCTGACAGCCCCCTCCCGAGATCCCCCCCCCCGAACCCCACCACCTAGGGCCCCCCGCTTGCTTACTTTACTTAGCCGGGCGCTTCTCAACCTGGCCTGGCCAGGGAGCGCGGGGCCCTGCGTCTCCGCGCGCTCGGCCCAGCCCCTGGCCCGGGAGCTCAGGGCCCAGCGGCACACCGCGCTGGGCCCAGCAAGGGAGCGCGGGGACGTGTGGCTTCCCGCACTTGGCCGGACCCCCGGCCAGGGAGCGTGGGGCAGGCCCGGCCCAGGAGCGCGGGGACCTGCGGCATGCCGGCCTGAGCTCGCGGGCAGGATGAAAATGGCCGGTGCAGGCTGTAGTTTGTCCACCTCTGAGTTATAGCTTAGCCAAGGCTTTAGCAACATTCACTTACCGGTTTTGGCTCAAATAGCAATACAAAAACTGGAGCATGACAGGTGTATTATCCTCTAAGCTAAGTAGGTCAAATAACGGTTGCCAACTTCTGATGAACCAGATAAAGAAGATGGTAAAAAGTTTCAGCACTACTCAGGTTTGATAAAATCTTACTTGCAGAGAAACCCATATGAGCGCTGATGATGATTCACATAAGCAGGATTGGGGGAAGCTTTTAATTGAATCCATCGAAACACTATGCTAAAACATGAAAGTTAACTGAACTGTGATTATTTTTTCAGCATTCACAATATTTCTTGGTAGACAAATTAATTACAAGAAATTTGTGTGATTGATGTAAACATGATTGCTTGAGTGAAGGTCTTTTTCTAATAGAACACAATACAAGCAATGCTTAAAGACTACTTGCTGATAACATTCAACTAAATATTTTTGGAAATGACAATGGGCTGTTTTAATAATTGCATTCTGAATTTAAAGAATCACCTCAGGTGTATGAAAGTTATAATATTGTAATACTCCATTTCAGAATTACATGTAAATTCCCTGCCAAATACACAATAGGTCTTTTTGAATCATATGGCAAGGTGGCTCACATTGGAACTCTCTTATTAATTGTGGTAATTGTCTACTGTACGCTAGTGGTAACGCTAGCTGAAAAGTTCCAACTGTTTCCTATTGTCTCCAGCTGGCACTTACATTTTGGATAAGTACGCTCATCTATTGGTCCACTGATTGCTCATTTCTGCTGGAAGACTAATAGACCTCGGAAAGACCAGCAGAGACTAAAACAACGGTTCTCTAACAGTGGGGCAGGACCCCAAAGTGGGTTGGGACCCCATTTTAATGGGGTCACCAGGGCTGGTGTTTAGACTTGCTGGGGCCCGGGACCAAAGTCTGAGCCACACCTCTTCGGGTTTAAAGCCCAAAGACTTCTGCTCTGGGGCGTGGGAGACTCAGGCTTCGGCTTCAGCCCTGGCTTGGACTTTGCCCCCATCCCTCCTCACCTGTCCAGGGCAGCAGGGCTCCAGCGGGCTCAGGTTTCAGTCCCCTTCCCTGGGGTTGTGTAGTAATTTTTGTTGTTGCAAGGGGATCATGGTGCAATGAAGTTTGAGAATCCCTGGACTAAAAGAAACCAAAAGAGTCCAGTTGAAGGGTCTAATGGATTCTACTGGAATTTCCACTGTGATAGGTTAAAGCAGGCCTGCACAACTCGGAAAGCAGCGAGGACCATATTACTGCAAAAATACCAGTTGTGGGATGAAAAGCCCCGCCCCCATCCGCTTCCCCCCACCCCACCACTTGGCTTGCCCCACCCCTACTCACCCGCCGTGGGCCGCACAGTGAGCCCGTGCGGGCCGCATGTGGCCCCTGGGCCGCATGTTGTGCAGGCCTGGGTTAAAGGGACGTTGTTAATTTGGAAAATCAGATTTTGGTCTGAAAATGTTGGCCCAACATTTTCAAAGTGTCTGGTTATTTTTGATTCCATCATTCTTGTGTACCCAACTTGAGACACCTTAGCGGAGACTGATTTTCAGAATGTGTATACTGCTTTCTGAAACCAAGCCCCTTTTGGAAGACTTTGGTTGTGCACCCAAATTCACTCACCATTTTGAAAACTTATGCTGTTGTACATACTAGAGCTACAAGTAACACCTAAAATTACCATAAAGAATTTAGCAGGAAAAAATATTTTTCTACAGGTTTTGTACTCTGTTTGGCAGCACCCCATGTGTATTATGTTTTACTGTTTCTCCTATACAGTGAATCAGTTTCTCCCTCTGTTAATGAGCTTTACGAAAAATAAACATAGGACTGAAAAACACAATTTTTATTGTAAGGATTAAAAATATCAATGCATCATATTTAAAGGATGATCAATTAGAAATGGAATTTTTAAAAACTTAGTTTAAAAACAAGTTGACAATGTCTCCTTAAATACTATTAATACAAAAAATCTTCTTAATGGGAGAAATTTTTTATATGCTCAGCAGATGCTTTCCACAGCAACTGTAACTTCTCTCCACCATCAGCATAATGTTTATAATAGTGGGATCCTAGGGTTTAAATTATACCAAGTGCTTGGTTGCAGTCAGATGTAAAGTTGCAAAGCATTATGATCTCTTGCTTTCATAAAATCAAAAATTCACGCACAGTCACTTTCAGAAATGTAAGTGTATGTAAAAGAAATAATTATGTATAAAAAGAAATCATTATCAAAAAGCAAACTGCTATCTTGACAGTCTGATTACATAGCTTAACAACTGTTAACCAAAAATTGTTTCTTAATAGTTGCAGAACTTATCTTAAAACAGTTTTGTAATTTTCTTGCTTTTAGCGTACATCCAAATGGTGACCTGCATTTCCTGTTTCAAACTACCTCATCAGACTAGACTTCCTGCTGGAAATTAGTAGTAAAATTGACAATTTGCCAAGAGAAATCAGCAGTATTCCTTTGTATGGAGCTACTGGAACATTAATAAGTAAGAAATTGTTTTGAAAATCATATTTGAAGTATATATCTTAAATGTAGTAAATAATTATTTGAGCATGAATTCACCAATGAGCTCTGCACCCATGTGCAGCCCTGATAAATGCTTTAGGGTTCTAGCTGCATAGAACTTATATGTAACAGTATTACAGTGTTCTCCACTTAACTGGGACATACTTTTCCAGGAAAGCTGCTTAATTGGGAAATCTCCCAGGGAACTGATTTAAGATCAATGATACTTAATAGCCACAACTGTTTTAACAGAGTCTTTGAGGCAATGATTGCTGCTTAATAGCATCCGCCTGCTGGTGGTCTGACAGTGCTGAGGTCATCTGTCTCGCAGAACTCATCTATGGTAGGAAGATGTTTGGTAACACTAGTTTAGCTCCTCTGGTGGAGCAATGTTAGGAGCACTAGTATAGACAGACAGCTGGCTGCTGCCCTGATTTTCAGCACTGTGTGGATTACAGTGGGAAAAACCTGCTAATTTTCCCCATATGTTTGAGGAACAATGCTGTTCAAAAAGTTTGAGAAACTGCTTGAGATGACTGAAAAGTGCAGGTTTTAGGGTTTTCTCCTAAACGCTACAAAGAAAAATATAGTCATAAATAGCTCTAGCTTGCAGTCATTTCTGTGTTTCTGTCTGAGATTCATATTGTCATTTGATTAGTTAATCACCCATTTTCTAAGGTGTGAATGTGTTTTCACACTTCTGCCAAGACAGTGTTAACTATGAAACTATAGATAGCAATAGAGATTAATTATCTATTGCACAAGTCTCCACACCTTGTTCTTACCAGATAAAGGAAGAGAGAGTATATGTCTGTACACAGGTGTGATTTTTAAAAAACCCCAAATAACCCTGGTCAAATGAGTTCAAAGGAATATTTTCAAATGACATTTCTTCAAAATGTAAGCTATGTTTGACACCTTTGATCTTGTTTCATAAAATATTTGATTTCCAGTTAAAGGCTGTGATTCTTGACTAAAGCCTACTTGTGTGAAGCATATGCACTCATAGGTGACATGGGGGAGCAAAATGAGAATTAACATTTAGTGGAATCAAAGAATAATAATGACTTCTCCATTTTAAGGGAGGAGAAACTGCTGTGAAGCCACGCGGCGGCTTTGGCTACACTTGCAAGTTAGAGCTCAATAAAGCCTCCCAGAGCGCTCTACCTCACTCCCCGTCCACACTGGCAAGGCATCTAGAGTGCTCTGACTCCGTGGTTAGAGCGCTCTTGGTACTCCACCTCGGCGAGAGGTACAACTTGTGATGCGTATTGGCTGAGACTCCCCAGCATCAGAGTGAACAAGGTGGTGCATTACTGCCTCTGATTGACCCCATGAATGTCCCATAATCCCCTTAAGTCAAGTGGCCACTCTTGTAATTGTTTTGAACTGGCTGTAGGAATGCTGATATGCCCTTACAAAGCTTCATTTCTGACATCCAGAATGCTTATCTGCTCTGAGACAAAGCAAACATTTACTGTTTGCTTTGAGTGAGTGAGAGAGAGGCGGTGGGGAAGGGGGTCTGAACTTACAAGACAACATGCTGACACACTCTCAGCACCCCAAAAACCCACTCTCTCTCCCACCACATACACACACAACACACTCCTTGTCACGCTCCACCCCTTTGAAAAGCATGTTGCAGCCACTTGAATGCTGGGATAGCTGCCAATAATACACCACTCCCAATGCAGCTGAAAGTGCCGCCAATGTGGCCACGCCAGTGCACTTGCAGCTGTCGGTGTGGACAGACTGCAGCACTTTCCCTAGTGCTCTCTCCAAAGGCTGTTTTAACCCAAAGTGCTCTACATCTGCAAGTGTAGCCATGCCCTAAAATTGCTCAGGGGGCTATTGCACTTTCCAGCTGAGATTTCACAGACTGGAGATGCCCTTTTCAAAAGAAGAAAAAAGAGTTAGGGCATGGCTACAATTGCAGATGTAGAGAGCTGTGAGTTTAACCAGCCCTCAGAGAGTGCAGTGGGAAAGTGCTGCAGTGTATCCACACTGTCAGATTCAAGCACACTGGCGTGGCCACATTAGCAGCTCTTGCAATGCCACAGAGAGCAGTGCATTCTGGTAGCTATCCCAGCATGCAAGTGGGTGCAATGTGCTTTTCAAATGGGAGTGGGATGGGGTAGAGTGTGACAGGGAGTGTGTTGTGTGTATGTGGGGGGAGAGTGAGTGGGTTTGGGGGGACTGAGAGCATGTCAGCATGCTGTCTTGTAAGTTCAGACCACAGCAGACCGCCCTCCCCTCCATCTCTCTCTCACACACATTCACAACAAGCAATATTCCACAGTAATGGCTTGTTTTGTCCCGGAACAGGTAAGCATGTCAGCTGTCAGAAACGGAGCTTTGAAGGGGCATATCTACATTCCTACAGGCCAAAACAATGACAAGAGTGGCCATTTGACTTAAGGGAATTATGGAAAGTTTCCAGAGGCTGATCAGAGCACAGTAATGCAGCACCTCGTTCACACTGATGTTGGTAGCATAATGCTTGCCGAGACACAGCAAGCGTTATGCTTCTCATGGAGGTGGATTACCAGGAGCGCTCCAGCTGCCAAGTCCAGGTGCTCTAAGTGCCTTGCCAGTGTGGATGGGTTGTGAGTCAGGGCACCTGGTGCTGCTTCAATGTGCTCTAGCTTCCAAGTGTAGCCCAGCGCTCTAGCTTCCAAGTGTAGCCCAAGTGTAGCCTAGTCTCTTATGCTGTCCATGTCACTAAACATTTACCCACCCATATGAGCATAAATCCTAACCCAACTGCCTCTGGTTCTTGGAGGCCCACAAGTTCAGGGTCTTTATAGGAGAAATTGTTGTTAGTGGTGGAAGAAGAAGTCAGGCTTGAAGAGCTGTGTCCCCCTCATCTGATTAACCTGTAGTTAGGAGAAACAGGGGTCACCAGATGGGAGTTCTGCTCCTGCTCATTTCAGGAGGTAGTCCCAAATAACAATCATTTGTGTCAACCACCAGCAGATGTGATAAATGAGAGGCGGGAGATAAAAAACAAACAAAAAATCTGGTGGAAATATAAGGTCTGCATCACCTGGGACATTGAGGTTTACAAAGGGGTCAGAGGCTTAGTTAAGAAGAAATAAGGAATGCAGAGCTACCAGGTATATTGTATGGGGTAAAGGAGAGAATAAGTTAGATGTTGTGAATTAGGACATCTTGAGTAAGGGACAAAATAAGCATGGAGTGAAGTGGCCCTACAGAGTTATGTAGGAGGCTCATTTTAATATGTTTTCAGAAGCCCACCTGCATATTGTATATTGGGGCATAGCCAGTTTAAATGAAACATCCAGTGTAATAGTTTTTAAACCATAAGAACTATAAGAACTGTGGTTCACCAGCACAGACAATGTTACAGAGACGATACGGAACTCATGGGGGCTTAACTCCCATCTCCCTCCCTCTCCCCATCCCTCAGCCTACAACTAGGGAACAATCTGTCATTAGCTTTTGATTCCTTGACATTTATCTCTTCATTTCAGTATTTTCATATGTAACTTTAGGGCCCTCGTGGCCAAGATGGAATCTGCAAGCAGCTCTGGCCAAAAGAAGTTGCGTGAAGGAATGCAGCAGGGAAAGTCTCCTCCACCCCAGGGCACCTGCTCCAAACTCCCAGAGCGAACACACACACACATGCCAGACGAGTACAATGAACATAGGAAAGGGAAATATTTATTCACAGAGGGAGGAGGGGAAAAACAACAGGGGTAAATATAGGCGGAGCAGTGAAACAGGGTTGCATTTAAAACAAAGCCCCACAGGTCTGAAAGGGAGGCATCAAGCAATGTGTCTGCACACAGAGATCAAGAGTCCTGGGCAAACTTCCAGTCCAGTGATGAGTCTTGGGTGCTCATGGGGGGGAGAGATAGCTCAGTGGTTTGAGCATTGGCTTGCTGACCCCAGCGTTGTGAATTCAATCCTTGAGGGGACCATTTAGGGATATGGGGCAAAAATCTGTTGGATGATTTAACTGGGGATTGGTCTTGCTTTGAGCAGGGGGTTGGACTAGATGATCTCCTGAGGTCCCTTCCAACCCTGATATTCTATGATGGTCTTTGGCATCAGTAAACTTCCCCCAACAAACCCCTCCAGTGCCTCTTCTGCCACTCTCTGCAAAGCCACACAGAGTGACAATCTCCCCACTTAATTAGCTAGCAGCCTCCCTCCTCATGCCCAATGCAAAGGCCTAGTACTCACAGCCTCCATGCAGCTCTGGGAAGCAGCGATATTACGTCTGTCCTTCTTGGGAGATTCCTTCCTGGCACAGTGCTCTTCTTGACTCCTGTGGTGGGGTGTCCACAATCAGCCACTCTGTCCCTCTCAGGCTTCAGGCACATTCTTGGTTGCTTCACTCTGTGAGGGCCTGCTTGCTGCAGCCTTCCCACCTGGAGCTCCCAACACACACCCTACTGCTGTCCCCTCACAGTTGCCAACTTTTACATGGTAAATAAGCACCCCGACTTTCACAATAAGCCAAAAATCAATCTGATCCTATTTCAAAACAAGGCCAAAAAAAGCCAATCCCTAAGAATCCCAACACTCTGTGACTAGATCCCCCCCGGTATGCAATCTGAGACTGTGGTGGGCCCAATGTGTTCCCCCACTTGCCCCTGCTTGCCGGGAGCCGATCAAAAAAAAAAAAAAGAGAAGCAACAAGCTTCAAGAAGCTACAAGTCAAACAAGCAACAAACTACAAGCCAAAAACTAGCCAACAAGCAACTCACAAGCCAGCTAAGCCAAAAACAAGCCCAGTTTCTGTATTTTTTCCATGGGTTTGGCATGTCTGCTCCCCCACCCCCCAACAGCACTTCCTCCTTCTGAAACAATCAGCACTTACCCCCTCAGGAAAAAGATTTAAAGGGCCATGCTCTTTGAACCCCAAGGGGTTACACATATTTACCTCAATACTAGAAATCAGAGCTTCCAGGAAAAAGGGGTAACATTAAGGTTAAAAATTGTGGTACCTCATTAATGCCAGTGAGAGAAGGTCAGGCCACTACTAACCACACTCCCTCCACCCTCTCAAAGGAAACAAATCTGCCCACCAACAATAAGTTGATTTCTTCTGTTTACAAAAGAAATTGTTCTTCACATCATGGTGAGGACTCTTCCATGTTGTACAAGTAATTACAGCAATGATGGGTGAACCTCACTTTGTTTGGAGGTTTCTTTTGGAAAATGTATCTGAACCATTATTGGAGCTCCAAACTTTTAGAATTTTCCTGCTTTCCGCCCCTTATGCAGTCCTCAATTTTCTCCCGTCTTATGACATGCTCTCATGTAGTAGACCCCCTAGCCATTGCCTTATTTTGTTCTTTCCCAGGTGACAACACAACCTTGAGAGGGTCCAGTTTCTGATAAATATTTGTAGGCTCTTTCCTACAAATATTTATTCCTATCTGTCTCGCTGATCCACTCCCCCTCAGCGTTGGAGAATGTCTGATGGAACCACCTAAATGAGAATCCACTGGCACCATCCATACTATTTCCCTTGCCAAGCCACTCCCCAAAAATCCTCCTTTGTACTGGGGCACAGGAAATTCCAATGGAGCATTGGTCTGAGGTACACAGCATGGTCTCTTACACCACCGTTTCTGCAGTGGAAATGCTCTAATTTCTCTGAGTCGGGAATCTCTGTAATCTTAGAGGTCGGTGCACGGTACCATCCTGAATGACTAACACAGAATATAATGACATCTCCTTAGTGGAAAAAAACAGGCACAACAGAGTTCATGAGCAACAAAACAAACAGAAATTTTTTTAAAAGCAGTAAATCCCTTTTTAGAGCTTTAAATCCTGTTTTATTACGAAATGGTTTTCTGAGGATTATTCACAGTTTATTTAGATGTATAAATAACATTGTGCCCCCATTGTCTGGAATAGTTGCTGTCCCTTGATTTTAATAGTATTAATAATAATTAATAATCTTTTCATCTGTAGCTCTCCAAGTTCTTTACAAAGGAAGTAAGCACTGTTTTCCTCATTTTACAGATGGAACAAAGAGTTTATAGTGAGTGACTTCTCTTAGGTCACACAGCATGTCAGTGGCAGAGGCAGAAATCAAAACTAGGTGTTCTGGTTTATAGGCTGCTGCAATAGCAACTAGGCAACACCACCTCTCTATATTTAAGCGAGAAAAAGCCTAATTTAGTTTGATCTTGGCCATTGGATATGGTTCTGAAAAGTGGTTTACTGTCCCTGAAAGAGATACATGATGGTGTAAGTATCAGTTATAAGTAAAAGAAAATAAAGGTGATAAAACAGAAGCAACTTGTTGATTGATTGCAAGAGAATTTTGAGGAAGCTATCACAAGTAAGTCCAGTGACTTGATGATTTCAGTAAATGGATATTTCTCTGTCATATTCCTCAAAAGTCTCTTTCCTTCCATTACCTTATGACTTCTTTTACATCAAGTGGATTTTTGGATAGATGAATGAATACTAATTTACACCATATCTTTTCCTAGTGTGTAGACCTTCAGGGAGCCTTTTATCTATCAGATCTCCACTGTTATCCATATCTGATCTTACAGTAGGTTAGCGGTTGTGGCATCATATAATTTATCCTATGCACATCTCAGTAGGTTTAATATTTGAAAAAAAGATATTGCTGTTTCCTTCATTCTTATCATCAAAAGGACAATCTATGGTTTGGTTTCCCTTGTTCGTTTATTTATTTATCTATTTCTTCATTTGATTAGATATACTCACTGCATCTTATGTGTTCCAAATTTAAACCTGACACCTAGATAGAAAAGTAACAAACAGGATGTGAGCAGGGGAAGATTCTCTTCCTACTGCGGCTGATCAAAACATCTTGTTTTTATAAAGCCTTCCCTCCTACTTCTGTTTTCTTTGGGTATATACAAGTGATGCAACAGTAACAATAACCTATTTTTTCCACATTCAGCAGTCTGGAAAATTCAGTCTGACTTAAATTCAACATCTTTCTGCCAATAACCCTCTGCTAACCAGCAATAATTTCTGCATGTTTGCGTACTAGAACATGAATATCATCAAGAGACAGTACTGAGAATCATAAAACCACATCATTTTAGTCACAGCTAGGCAAAATAATTTCTGCCTCTGTGTACTTCTGTGAGCAGAACATTTCAACCATTGCTTTTGAAATGAACCTATTGGGGTTTCACCAACTAGGATATTTTATATTCTGCATACCTAAGGCCTCATTTTCAGTAAGATACTGAAGCACTCTAGCTTTAAGCACATGAGTAATGTTATTGAAGTCAGTAGGACTCCTCATGAGCCTAAATCTAGCCAAGGGTTTAAGTTCCTTGCTGAACTGAGGACTAAATTCCCTCTGTATCTTCAGCTGAATATGATTTGTATTTTTTCTCATCCCAACATTTTGTTTAGTTTTGATTGTGCTGTTAAAACAGCTGCTGTGTTCCACTCTAGCAGCTGCTGCATTTGAGTAATAGGTAGTGATTGATAATACAGATGGGCCCAAGCTGTTAAACTCAGATCTGAATTTGTATTTCCTCAGAGTATTGGGCCCATTTCTAATTACTTACTTCATTAGGGTGTTCTGAAAATTAATATAGATGCTATGTAAGGCCAATTATTATTATTATTATTATTATTACTGTCTTTATATGTTGTTGTTACTAATGTTGTAAACTATGGTACTCTTTGGAAAAACAGATACCAAGATACTGTTCAGATTACATTTAACTGTATCTCAAAATTCAAACTTGTTTGGGGCCTGAGGACCTCTAGGTTATAAGCCTTTAGATTTCTTTTATTATTTATTTATTTATTTATTTATTTTACTTATTTCTAAAGAAAGCTCAGACAAATTAAGCTGTTTTGCCTTCCTACCTTAGCCCAGTAAGTTCATATTGCATTATTAAGAGCTTGATCCAAAATCCAAAAGAACTCAGTGGAAAAACTCCCATTGATCTCAGTGGGGTTTAAATAAGGTCCTAAGATCCTAGCTACTGTAATGCTTAATTCACAATTACATTCTTTAATTCATCAAGTGTTTTGCTTTAAGTGGGTAAAGGCTAATTCCACTTTTAATTCTACCCAGAATTGAACTGTCTATCAGGAAGCGTAGTTGAATTAAGCTGACAAATCAATACTGCAGGAATTATTGAAAGAATATTATGGGGTCTTTAAACTGCCCAAACAGTTTTGCATCTTAAATCTTGGTGGCATAAACTTAATCTGTGACAAACTGAAATTAAGGGATAAGTAAAGATACTGTGACTTGTTGTCTCTAGTAAATAAACAGTGCTTAAATAGGAGTGGAAAAGTGATGGTATGCTCAAAACGTTCTCCTTTTTAGCCAACTAGCAGCATTGTGAAGGCTGAAGATTTGATATAGACACTAATGCACTTCATCTTTCCTCAATTCAATCACTAGATATTATAATTTAATATATTTATTTATTTGTATTGTGGTATTGACTGCAGTGAGGGATCAAGGCCCCTTTTGCTATGCACAAAAAACATCTCTTTTCCAAACATCGTACAGTTTAATCATGTAACGAGATACAATAGAGTTAAACAAATAGAAAGGAGGACAAGGTAACACTAAAATGATCATATTTGGTATAATAAGGAGCAGTCACTACACCCACTGCCTAGCTATTGTTATATCATATATATGTTTGTGTATATTTGAAGGTGTAATTAGCCCTCCTCTTTTCCCCTCCACACCACAGAATGGAAAGGAGCATAGGTCTCAAAGTTCTGTAATTTAAAAGTGAAGTGTACCAGAAAAAAACAATTGAACATTTGCCCTATTTTGTTCTTGGTGTATAACTGAAGCTTTGGTCTAACTAAAAGCATTGGACTATTTAAAATTTTTAGTTTCTTTGGTTTTTTAATTAATTACAATAACCAATTAATATTCTAGAGAAATGAAAGCTCAACACCTTCACCCCTTCAGTGACGATGTTAGAGTTGATAATAACATCTCCAAGACCTATCACACATTTTTCAGCAAAATTAGAGAAGACCAAACTTGATATTCCTGATAATTTGAAGGTCAAAAACAAGCAGGAAAGGGAAACAAAAAAAAATTATAACAAACCAAACCATCACCCCTTTAGTGTTCATCCTTTGGTATGCAGCATAAAGAAGAGCGTTAGCTCAGTTTTTAAAAATTCCTTCTCAATTTAACTTTCAGGGTAGTCTGTATTGTACTAAATCCACTGCACGTGATAAATCATTTTTTCCTGAGCACTGTCTTCTACAACACAAACATGTGAATCTCTTTCAGTATCTTAATTTGTATTCAGATAAGTACCAAAAGGACTGATTGCAGTGTGATGAATCAATTCCCTTGATGAGACCTAAGCTGCAGAATGGGAAGCTGATGCTTGAATTTCATCAGTGTCTGATATGGAACATCAGATTATGGGTAACATCTAGATTTTAACCCCTCTCTTTTTTAAAAGTGACATTTGGCTTTGCAACCAAATAACTCCTTTTCATTTTTAGGGGAATCACCTAATTCATCACTGCTTTGAAACTTTAGGAGTAGGGGCTCTGTTCTGAGAATACTTTCTTTGTGTACATGGCAATAAACTAGAGGGTCAGGGATTGGAAAGTAGTTTTGGGACATTGGTGTCCCAAGTCATAAAAAAACATGGCAAAATAATGGAAAAAACTCGGACCTTTTGGAGAAATCAAACTGCCTTTGCAGAATCACACTTCTAAATATATTTTTGAAGATGGTTTGGGGATTCTTTTGGGTACCTAAGTGCTATTTCCCCTTCTTACACAGCCTTTCTTTTGTGCCCAGGTTTCTAATTTTTCATTCCACAAATATTATATGACAATTTTGTGGAATACCTTACCACTATATATTTTCTTTCACCAAAATTTCTGCAGTCATATTTGTCAGTGCTTTTGCCTCCATTACAAGCCTCATAGTTTGGGTCTTTTTGTCCTTTCTTTTTATGTTGTGTTAGATTCAAAGGAAGTATAAACCTACACATCAGTAAGTCAGTGGTGTTCAGACTCAATGCTTAGTTTATCTTATGCTTTATTACAGTCTCTTGGCAATTATTTTTCCTGCTATCACCCCAACTTTCCACCCTTGTCATGCTGATTACACTAATTTACACCTGCAGTGATTTACCAATGTACAACTTACACCACAATTTATATCTTCTCTGAATTTGCCTTATTCGTTGGCCTCATTTGTCATCCTTCTACAGCCTGTCTCGTGCAGCAGCACTTACCAGGGTGTGGGGCTTCTTTCCCAATGCCCACTCACAGGGATGAAGTCCTTAGATGTCCCCCCTCCCTTGAGGGCAGAAGCCCCTAGTCCAACCCACCGCAGGGCAGAAGCCCCGAGTGCCCCCTGCCCAGTTTTGTAGGTGGAGATTTGGGAGGAGGGGGGTGAATGGAGGACTCCGGGAGCCACACTTCAACTGTAAAAGAGCCACATGCAGCTCATGAGCCACAGTTTGGCCACATCTGTGGCTCATACATGTCATAAGATTTTAAACAAAGGAACAGATTTCCGAAACTGCACATACACAACCCCTGATCTGCATGGGTATGTAAGGATGTATGCATGCAAATAAGGTTGTATCAATGCATTGGAGTTTCTGCATGTGTACTTGTTTTTGAAAATCTGGTCCAGTGCAGGGGCATAGACAACTTTTTTTTTTATGTGGAGAGGGGATAGAGTTAAAAACATAATAAAATGAAAGCTGTTGAATATCCCCTTGGTGATTATTAAATTTGTCCACTTTCTATAAGATGAGATAAATGAGCTTCTATTCCAAGGTCAGTGTATTTTTTCTTAATGGAATCCCTACATTTTTGGGGGACTAATGTCCCCCACTCCAACTCCACTGTTGTCTACATCAATGCATTGTGTGTCTAACTCTTCACCTTCACATTCACCTGTGTTCTCACTTGCCCATTATGCTGGGGTATATCAGGTCTTCATGGACCCTTGCTTGAGACCCCACTGTTCTGCTGCACCCCAGCCCACGAAACAGTTATCTGTGAAGAAAAGAACCGTCATTTTGAAAACTAGCAAGATAGGTTGTCTAGCACCAGAAGGACTGGGGACCAGTAACAGCCAATCAAGCCCAAGCATACTAAAATAAAAGGAGCTGCATGCTGCCAATGAGTCAGTTCTTAGCTGGAGCCAGAGGAGTGAAGAGTAGGGTGACCAGATGCCCCGATTTTATAGGGACAGTCCCGATTTTTTGGTCTTTTTCTTATATACGCTCCTATTACTCCCCACCCCTGTCCCGATTTTTCACACTTGCTGTCTGGTCACCCTAGTGAGGAGGGAGCTCCCTATGCTGTAGCTGTAGCTAGAGGAACCACGCTGAGCCAGCACCTATCACTGGCTGCCTTCAGTGGCAGAGACTAAGAAGGGGAACCCCTGCTGTTTCTATCCCAGAGAGAAAATTTAACCCAGAAAGGGGAAGAAATTATTTTGTTCAGTTGACCCTGAAGGGCAAGGAACAGTTTCTGGTTTTGTTTGTTATATTCTTGAAAGAGTTTTGGATTGTGTGATCTGAGGGAAGGCTGAGTCGCAGAAGACCCACAGAAGCCAACTGACAGCCTGCAGGTAGCCAAAGAGAATGACAGCACCGCAACTGGATGGCAAGGGTGTATTCAAGGGGTAAGTGAAACCCACCACACCCATTTACTCACAACTTGCTTATTATGGCATACACACACACACAATCTGAATATGTCAAAAAGTCATTAACATGTAATAATTGAACACGTTAATACAAAGTTACCATAGGCAATAAAGGGGAAAGGATGCAGATTGGGATAAGTAAAAAAACACATCAGAGATCTTCTGACCATTTTGAATGAATTCAGATCAGCAAGGCCAGATGCTGTTCGCCCAACGGTACAGGAAGAATTATCTGAAGAAATCTTGGAGCCACTGACAATAATATTTACAAACTCAATGGATGACAGGACAGGTCCCGGAAGACTCGAGAGGGACTAACATAGTGCCCATCTTAAAAAGGGGGAAAAAGAGAAGCTGTGGAACTACAGACCAGTCAACCTGACTTCAATACCTGGGAAGCTACTAGAGCAATTAAAATACTGAATTTGCGAACACCTGGAGGATGAAAGGATAATCACTAGCAGCCACCTTGGATTTATGAAGAACAAATCGTGCCAGACCAGCGTGATTTTCTTCTTTCACAGGGTAACTGATTTGGTGGTAAGGGGAATGCGGTGGACATAATCTACCTGGATTTCAGCAAGGCTTTTGACCCAGTGCCACATGACATTCTGATAAGTAAGCTGGGGAAATGCAGGCTCAACAGAACTACCATTAATTGGTTAAACAACTGCAAAGAAAAAGTAACTATTAATGAAATGATATCGAGTTGGAGGGAAGTCTCAAGTGGAATTCCACAGGGATCAGTTCTTGGTCCAGTATTGTTTAACATCTTCATTAATGATCTGCGTGTTGCTATAGAGAGCATACTGATCAAGTTTGCAGATGACGCAAAGTTAGAGGGGTGGCCAATACTCTGGAGGATAGAGCTAAAATTTAGAGGGATCTAGATAAATTGGAGAACTGAGCCATAGACAACCAAATGAAATTCAGCAAAGACAAATGTGAAGTGCTACACATAGGGAAGAAAAACCAAATGCACAGATACAGAATGGGGGAAAACTGGCTTGGCAGCAGGACTGCAAAGAAGGACCTAGGAGTTCTGGTGGCTCACAACTTCAAGGTGAGTCAGCAGTGAGTTACAGTTGCAAAAAAAGCAAATGCAATTTTAGGTTGCATTAACAGAGGCATAGCATGCAAGTCACGGGTGGTAATCGTACCATTCTACTTGGTGCTAGTAAAGCTGAAACTGGAGTACTGTGTCCAATTTTGGTCACCAATGTGTAGCAATGTATAACTGGTTAAGCATTCTTTTGTATGTTGAGCTTGGGGGTTCCCCAAAAGACATCATCCAAGAGATAATTGCCCTGGAGATAGAAAGGAGCTGCTGCAGAAAGTGGGAGGGAACAAAGGGAAAAAAGCTTTCCACTCCACTCTTTTGATCAATACCGGTGAACATGGATTGTGCTCCAAGAGCAACCACCTGACCTGCTGACCATATCTTGGCACTGATCAAGGTGTGGCTGTAGTACGCATCATCCTCCACGACTTCTCCCAGAGCAGCAGGAACATACATTCTACTGGGAAGTTTCAATGAGGCTAGAATAGGTGGGGACTGAGCAGACTCCAGCCCTGTGCTGGGAATGTATAAAGCATTTGAGATTCCTGTACCAGAGAGCAGAAAATCTTACAGTTGCTGTGGGAGAGTTCATCATACATGCACCTTCAACAATGAGCCGGAACAGGTCATGTGAAGACATTCAGTGAACTGGCTCGTGAGTCATGACCGCTTCCTCAACACTGCTCGCTCATGTCTGTCAGGATGCCAATGAGGGCCAGGGCAAGGAGACAGCAGGGACTGCAGAGGATGCAGAACATGTGGTTTTGCATCTCTGCCTTGGGGAACTGGTTAATGAAGCTCCCCAGTGATCCTGAGGAGGACCCTAAGCTGCAGGAATCAAAACCCAGGCTGGTAAGTATAAGAGTACCCCCACCCTCTCCTTTTGCTTTGGTGCTACATTCCTGTTTTTAAGATCCCCAGTGCATTTAAAATATTTGTGGCAAATTTGCCTGCACTTTTATGATGGGTCCCTTTACCTATTGTCTGGGTCTTCTTAGCTCACCGCAGTACTTCTTCAAACTCTCCTCTGCTTTCCTCCACACCGCTCTCTGCTCCAACTTCTCCAAACCGCTCTCTGCTCCAACTCCTCCAAACCGCTCCAACTCCCTTTCAATTGACTGATTGAAGCAGGGGGGTTTTATCATGTGCCTGGCTTCAGTTATTCTAATTGGCTTCAGGTGCCTTAATTGGCTCCAGATGCTCCAACCAACTTTAGTAAACTTGCTTCCCTCGACACGGAATAAGGCTTCCCTCTAATGCTCTTCTGCTGCCCTCTGGCCATGTTGTATCACATATCCTCCCCGTCTCCTCAACACCATGGGGTTGGGCTACTTGGGACGAGAGGCAGTGCTATCGTGATAGGCCATCAGCATTGCCATGTTGGCTTCCGGCCCTATGCTGTACCCGCAAATGGAAGGGTTGCAGGGATAGGAACCATCTAGTCACTCTAGCATTCTTCTCCTTGTTTCTGTGCATCCACTGGAGCGGGCCGTGGTCTGTCACGAAGGTAAACCGCTGCCCCAGTAGGTAGCAGCAGAGAGTCTCCATAGCCCATTTTACCGCCAGATATTCCTTTTCAATGACGACATACTTTTGTTCCCTGGGGAGGAGTTTCCAGCTGAGGTACAAGATTGGGTGTTCCTCCTCTCCTACCATCTGTGAAAGGACAGCTCCTAGCCCTACCTCTGAGGCATCCGTTTGTAGGATGAATTCTTTCCCAAAGTCTGGTGCAATGAGTACTGGATGGCAGCAAAGGGCTGTCCTTAAATCTGCGAATGCGTCCTCCGCTGCATCAGTCCACTTTACTATCTCAGGGCCCCGAGCCTTTATCAGGTCCATCAATGGCCCTGCTCTTGTGGCAAAATGAGGGATAAATCTTCGATAGTACCCTACTAATCCTAGAAATGCTCTGACCTGCTTTTTACGGACTGGCCGAGGCTAATCTTGTATGGCCTCCGCTTTGTTCCATTGGGGTTTTACCAAGCCTCTTCCTACTACATATCCGAGGTATCTGGCCTCAGCTAGTCCTATCACGCACTTGAGAGGGTTGGCAGTGAGGCCGGCCTTTTGCAGGGCGTCTAGTACCGCTTCTACTTTTCCTAGGTGCGTTTCCCAGTCAGGGCTATAGATGACTATGTCGTCTAAATAGGCGGCAGAATACCTGGCATGGGGTCGCAGCAATTTGTCCATAAGTCGTCGGAATGTAGCAGGGGCCCCATGGAGTCCAAAAGGGAGGACAGTGTATTGGAACAGGCCATCAGGTGTAGAGAAAGCAATCTTCACCTTAGCATTCTTGGCCAGTGGAATTTGCCAATATCCTTTGGTCAGGTCCAACGTGGTTAGGTATCGGGCCTTGCCTAACTGATCAACTAGCTCGTCGACACATAGTATTGGATAAGCATCAAATTGGGATACTTCATTCAACTTCCAGAAGTCGTTGCAAAACCTCAAGGTGCCGTCAGGCTTGGGTACTAAGACGATAGGGCTAGACCACTGACTGTGAGATTCTTCAATAACCCCGAGTTCCAGCGTCTTCTTCACTTCTGTCCTAATTTCTTCTCTTTTAGCTTCTGGTATCCGGTATGGTCTTATTGTCACCCTTGCTCCGGGCCTGGTGATGATATGATGTTGGATCAGTGTCGTACGGCCTGGCTGTGTACTGAATACGTCCTGGTTCCGTTGGATCATATCAGTGACCTCTGTTCGTTGTTCTGGGGCTAACTCGGGGGATATCCTCACTTGTCCGTGTGGGTCGTCCATCTGGGGTGGAGCTCTCTGAATGACCAGGCACGTCTCTCGGTCACACCAGGGCTTCAGTAAGTTTACGTGGTAGATCTGCTCTAGTCTTCGGCGGTCTGGTTGTCTGACCTTATACTCCACTTCCCCAAAGGCTTCCACTATCTCATATGGCCCATGCCAGCTGGCCAGGAGTTTGCTTCCTGCTTTTGGCACTAGCACCATCACCCATTCTCCTGGCTGAAATCTCCATACTTTCGCCTGGTGGTTGTAATATGTCCGCTGGGTTTCTTGTGCTTTTTCCAAATGTTCTCGTATTATAGGGGTTACTCGAGCTATTCTCTCTCTCATCTGTGTCACGTGCTCAGTGACATTCTTTCCAGGTTTGGGTTGTTCTTCCCAGTCTTCCTTTGGCTTTGGAAGTCTTTGCAAAGTCCCAGCCTTAATTGGCTTCAGGTGCTCCAACCAACTTTAGTAAGCTTGCTTTCCTCTACAGGGAATAAGGCTTCCCTCTAACGCTCTCCTGTTGCCCCCTGGCCATGCTGTATCACATATTCTACACTGATTTTTTTCCTCCATGGATAATATGCCATGTATTGCTATGTCTCCTTGAGTTTGAACTCCAGTGCTGAATCCACACCATTGTCATGCACCATCCCCTTATCAAACCCCTCCAGTATTTCTTCCCCTCCATCCAGTCCCCACTCTGCTCCTCTCCAAAATGGTCCCTGAGCATGACACAGCTATAAATCACTGATTTTATTGCTTTCTGATGAAGCACTATTATTCTTTTGGCAGAAACTGTGGCTTAAAAACAGATTATTGATGAAAAATCGTGTCCCTGTTTTTGTGCGTTTCTTAGCCAGGTGTCAGGCAACAATGGTTCAAGAACCACAAGGACCAGGGGAAAGGAGGGTCCGGGTTTAAAAAGGTCCTGGCTGGGGATGGCATAGTTGTAAAAAATGTAACAAAAAGATCTTATAGTTCTTTGTTTAATGTTAATAACATGTCTTTTGTCCTTTGGAAGATTACACAGTTTCAATGCTTCTACCACACACCTCTGATCTTATTCCCTTACAAATAGAAGCCACACAGAAGGGAGGTTAGGTCTGGGAACGCTTTAGCTCTCTGAGAAAGGGAACGCTTTGGCTATCTGAGAAAAAGCTAGTCACAGCAGTCCTTTCCCCCTTGAAAGATTACAAAATTGTTACCATCTCTGTCCATGGTTTATGGCCTGTCCCAGCATAAGCTGGGTGGAAGAAGGATACAATCTGGTGGCTGGATAAACATAGTGCCATGTCCCTTGCAGTAGAGAGGTGAGGGTTTTGTGGTGCTGATCTAAAACTTCAGGGAATGAAGAAAGGTTGTTGGGGTTTATTTTGTTTGTTTTAAGACAAGAACCAGGTTTCATCATCATTTTAATACTTCTTGTTTGCAGCTGCCACCTGGCTGACAATTCTGTCCAGATCTCTCTGTCCCCGGGGGGTTGAGTTTGTGACTCCTGTCCTCATCCTTCTCCACCATTTTCAGCCCTTCCTGGGCCTGCAGCACTCTCCTGGCCACACTCTTGGAGCCACAGCTGAAGTGGCTGGGCATGACACCGTTGAGCTAGCAGCCCTCATATATCTTGGTCATGGAGCCGACACCGGCACCACCACCGAGGTACAGGTGCCAGGCTATGAAAACATCTCTGGTATAGAATCAGTTCTCATTGTATGGGACCAACTCCTTGTGCTTGGCCAGCTTGACTGTATCCACCCCACTTGAACACCTTCAGATTTCCTGATTTCTTGAGGAAGGCAGCCAGGGCCCTGACGAACTCCTGCTGATTAACGTCTTTCATCATGACCCACCAGGCATCTTGCTGCTGTCTCTGTGCTGTTGTTAGGCAGGCACAGGGGCAGGATTTTCTCATGATGCTGGGAATGGGTGGGTGGTTTTGTCGTTCGCATCTCTCTTTATATGTTTTATGCAAGATGGGTCATGTGAGGTACCCCTGGAAAGGTTATGATTTACTGAATGTGATTATCCAATTTCTATGCATGTATCATTACTATATCTGAAGTTAGGAATATTGACTATGTAATAATTACAACTGTGTATGTAATTGGGGAACACCCACCAGACAATATGCAGTCATCCTGGAGGGAACATTAGGAGGGACAATAGGACTTTGAAGATACTAATCTCCCTCCTTCCTCAGAAGTTTCCTGGGATGCTGCTTTGACACGGTAGGGTCATGTGATCATGTCACTTGGTACAGGATACCATCTTAAAATGCTCTGACTTTTCCACGGGAAGAAGGTAGGGGTCAAAGTAGGAAACAGAGGATTTCTGCCATTTGCACATCTGATATATATGAAGAGTGAGTTAACCCAGGCTCTTCTCCACTGCCTTCCCACCCAAAAAGGAAGACTGCTGAAAACACCTGAAGAAACAAAGGAACTAAGTTAGGGGAGGAGGGGCTGAGCCCAGGCGAGAAAGGTCAGCCTGTAAAAGGTATACTGGAGATTTAAGCTGCAAGCAGTGCAATTTACCTTCAATAAACTCTACAACCTGCATAAAACAACATTTAGGGTGAGAAATTACTATTTGTAGCCAATTTCTTTAATGTCTTAGGCCTAGTTTGTGTACTTTGTTTTATTTGCTCAGTAATCTGCTTTGTTCTGTTTGCTCTCCCTTATAATCACTTAAAATTTACCCTTTGTAGTTAGTTAAACTTGTTTTTGGTTTATTCTAAAACCCAGTTTGTTCAATTCATAACTGGGGCGGGGGGAAAGCTGTGCATATCTCCTTCCACATTGAGGGAGGGGGTGAATTTCATGAGCATGTGCTGTATAGATTTCTATACAATGCAAGGCAATATAATTTTGGGTTTACCCTCCAGACAGTGTGTGCATCAGAGTGCTGGGCAATCCATGAGCTGAGTCCTCCCACACAGAGCTGATTGCAGATTCTGTGTGATTCTACAGCTACGTGTGTCCCTAGCTGTTTGTGTGTTGGAAGGGGGCTTGATAGCCTGTCACAACAGCACAGAATAAGGGGAACCCAGGCTGGTGGTACAGGTGGGCTCAGTGGGACCCCAGTACATCCGGAATGAGGATCCAACCTGTCACACATTCCTTCTGATTTGTTAGTCTGCTAATGGGGAAAAAAAAAGAAAGCATTATTTTTTACACCTACATATTTGTCACAGATCATAACAGGGGTTAAGGTTGAGCTGTGGTAAAAGAACTTGAACTGGGAAATATGTCTGTAAGGCCCTCATCAGGAGAAGAGAGAGATGGTACAGTGGTTTTATTTCTTCAGACCTGAATTTCTGTCCCCATTAGGGTGACGAGAAAATGAGAGTGGTGATCTCTAGTTCTGACTGGCTTTTGTCCACATCTCTCCCTCTTCCCCTCAAACTGTAGTCTCTTCTCATTAGAACTCTAGAATTATTGTAACTAGAGTGCTGCACTGCTCTGGCAATGTTGCCGTGGCAGGAGTCCCCCTTCCGCCTACTTTTTCTTACTGTTCTCAGCTTTTCCATCAAGATTTCAACAACTTTGATTTGCTATCTAATCATGTGATAGTCTTGTGCTACATGTAAACATGCACAGTACTTCTTTAAAATAAGCTTCTTTGGGTCTTTCCATTCTGTAGCATCTTTCTGGTATTGTGATGATTACTCAAGAAGCACCTAAGATTTTTGGGCCTCTGAGAGAGATTCTTCACGCATTTTATGTGAAAGCAGGTCACTGCTCTAATTAATTTCTATGGGCCTGTCACAGATTCTCTGTTTGACTGCCCAGTTTTTGGTCTTTCCTTATGTTGGTATTGATAATGAATTGAGGTTAAAGAGTTCTCTTGTTACGTAGAGACAAACTTAGGTAATTTTACCAATGCTTGTTTGAGTATCAAATATCAGAGGGATTGGAAATGCTCTATTGTTTTAATATTCCAATGCCATAATGGTGAAAGAATATCTTAAGAAAGTTAATTCAAGAGTTTGGAGGGTTTTTTGTGTTTGTTTTTTGCTTTCTTTAGTATTTTTAATAGAAGCCCTATAAAGAAGGTATTTCCTATACTAATTCGATAAGAAACTGATCAGATGGACTCCTGGATTTTTAAAAATGAGGTCTAATGATGAAATCTCCCTGCCTCATTGAAGCCTCTAGAAGTTTTGCCACTGACTTCAGTGGAGCCAGGATTTCATTCTTAAGAGTTACAGGGTGTGTCTAGAGTGCAATCTGACATGCTATTGCAGCATGCATAGACATACCTCAGCTAGATAGTGTGAGTACCAAAAGCAGTGAAGCTGCAGCAGTGCTGACTTTAGAGCAGGCTAATCGCTTGAGTAAGTACCCAGAATGCTGGTGGGCTTCTAGAGTCTGAACTGAAACCTGTGCTGTTGCAGCTTTGCTGCTGAAGCTTCTTGTGCTAGCTAGATTAAAGTGCTTAAGTACATCTACATATGCTGCAATCATATCTCCAATTGCAATGTAGACATACCTATAGTGGTTAGCTCACTGAAGAGATCTATCAGTGTACAGGAGCAAGTAAAGACTGAATGCATTTAAAAATGGAAATAAAATTACACGAAAAGAACCTTGGTGACATTATTGTATATAGCTAGACTTTTCAAGGGAATTATATTGGGCTTTGGCGACTAACTTCTTCAGCCTGCTTTAAAAATGCTAGCTTGTATCATAGGTGGAGATGATAGTGTTGCTATGTTAAGGTTGCTCAACAGTTTCCATTATAAAACCCTGATCTGAGTATCTTATATCTTTGCAAAACTTTACCTGGGCTAAAATTTCCCATGCCGGTTGTCAACCTCAGGCTGAATTGTTTTGGGAAAATTTCAGTGGAAGTGGTTTATTCTGAGAATAGGATTAGGGGAAAATACATTTTGCCCATGTAAAAAAAAAATATTAAAATAATTTCTTGAGAAAATGAGGCTCTACTACCTGCATGCTCTAGAACAGAGACTTTACCTTTAACAGAAGTTCACCCTAGTATAAGGCAACTGTAGTTTACCATCCCTGTGAAAATATTCTCAAACTTGGCCAAGTTTTGAGTGGCTGAAAAATCTAAGTTCCCACATGCTCAATAGAGACTTCTTAGGGCTGGTCTACACGGGGCGGGGAGGGATGAATAACATAGCTGAAGTCGGCGTATCTTCGGCCGACTTACCTGCCGTCCTCATGGTGGCGGAGGTCAGCGGTGCTGTCCCCCGTTGACTCCAGCTTGCACCTTGTGGCAGTTCGGCGGGTAGTGAAGTGAATTTGGCAGCTAAATTCTCCAGAGTTGAATATGGACGGGTGAGGAATAACATTTGCAGGACATGGGAAGAATAGAAGCAGGAGAAGAGGGGCCTACACGGGCCAGAGGTGAGCAGCACAGGAGGAGAGGGGTGGGGACCATATAGGTGCAGAAAGGAAGGGGACTGGGTCCACAGGTTTGAGAATTTAAAGAATTGGACACTTTAAATGATTAGACACTTCTGTGGGTAATGAGTATCCAAAGTTATAATAAAGATATTAAAACTAGAGATTTGGAAGTTCTATAAACCCCCATAGATTCAGGGAAAAAAACACGAGACTTACTAATGCGAGATTCGGAAGAAACTGTTTCTGTGGGCAGGTTATAATATAACTGTCTGCTGCAGGGTTTGTTGCATATGCCTTTGAAGCAACTGGTATTGCTCCATCAGGATACTGGGTAGGTGGTCCACTGATCTGATCCAGTATAGCAATTTCTGGGATCCTATACAGAGTGAAGGTACACATTAATTTTGAGTACCATGTAAAATTGATTTTCTTGCCCTAACAAAAAATATCTGAGCACTTACAGAAGGCCCCCATCTGAAGGGAGGCCCCCAACCACCTGAAAAAAAAACAAAACAAAACTGGGTGGTGGTGCTATAACCCCTTGCAGCAGGTAACAATGTCACTAAGCTTTGGGATGGCTGCCCCCTGTCGTGTGGTGCTGGCCTGTGTAAGTACAGGGTGGGTACTGGGAGAGACTGGAGCTGGGTGGCTGGGGTAGGGAAGAGCTGACATAGCTCAGGATGGGAGTGGAGCATTGGGCCATGGGGGTGTCAGTGAATAGCCAAGAAGATCCTGGGAGTAATGGGTGAGTGACTGAGGGCGCATGGTCGTTGGACTATGGGGTAAATGGGGGGCTACAAGTGGAGGATATGGGGGTAAGTGGGAGATGGAGTAGGGAGAGTTGGAGAGGCTGTGGAGGGAATGGGGATGTTGGAGATAGTGGAGTTGGAGGCTGCAATGTTAGCAGTGAATGGGGTATGTTCAGGGTTGCAGTGAGTGGACAAATGTCAGGGCTGCTGGGATGTGTGTGGAAACTGTCAGGGTGAGTAGTGGGGCTGGTGGAGGGTTGTTGGGATATATGCAGGATGGGAAGGGCATTTGGGGGGTTTGTGTGCAGTGGGGGTGATTTAAGGACAGTGGGGGGGCTGTAATTTCCATAATGCACTGGGCCTCAAAATTCTTTAAGATGGGCCTGTATCTGAGAATAAAAAGGTCCAGAGAAGGGCAATAAAATTTGTCAGAGAAATTGTTGGGTTTTACTATTATGAAAGATTCAGAAATTAGGATGATTTAACCTCGAAAAGAGAAGAACATGATGGCTCTTCCTTGTGGTATTCAGACTTATGAGGGATGTAGTGCATGTGATCAGTCCCTCCATTTTGCTACGTACTATACAATAATAATAATTAATAATATAATTTTAATAAGTTGTATTGCTCAGTGTCATATGGCCAAAGGCATCAGAGCACCTTATAAAAATCTAATTAAATAATGTTACAGAAAAACGAACACAAAGTTAATTAACTAGCAAAGCCCAAGGAGGGGGTCAGACAAACCCACCACAAGGGTTATCGAGCCCAGCAAGAGAGGTAGAGGCTGAACCTAAGACAGGCTGAGGAAGAGCCCCAGAACAAGGGGAAGATTTTTTTTGTTAAAGATATTTTGGGGACTTTTAGTTTAGATAATTGTGACCCTGGGATTGGTGGATTTAAGATGGTGACTCAGCTGGAGGGCTGAGTCACTGGAAGAGGAACCTCTGGAGTGACTATCAACAGGGGGCGCCAGCCCACCGAAAGAGCTGCTACACGAGGGGTTGGTAAACTTTCTGGCCCGAGGGCCACATCTGGGAAATTGTATGGGAGGCCATGAATGCTCACAAAATTGGGGTTGGGATGTAGGAGGGGGTGAGGGCTCTGGTTGCGGTTGTGGGCTCTGGGGTGGGGACAGAAATTAAGAATTCAGGGTGTAGGAGGGGGCTCCGGGCTGGGGCGGGGGTATGAGGAGAGTGAGTGCTCTGGCTGAGAGTGCGGGGTCTGGGGTGGGACGGGGGATGAGGGGTTTGAGGTGCAGGAGGGTGCTCTGGACTGAGATCGAGGGGTTGGAAGGCGGGAGGGGAATCAGGGCTGGGGCAAGAAGTTGGGGCGTAGGGAGAGGCTCGGGTACAGGCTGCGGGCGGCGCTCATCTCAAGTGGCTCCCAGAAGTATCAGCATGTCCCTTCTCTGGCTCCTATGTGGAGGCGTGTGGCTCTGCACACTGCTCTGTCCGCATGCAGCTCCCACTGGAATGCCAGAGGGGGTCACTGGAGGGGGACCATGCTGCTGCTTCCCGAAGCCATGTGGAGCAGCCCCCAACCCTGCTCCCTGGCTGGAGCACTGGGAACTCGAGGGCTGGCTTAAAACGTCTGGCAGGCCAGATCTGGCCTGCAGGTCATAGTTTGCCCACCCCTGTGGTACACCATATCTGGCCACCAAGAGGTGGGGGGGAGGGTGCTGCTGAGGAGTGAGTGAATTCATTTACAGTACCTTATTGTACCAGCCAAACTAAGGGTGAAATTCAAATAGAAAACATCTTTTCATAGACTCTCAACCTGAGAAAAGTTTACTGGGAAAAATTAATGAGGAAGGACAACAAGTTTGTGAGAGTATACTACAAATAATGAAGGCACTGGAAACAGATAATATCCAGCCTGTTAAGACTGGTAATATTTGTGACTCAATCTTGATTAACTAGCAATGTTGTTTTAGATTTACAATTGTTTGAAATATAGGGCCTTTAACAAGGATGACTTGGGTGTATGCCATGTGGCTGTATTCATCCACAGTTCTTGATGTGAAATATATTTTTACTGTGCCCACATACTTTAAGTGTGGTCAAGATCAAAGGAGGTTCTATGATGCATGTTGAGCCTCAATGTAAATGTTGAACTGTTTAGGGACACGTTGCTTTCTAAACTGTTCTTTGAATCATTAGCCTAATGTCCCAAAATGACAAACACACTGGGTCAAATTCTGCTCTCCATAACAGCAGTAGAACCCCACTTTATTATTTCATGCCACATTCTTTATTTGTATTTTCAAAGCATAATATGAAGGCCATGATTGACAGCTCATTTGTAATGAAAAGTGCTTTTGTTTGTTCAGTAAATAAATAACTTGTAATTATTTTAAGAACCTAATTGTTGAAGACTCATATTGAGACTGTTGGCTATATTATACACTAGTGTGAAGTGCAAAAAATCCAGACTACTAAATTGGAAATAATTTTAAATCATAGGAAGGATGGAGGGAATCAAAATAATTGAGACTCAAAACCAATTGGCAGGCTACAGTGTGTAAATAAAATTACCAGCTAATTGTATTCCCCGGTGAATCTAGTCCAAATGGACCAGACGGGTTGAGTGCATAATAGAACACATGCACTATGGTTTGAAAATCTCTGGGAATTCTGAGCTGCCTTATGCCGCCCTAATGGAGCTGAAATTGTACTGAACAGAATGCTGGAACTATGTTGTATTATCAGAGGACATGGAACCACTTATTTGAACTAAACACTTAGTGCTGTCATGCTGGTGTGACAGAAAATGGCACTAAAGCACAGATGAGTGACTATTTTAGTCTTGATAAATATTCCAGTTTGTCGAGCCATGTCCTCAGATCTGCTAAAGTATATAGATACAGTTCAAAATCAGACGTTAACACTTCACTTTTTATAAGCTCAGGAAGAGGTATTGTCTCAAGTTTTCTTCTGGCTGCATGAAGTTCCGAATATATTGAGCTACCCTGCTTTTTCAGACTACTCCCCCCAAAGTGGATAATTAAACTTGAATTTTGTTGTTTTTTAAAAGACATTTTGAAATGTTGTTTAAATCTGCTGTAAGTCTATCAGCTTTTTCAACTTCTGGCCTTACTGTCTGGGAACATATGGCCTAATTCAAGAAAGAATCCCTCTTCAGGACACTGCTTAAGCATGTACTTAAGTACTACTATTATCATTATTATTTATTTATTATCATTTACTATTTGTGTTACCATAGTGCCTAGGACCCCATTGTGCTAGGTGCTATTCAATCACAGAACAAAAAGAGAGTCCCTGCCCTAAAGAGCTTACCATCTAAGTAAATGGATAGATTCAGACAGACCAGTAGGGGAGTGTATAACTAAATGAGACTGTATTGGTTAGCATGACAGACCGTGGTCTCAGCACCCTAGCAGCCTTGTCAAAATTAAGCACCGGCACAAGTACTCCCTTGAATTGGTCCTAACTCTTGAGGTCTTTTCTCAAGTCTCAGCTCTCCGCTACATGGGAATAAGCCAAAAAACACTGTAACTTTCACTCATGAAGTATTTTAGAAGGAATTCCAGATTTATAAAGTGTGTGTGGGAGTGTGCACGTATGCTAACATTTAATCACTTTTGGCCTGATTCTTCTCTCTCACAAGTGTGAACCAGGAGTTATTCCACTAAAGTCAGTGGAGTTACACTGGTATAAGTGAGCTCAGAATCAGGCTCATACACTTAGACCTGATAATGACTTCAATTTTGTTCCTTGTAGAGGAATTATAAAATGGGAGTTCGACTCTGAAACCAGTGTTTGGTTTGTCGGCAATCTCCTTCTGCCGTTCCTCAGCAAAGGTCTCTCTGGGATTTCATTCCATCCTCCCACAAAATCAGAGAGGATCATCTGGCTCATGAAAAGTAGTTTCCTCTCCCTCCCTACTTCCTGCCCCTCAGTTTGGTATTATCCTTTTATGGAACTAGTATTAACACTTCAAACAGCAACAGCAAGATGTCAAAGTTATGAGCTGGGGATTGTTTAAAGGTAACATTCTTTATTCAAAACCTCTTACGCTTTTTGGAATGTTTATAACCCATTTTTAAAAAGTTCTGTAACACATATACTGACTCTTGAGTGTTGCTTCTGATTTTTATGTCAAAGCATGTTAAGAAGGAAAATGTCACCTGAAAATTTGTGTTTCTGACTAAAGCATACATTATACAGCCAGACTGCAGCATGAAGATCTATGGGGAAAATTTGACCTCTAGTCAGTTTTATGCTGAGCTCTGGGAAACCTCCTCCTGCTCACTGTCTGCTAAGGAGCAGTCACAAAACAAGGCAAAACAAAAAGTAAAAGCTTAAAATAAATAGATCAGGATAATATATTCATAGAAGTAAAGAGGGGAAGGAATTTAATGGGTTATATTTCCCTGCCTTAATTTTAAAACCAGTGTGGCAAATAAAGGATGGAGCAGGAATCAGAATATCTCTGCTACCATAGCAATCCAGTTAGAAAATCACATTGAGCCAAATCCTTCAATCTTTACTCCTGAATCTGAAATGGTCTTAGGGATCATGGTGGATGAGCAACTGAGTATGAGTGTACATGGGTCAGCTAACGCAATCCTGCAACAATGTTTAAAGAGGGAATATTTCGTAGGAGTAGGGAAGTGGTGTTTTTAGTATTGTTGAGCATTACTGTACTAGAATACTAAAATGTCCAGTTCTGGTGTCAGTGCTTTTAAAAGATTGTTAAAAAATTGGATAGAGCTCAAAAAAGAATCACAGGAATAAACTGAGATTAGGAAAACCTGCTTTACAATGAGAGTCTTAAGAAGCTCAATCAGTTTAGTTTATCAAAAGAAGAGGTAACAGGTGGTTTGGTTAAGGCTTATACATGCCTATGTGGGGAGAAAGTATCTGATGTGAGAGAGCTTGTTAACTTAGCAGATACATGCCGAACAAGATCCAGTGACTGCAAGTGGAAGCTGGACAAATTCAAACTGGAAGTAAGGCTCACATTTTAATAGTAAGGGTAACTAATTACTGGACCAATTTACCAAGGAAACTGGTCCTTTTTCCCATCACTTAGGGCTGGTCTACATTTAAAAATTAGATTATTTTGGCGATATTGCTTAGGGCTGTGAAAAATGTTGCGCCTTTATTAGGTAGAACTATCCCTGGGGTAGAAGGCTGCTTTCTTCCATTAATCTAGTTACTGCTTCTTGAAGAGATGGATTATCTACATCAAGGTGGGCAAACTTTTTGGCCCGAGGGCCACATCTGGGTGGGGAAATGTATGCAGGACCATGAATGTAGGGTTTGGGGTGCAGGAGGGAGTGCAGATTGTGGGAGGGGATGTGGTATGCAGGAAGGAGCTCAGGGCAAGGGATTGGTGCAGGAAGGGTACAGGTGCAGCAGAGGGCTCAGGTCAGAGGGTTGGGGTGCAGGATGGGGCTCAGGGCATTGGGTTGGGGTGCAGGGAGTGTGGCAGGGGCTCAGGACAGGAGACTAGGAGGCTCAGGGCAGGGGGTTGGGGTACAGGAGGGGGTTCAGAGTGTGTGTGGGGGCTCAGGGGCAGGGGGTTGGAGTATAGGGCAGGAGGGCTTCGGCGTGCTAGCTCCGGCCCAATGCTGCCTACCTTGAGCAGTTCCAGGGTCGCTGATGCATGCAGTGGAGTGAAGCAGGCTCCCTGCCTGCCCTGTACATGCCACTCCCAGAAATGGCCAACATGTCCAGCACTGGCTCCTGGGGCTGGGGAGGGGCAGGCAGCTCCACCGAATGCTGCCCTTGCTGTGGGTACCGCCCTCAAAGCTCCTCTTGGCTTCAGTTCCCTGTTCCTGGCCACTGGGAGCTGCGGGGACAGTAGCTGCAGATGCGGGCAGTGCATGTCATTGTTATTTATAATATGGTAGTGCCCAGAGGTTCTGAGAGATTCCATTGTGGCTCTATTATGCTACATGCTGTACATATCCTAGATTACACTGATAGTGATGCCTATAGTTAAAGTTGCCTGACAGTTTGCATTATAAGACTTTATTTTCAGTTCTTTATAACTTCGCCAAACTTAAAGCATTCCTGCTGAAATTTTCTGTGCCGGGTGCCTGCCTCAGGCTGATTTTTATTTATTTTTAAAATGTTAGCAAACCCAGTCCAGCTGTTCTAGAATGAGGCTAGAGAAAAAAAGTATTTTGTCCTTGTTTAAAAAAAAATAATCTTTACTGCTATTTCACTAAGAAGTTCCAGTGCCTCCATGTTCTGGAGCAGGAACTTGAAATTTGGCAGGGGGATCACCCTGTCACTAGGGATGTGTTGTGCCTGTAAAAATATTCACCCAAAGTTGGTCACATTATAAGTCTCTGACAATTGTAGTTCACATATGTTTATGAAAATTGCATTACAATATGCATGTAAATTGTGCCATGTTTCCATTTTCTTTGCCTCTTCCATTCTTAAGAACCATGAGGTATTGAAATAGACAAGACTCTTCCTCTCTTTTGGCTAAATTCATCCCTCAGTTAGCAACTCCATGTAACCGCAGACATGTAACTGAAAGCTCAGTTTGGTTTTTTGAGTGCTTCAGAAAACTAGATCCCACTCAGGTTGATCCCCATTGGCTCAAAAGGTCAGAGCAGCAAGGGAGAATAGCACAATATAACATATGCATGTACTCAAAATAGAATAAAAACCTGAGTTTATGGTTTATCCAGGTCTGCAACTGAAATAAAAACAGTGGTTAACCTGTTAATTCCTTTATCTGAAGAACAAATTTAGCAAATAATTTTGTCTGAGGATGGATGACTACAATTTGGGCCCATCAACTTTGACAGCATCCCTTTTTAATTCAAATCTTTGTTCTAGCCTTTGAATAGGAGATGAAGTCATCAGTAACTTGGCTGCATACTCCTGACTAGTAACACTAACAGATACAATAGTTCTGAAAGAGTATCTTCCCCAGGACAAACCAAAAGCAAATGTAATCTTCATTATGTGCTGTATCCTGTACACACAAACAGCTTTTCCACAGACTATGTAGACATTTCAAAATGAATTCATTCTGATGGTGCACTCGAGACTAACATGATGCTATCCTTGAAGATCGACAGGGGGCATATATTAAGATTCTGTTAAATTTTTAATTTTTAAAGAACATTGTTGTGTATTTCTCTACTAGGTAGGATAAAGCATCTTACTAGCAGTACTGAAATGCCCTGAGGATCCCCAAAGCATTTTAAAGAATATTTTATTTACTGAGAAGAAGATTTGAAGTAAACCTTTTAGATGCCTACCAGGTTTGTAGAGTTGGGGTGAGCTCCAGTTGGTAATGGCCATCTTCATCTCAAACTTCTTACAAATGGTTTACTCTATTCCAGTTTCTTGATAATGACAATGCAGCTGGCATTGGGGATTTCTCAGTAATATATATAGTACTCAGGACCAATGGTACCTGCCGCCCAGGGCTGAAGTTGAAACTGAGAGGCACTGATTATACTGGGCAATGACAGCCCTCTAACTCTTCTCCGTCAGCCCCACATCAAAACTGAGGAGCAGAATTCTATCTTCCCTGCTGCTTTATGGTCCACTTCTACATTTTTACACATTAAGTACTACATATTTATAAATATAAACAACTAGGAATGTTGGGCTAGCTTGATAAGTATTTGATTGTGTGCCGGTGCTGGTTAAAAGAAATGATTGCATTTTTTTTGTTTGAGATTTTCAATAGTTGATAGGATGCGCAGAATGAGTGCTTTCTGTTGGTTCTAAATTGAAAAAAAGAAACACAAAGATAACTTTGGTCTCTTGCTTCATCAAAAAGTAAATCCTATCCCCAGTGTCCAACCCTTGGCTGCTTGTTTGGGATTTCTGTACACTGACACTAGTTTTTTAGCATGGAATTATTATTAAATCCTACTAAATTTCAAACAGGGAATGTGTTGATCTTGTTTTTGTCAAATAGCTTCAATGTCTGTTTGATTTCTTAATCCAAACTCCTTTAAGTATGCTCAGCTCTGGAGAGTGTATAATAGTCTGTGTTGATTTGTTGTACACTCAGGGCAATTTAGGTTATTTATGAAATCTGTTCTGTTTCGTAGATGGTGTATAATATAACCTCTGAATGCTTTTATATAGCATATGATGTGCACAAATTGAATTTTTGTGTTACTGAGCAAATGTCTTCAGATTCTGATTATAAAATGCTTTCACCTTTATCTTTCCCATGTAACTGATTTTTATTGAGTACTTTGAAGTGTAACAGTTTACCAAGCAACTGATTTTTGATACTATTTTACTTGCTCTCGCCAGCGTTCTAATTATATATCTGAAGGAAAACTAGAACTAGAGTTTGGAAAGGAGGTGAGTAAGAAGAATGTGATAGTAGTATAAAAATGTTGTTTAAAAGGTTGATCTGGTGTTTTCCCTCTTCCATTATACAAAAGGCAACTCACCACTGAAAGAAATTAGAAGCAAGTCGGTTAATAAAATGAATAAAAATACTTTTTATGCAACATATTAATTAGGGGAACAAATTCATTACCACAGGATGTTTATTTGTGGCATATAACTGGAGTGACTTAAATTACAAGGTCAGAGTAATAAGTCCTATCCTGTTATGTTTCCAGGATAACTTTAGAATGGCTAGTTAAACCTCATACTTCAGAATATGAGATAGTACAGTGATTAGGTTATGGTTACGGTCTCTCCTGAGTGCACCTTTTGGGGAAAGGTTTCGCTACCTTTAACCTTCTCTGGATAGAACCATGTGGTCCTCACACTGTTTGACTTCATCTCTTGGCTGCGGCCCCCCTACCCCCCCCCCCACTTTACCAACCATGCTAACATAACAGACCCAACTGGATTTGACACTTGTAAACCCTTTTCCTGCTGGAATCTGTGACCAGTGAGATGACTGAAGTAGTTTAAGCATAGCTTCTTCAAAACAAAATGTTATTTATTCACACAAAGGTACATAGCACACAGAGCAACAGGTAAAAACAGTAAAGGTCTGTACACATATTTCCTCTCCCTTTAAACCTTAATGTTTCTTTGCCAGCTTTATTGACTCCCACTCAGACCAGTTACCTCCAGCTCTGAGCTGGGAGATGTGGGCTGCTCTCCTGCAGCATGCTCTCTGTGTCCCTCTGAGTCTCTCTTTTTCCCACATGCAAAGGACCCACCTTTTATCCAGTTCAAACATCTTTGTTCCTTATTTCCCCCAAGACTCCACCCTCCAAGTCCTGTGATTTGCTTTTGGTCTGAGCAGAATAGGCTTATTCTTCTGTCTTAGAGGGATTTTCCACCACTCCTGGTCTGGAGGTGAACTTCAAAGAATTCACACGTGTATTGTATTTACAATATAATGATTGGGCTTAGCTAAGATCATTGTCTGCACTTCTGGCATATGCTCAGACCCATCTCAGGTCTGATTTAACCCTTTGAGTGTGGATAGATAGCTGTACAATATTGAGCAGGTGAACTGAGGCACTTAAAATAGCTATAATTTTTTATTATTAACTCCCTCATTCTCCATATAGGGCAAGAAGGGAAGTGTATTACTTGCTATAGTATTGTGCAATCAGGTGTCTTAAGCATTCAGCATTAGCTAATGTCAGAAATACACTGTTGACTCGTTCTGACATAGCAATTCCTATGCTTTTATGTTCTTTAGCTGTCTTCCTATTGCAAATGTCTTTTCCATGGTTCATATGGCCTATATTTTTTTTCACCCCATGTATTGGTTTTGAACATCCATACCATTTAAATAATGTCTTTTCCCAATAAACAAATGAGACAAAATTACCAAATTTAAATAAATATTATATAGCCTGGATTCCTTTTTTCCCTTTCTTTCCACGGAAACCTGTCCTTCAAGAATTCATTCTAATTTAATTTTATCCAGACTTGAACTGTTCACATTAAGCTTTCTGAGATCTGAACAGCTCTGCTCTCTAGAATGCTTTTCCTTTATGACTGAGGTTTTTGTTAATTTATGGTGGATTATTGTTGTTGTTGTAGTTGATAGCTTTAAAAATGTCCTTGAATTTCAGATTATGCTGAAAAGCATTTAATAAATATATATTGTAACTAATACATTGTAGTGAACACTTTTTCCTAAACAATAGAAGCCACAAACTTCTAAATCTGATAGTTTTCTGATAGTTTTCCTATGCAACTGGATTACATCATGTTTTTGCATAAACTGAAGCAAACAGTTCTGTAAATGAGCAAAGACCACAGGAAGGTATCTGACTGTGTTACAGAGATAAATCTATGTGAGGTTTAGCCTATGTGAGGTTTAGCCACCTTAGACTTTGTGTGTGAAACATACATGCTGATAAATCAGCCCACATTTCAGAAGTATGGAACTTCTCATCTTGAGGATGCATAAATTCAGTGGGTTGATTGGGTTTATGGTATGAAGAGCAGGGAAGGATGAACCTATGTAGATAACATGTCTGAAACCCTTGCCCAAAATTAGAAGTAAACCTGAACCAAAAAAATTTTTGAGATTCAAAAAATATATGCCAGTCTTTTAAAATTAAACTTTTAAATTCATATAACTCTTCTTAGATCTGGTCAGATTGGAAGTGGAAGCAAGGCTGTTCTTGTAATATGTATGACTCGAACAGAAGCAGGAAGTACTTGCAGTCTTGCTAGAATGCCTGTTCCCATACAGATTTCAATTCAGTCTTGTAGATCCAAGAGGTTAAATGAAATGAAATGAAATGAAAGGTTGAATGGAATTTACAGAAACATCCTAGCTCCTTAGTGTTTAACTGAACTCAACAGCAGAATTTTCTGAGAAGCGTCTGTCACTATTATTTCCTAACTTCAGATAACATCATAAAAATTAGAAATGTAAACACAAAATAAATAATCTGGTCCACTCCATATCTGTGCAAGATTCTCCCTACAGTATATGTTTGAGAAGAATATAAAATATGGGGGAAATTCACTTCTGATCTAATTCCATTCAGTTCAATTTAAACACCGAACTCAAGGCATGAATTTGATCCACAATCTTCAATCTCATCTTTCAATTTGTAGAAGTTATCAAAATATACTTGTTGATTGCAGTCAAATATTTTAATGCATTTAATTATAGTGACATTAGTAGTTAAATATCCTTTAAACATTTGACAGAAAAAAAGTTAAGAATTTCTGAAATCTAGACCGCAATTAGTAAGAAAACAGGATCTGTGTAAAATTATTTAAACCTATTTAGTTCAAGTGTCTGACAAACAATTGTTAGAAAAGTGCTGCCAAAGTACCAAACGCCCTTCAGTTGATGGTAGAGAATTCACTCCCTGCCTGTGCTCTCATCCTCCAAGCAGTCCTTCAGCAAAAAGAGGAAGGCAAGACTGAGTACGGTAAATAAAAAAAGCCAGAAAAATGTAAAAACATAAACAAACTGCCATAATGAATAAAACATCAGCAAAGGAGGGCATAAAAGTATTTTTCTTCCATTATAATTCACCATTAAAGCAACTCCGAGCCATTTCCACTTTAGATACATGCTCTCTCCATAGAAGCTGCATGTGTGCTGTAAAAACTTATAGGTTTTAGGTTCCTTCAGGACCTCCAATATTTTCTGGATATTTATCTTCATTTAAAATTAAATAATAAAGAATATAGAGGTTAAACATTCTACCTACTATGTTTTGCCAAAAATTAACATTAGAGGGAGTAATTATATTCAAAAGTTAAACTGTGTTGTTGCAATAATGCATAGCTTGGTGCCATCTCTGCCAGTTTTCCAGTCTGTCTTGTAAATATCCATATTTATACACACATCAATTAATACTGTTAATATTTTGTTTCATAAAAGCTGTTCATAAAGTCTTTCACTTCAAGAAAATACCACTATCAGAAATAATTCAAAATATTCTTTAATTAAAATTGTTAGCTATTACTATTTTGGAATTATTTAACAATTGTATAAAGTATTTCTCTCCTCTAGCTGTAAAATTTCCTCCATCCCCATTTACATCTATGTGGCTACTGTGAGACTCAGATTCTTTTAAAAATAATTTTAAAAGCAGATATGCAAGTTATCTGATCCAGGCTGTACAGCATATGGCTGAAATGAAGAACATATCTTTTGTTCAACAGATGATTTCCCTCTCCTCCCCCCAAGTCTTCTACTTTCCTAGTCCTCAAATAAGGCTAATTACAAAAAGAAAAAAAAAGTTGGAACTGCTGGAGAGAGATCCTTTAAAGCCATTCCTTTTGCAGAATGGAACAAAGGAAAGTACCAAGGGCATGGATAGGCCTTGAAAAAAAAGAAAAGAGAAAAACCATCTAATGAGGATGTTGAGATAAGTGCTTGTGAAGAAAACTGGCAAAAAAGAGCTTTTAGTCTAAAATCCATAAATAAGTGGGCATCAGATGGGTACTAGAACATTTTTAACAAGAGAGGCCACCAAACTGTATCCTCCTATGCAAACGCTACAACCCTAAAAAAAAATTTCTTAGCAAGATTCTTTTTTAAAATTAATATCTGAAAGAAAAAAGTAATACTTGAAAATTAAGGAGTTTTATTCATGTCTCTGAATCCTTTATAGAACGGGACACCATCAGACCTGCTTTAGATATAATTATGAATGCTGCAGACTTTCTAAAGGTCAAAGATCTCAAGCAGTATGAAGAAATTGTATGCTAGCTCAGACAGGATTTGTCCTTTGATCTCTCATTGAGTCTTAAAAGCTGGGGGAAAGCAGCAGCATATACAGCATCAGCCAGATAGGAGTTCAAGAGTCAAATCATTTGCTCCTCCTCCCATCCTTCCCCTGAATACTCCTGGGTAATTGGGTACTCTGGTCTGGTTAGTATCCAGAGATGTGCAGGGCAGGTGTTTGAGACTCAGTCTAATTATCTGAGAACGATTGTCAGCTAAGCATTGTCTGATTCAGCAGTCACTACTGCTCTTGTGAGAAATAAAGGAGGAGAAAAACAAATCTGAAAGGGAGAGAAGATAAAAGGATAGACAGAAGAAATACATAGGGCCTGATCCAAAGCCTATAGAAATCAGTGAAAATAGTCTTGTTAACTTTCATAGACTCATAGAAGGTTAGGGTTAGAAGAGACCTCAGGAGGTCATCTAGTCCAATCCCCTGCTCAAAGCAGGGCCAACCCCAACTAAATCATCCCAGCCAGGGCTTTGTCAAGCTGGGCCTTAAAAACCTCTAAGGATGGAAAGTCCACCACCTCCCTAGGAAACCCACTCCAGTGCTTCACCACCTTCCTAGTGAAATAGTTTTTCCTAATAGCCAACCTAGACCTCCCTGAATGCAACTTGAAACCATTGCTTCTTGTTCTGTCAAACTTTGATAAGCTTTGAATCAAGTTTCTGGTTCTTATCCATGTGAATTTTCTCTCTTACCATATTTTGGATCCCTAACTTCACCCATTATTTGTCAAGAAATTGGCATGTGGTACAGATGACTCTGCTATGGGACTTACATACAGCTTAGTTCACATGTCTGATATGTGATGTGAGACTCTAGTTCAACTTCTGTGACAGAGAAATTGAGTTTCATAAAATTTAGTGTATGTAGATGCTTTGGGATGAAACCTTAAAAGCCTGGGTTCAGTATGACTGGTGTAGACATTCTCTCCATCATCCCCCGTGCTGACTGGTGTATATTTTCTCCCCACCATCCGCCGTGCCAGATACAGCCCACTTGTCAATCCTTAATACATTACAGGGTCTCTTCTGATATCTATGGACTTTCCAGCTTGGAATATTATTTGACTAATGTGAATACAGACTGACTTTGCTGATATAATGCCATCATACCCTGGAGAGATGACAAAATGCAGTATATGTAGCTATGTTATGGCTATGAAGGTTTTTTGCATACAGTGCTTTTAAATTTCTTGGAGTCTGCTAGAGGCAGCTGCCATTTTGTGTTCTGTTCAGATACTCTCTATTATAGACTGTTCTCTTACTACCTTTGTTTGTTTTCAGCTTGTTTCCTCTGAGTCTAAAAGAAATCATTCAGACTGAAAGTTTGTGGTGTCCTCCTTGCATATGAATCAACTTTTCAGCCTACATAATTGCACCAGCATAGTGTTATGCTTTCATTCAACATCTGTCTTGTTCTGATTCTGATGTCACCCTTCTGTGAGTAGTTTGACAGATGTCTGGGGCTTTTCAGATCAGCTTCCCAGTTAGGGTTGCCATGTGTCCAGTTTTCAACCAGAACACCCGGTTGAAAAGGGATTTAGGTGGCTCTGGTCAGCATCACTGACTGAGCCATTAAAAGTCCATCTGGCACGGGTCTGGCAGGCCCCCTACGTGGCTCCTCACGGCTCCTGGGAAGCGGTGACGTGTCCTTTGGCTCCTAGGCATAGGTGCGGCTGGGAGGCTTCACTTGCTGTCCCCACCCCAAGCACCAGCTCCGCAGCTCCCATTGGCCGGGAACTGCAGCCAATGGGAGATGTGGGGGCACCACCTGTGGGTGGAGGCAGGGCGCAGAGTTGCGTGGCCGCCCCTAAGCTTAGGAGCCGAGGGACATGTCACTGCCTCCAGGGAGCTGCCCAAGGTGAGTACTGTCTGGAGCCTGCAGCCCGAACACCCTCCTGCACCCCAACCCTTTCCCCCAAACCCCCTCCCAGAGCCTACACCCCAAACACTTTCCAGCACCCCAACCTCCTGCCCCACCAGGAGCCCCCTCCTATACTCTGAACCCCTCAGCTTCAGCCCATCCCAGAACCTGCACCCCCTGTTGGAGCACTCACCTCCTCTCGCACCCCAATACCCTGACCCAGCCCTGAGCCCGTTCCTAAATCCCAAACCCCTCATCCTTGGCCCCACCCGAGAACCCATACCACCCAGCCAAAGCCTTCACCCCTGCCCCCACATCCCAGTATTCTGCCCCAGTCTGGGGCCCCCTCCCATACCCTGAACCCCTCATTTCTGGACCCACCCTGGAGCCCACACCCCCAGCCAGAGCCCTCACCCCTTCCTGCACCTCAACCTCCTGCCCTACCCTGATGAAAAAGATCAAGTGAGTGAGGGTAGGGGAGAATGAGCACAGAGGGAGGGGGGATGCAATGAGTGGGGGGATGAAGCCTTTGGGAAAAGGCGGGGTAAGGGTGTTCGGTTTTGTGCCATTAGAAAGTTGGCAACCCTGTAATTCTAGTGGAGGAGAAATCAAAGTTGTGGAGTCTAAATGTAAATTGCTTTATTTACATACATACTCCAGTTCTGGAATAAGGTGTTCAAACAGCATGCAAGGCAACCCCTTCTTTCAGGAATCGCAGCTCAATACCAGTGTTGGACTCCCAGAGGAAAACTCTGCTTCAGGAACTAATCAGAGACCAAGGCAGAGAACAAACTCTCCTGCTCCTCACACAGCTCCTCCTACATAGAATCTTGAACAACAACTATTATCAACGGCATGTCTTCTAAGTCTAAAATTGTGTTCACATGCTAAGAACTTGAAATGCTGTGTGTAACATCAGGACTTGGTGCCACTTGCCTAACAATATTTTTGCTGCTTATAATGCTCTTGCTAGAGGTGTGGTGGCTAAGTGGCAAAGGTGTTTGATTATAATAAGCAAGGTTGTGAGATTGAGTGTTGTATGATCTCACACTAAAAATTACCTCTAGTTTACCCCACTGCACAATGGATACCTGATCCATTGGGTTAGAGCAGTCAGAGGTGGTCAGATGTGATGCTACATCCAGAGGTGAAAGTAAGGCGGTACAGGCCGGTACGCCGTGCTGGTAAAGAGCCTGTCGGCCCCTACCACCTTATTTTAAGCGCTGCTGCGGCAGCACTTTAAAGGACTCGGTTTAAAGCGCTGTCACAGCAGTGCTTTAACGTTGCTGCTTTTTTTGCGCCCCTCCCATCTGCAGCCTGCTAGGTCCATACTGGCAGGGCTGCCAACGGGGAGCGCAAAAGGGGCAGGGACGCTAAAGTGCTGCTCCCGCAGCGCTTTAAGCCGAGTCTTTAGAGAGGCAAACGGACCCTGCTTGAAGTGCTGCCATAGAAGCGCTTTAACCTCCCTGCCCTTCTGCGCCCCACCTCCCCGCCGGGGCTGGGTAGCTGCTCCTTTTGCTCCCGCCATTGCCTGATGGTGAATCCGGCCAAGTGTCATTTAGGACAGCGGGAGGTGACTTACTTAGGCTATACAGTAGGATGGGGGGAACTACGCCCCATGGTGGATGAAGTAAAAGCCCTGAAAGAATATCCCACCCCTAAATCGAAAAAGCAGGTCCGTCAGTTTTTGGGACTAGTGGGGTACTACCGGCAGTTTATCCCTAATTTCTCAACATTAGCTGCCCCCTTGACAGACCTAACAAGGAAGGCACAGCCCTAGAAGGTCCAATGGACGGAAGAATGTGAGAATGCCTTTTGAGCTGTCTGAGATCGACTGACCCAAGAACTGGTGTTAACACAGCCTGACTTCATGAAGCCCTTCATCCTCCAGATGGACGCATCCAGGGTGGGTATAGGAGTGGTAGTGTCTCAAGAGGTAGGGGATGCAGAGCACCCTGTGTTGTACATCAGCCATAAACTCTCCCCCCCCGCGACGTGCACTACTCTACCATAGAACGGGAGGCCCTCGCAGTCAAATGGGCAGTCGACGCGCTGTGATATTACTTGTTGGGAATATCCACTCTTCCTCTTGGTGACGGATCACGCCCCCCTTCGCTGGATCAACAGCATGAAGGAGATGAATGACCATATCATGCGTTGGTATTTGTGTCTCCAGCCCTACTCCTTCCAAGTACTGCACAGGCCAGGTAAGGCCCATGGAAAAATCCCACGGTGATTTTTGGGGTCGTGGGACTCAAGAGCCAAAGGGAAGGGCACAGCCTATTTGCTGGGAGGGGGGCTTCTGGTTCATGGTTTGTTTTTATTAATCCTGTTTGTGGTGTTTCCTCTATATAATGCCACCTCTCCCAGGCGGGGGAGGAAGAGGGTGGAGGGGAGAGTGGAGCGGAGAAGACCCCGGTCATCGTTCTAAGGGGGAGGGTGTGTGACGGGGTGGACCAGCCCTGCAATGGGACAGGGGGCGGTTAACCATGCCCTCCTAGCAGAGGAGGCCACGCCCCGGAAGCACTACTGGTCATGCTCACGCTGCCAGAGCAGTATAAATGCCTGCAAGACCGCTCAGTCTGGGCTGGCCGCCGAGGAGCAAGGACGCCCTGAGGAGACTCCAGCCCAGGGGCAGCCCCAGCCATTACCAGGGAGAGCCGAGGAGCTGGGATCACAGATCAGAGGCCTGTGGTGAGTGAAACCCTGGCAAGAAGAGGTGACTGCTGAGGACCCCAGAAACCCGGGAACTACAGAGACCACGGGAAAGGGAGAACTGGTGGGAAGTGACCCAGGGAAGGTATGGGAGTGGTACCTCCCCTCCAGTGAGGTCAGCGTGTTGTGGTCAGGATCCCCACTGACTCCAGGTTGGAGTACCCCACCCAAATAGGGCCCTGGGTCGGAGCCCGGTGAAGGTGGGAGGGCCTGGGCTCCCCCACCAGGGGGTGACAAACCCCCACCCCCTTTTTGTTTGTGTCGTGATACTGCAATTCAGCTACTGGCCACTGGGCCACACGGCCATTGAGGTGCTGTATAGAGACACTGTAACTGTTTGGTCACCCTCTCCCATTAGAGGAGGAGGGTGGGACAGATTCTGTCCATTGAGCCATGCTGCCTTAGAGGCGCTGCAGAGAGAGACTAGAACTGTTCGGTCGCCCTCTCCCATTAGAGGAGGAGGGTGGGACAGATTCTGTCCATTGAGCCATGCTGCCTTAGAGGCGCTGTAGAGAGAGACTAGAACTGTTCGGTCGCCCTCTCCCATTAGAGGAGGAGAGCGGGACTGATTCGGGCCCTTGGGCCACCCTGATAGAGGACCCTAGCCTGCGGATTTCGGCCGCTAGGCCCTACTCTGCCGCCTGGAGAGCGAGATCCGGGAGGGGCTCTGGCCATTGGGCCATATTGTTGGGGGAACTTGGTTACAGGGGCGTAGAATAGGTGGGGCTACCTCTCGGCCCCAGACCCAAAGAGGGCCAACGAGGTACGATTCCCGCCAGAGTGGCCCAATGGCCAGAGTCAATACAATGGTTCCCCGCTTGTGGGGCAGTGTGGCCCAATGGCCGGAGTCAATACAATGGTTCCCCACTTGCGGGGCAGCATGGCCCAATGGCCGGAGTCAATACAATAGCTCCCCGCTCTCGGGGCAGTGTGGCTCAATGGCCAGAGTCTATGCGTTGCTCCCCCAGTCTCGGGGTAGCGTGGTCCAATGGCCAGAGTCTATGCAGTACTCCCCCAGTCTCGGGGTAGTGCAGCCCAATGGCCAGAGTCTATGCAGTACTCCCCCAGTCTCGGGGTAGCGTGGCCCAATGGCCAGAGTCTATGCAGTACTCCCCCAGTCTCGGGGTAGCGCGGCCCAATGGCCAGAGTCTATGCAGTACTCCCAGTCTTGGGGTAGCACGGCCTAGTGGCTGCAGGGGTAGGGGACCCAGGCCCACCCACTCCACCGGGTCCCAACCTAGGGCTCACCTATTGGCGAAGCTTCTCCTGCCCCTAGCTCAGCAGGGATCCACCCGCAACATGCCAAGCATGCATTTATCTTTAAGAGTTCCCTGGGTCACTTCCTACCCGCACGGCCTTGCCTTCAGTATCCAGGGGTCCTCCGCTGCGTTCCCCTTCCGGGTCGAAGTCAAACTAGGGCTCAAGCGGCATCTCTACTCGGCTGGCTTCTGGAACCCAGTATCCCAGCTGTCCCTCCGCAGGAGCTGGTAGCATGCGTCCTCCCTCTCCAGCAGTCAGCCCCAACTGAGCTGCTCCACAGGCTTCTATACTGGAGCTTCAGTTGGAGTATGCCCAGCAGAGCTTCCGGGGCTTCCTCTGCCCAGAGGGAAGGGTTAACCGCTGCGCTACCAGTGCGGGGCTGCTCAGCCCCGTCACAGATGCTTTTTGCATTTGCCTGACCTGCTCTCTGGAGCTGGTCAAAAGAAAGTAGTGAATGGTATTAACAACTACATTGTCGTGCCCCACAGGTCTCAAACATAGAGCTTTAGACTTTATAGGAGCAGCCATCCTCCAGTCCTCTATTTGGCAGCCTGCTGGTGTTAGCTCACCTAGTACCCATGAAGCCCAGCCTCAGTGTGAGGCTCTGCCCCTCCAGTCTAATTGGTGGTCTCCTGACTCTGACTCCCTGGTATCCCAACTTGACTCATGATTCTTATCTACAGTTTGTCTCCTGCTTCTGTCTTGCTAGTATGCTGACTCCTGTGACTATGACTACTAGATCTGGCTGCCCACAACCTGATCAGGACATACATGAGCTACATCACTTCACCAATGAAGAATCTTTGAAGTGCTACTGTGTATGTCCAGAATTAGCTATATTCAGTGAATTTTCAGTACCCCTGCTCTTGAGTTATGTCACGTGTAAGTGAATTTAATCAGTGTATCATCATTGCTGTGTATAATAATGGTGCTTTTCTTCTCTGTGTATGCTATATTAGCATCAATGTCTCATTAAAATAAAACTGAGGACTCAGAGAAATGGCTCTAAGCCACTGTCCACTGTAACTGTTTCCACATCAGATGGAGATGCTTTGCTACAGAGTACTGTATGTATCCTGATTTTAGAGCTAGGCAAGGTAGGAATATCAAACTGGCAGATAATCCAGCAGGCTGTAATGAACATGTAATTTACTAATGACTTCTAATTCATATGTATGGTAATTTGAAGACCTCTTCTTCCCTTACATGAGACTGTACGATCTTTCATATATTTTTAAATCTCCCTGCCATAATTTGACTCTATCTAGGATGCAGTTCATTTTGGTTGGAATAAGACAGGTACATACATCTCTTTGAAAACATGTTTCCTAAATGTAGTGTACACTTAGTTTCTTTTCTATTCACCTTAAGTAAAGAAGCTGGCATATGATGCATACTGCAGATGGACCAGCAAAATACACATATCTAGTACTCAGATGTTGTAACTTGACTGCCAACTAGCCAGCCGCTTTCATTGTGTTGGAAGATTTGTCCACAGGTGTCCCACACACAGGAGAGTAGTCTCTTGGCACTTATTTTTCATAACTGTCTCCATGCTTGGTCTGCAGCCACTGCTCTAGTTTTCTTGGCCCTTTTATCTTACTGATTACAAGATTTTCTAACTTTATCGTCGCTAAGATGACCCAGTATGGTACCACAACACTGAGTGGCTTAATAAAGCTCCTCCAAGTAATTCAGTTGTTTGTTCTCTATGTCAGTGGTCTTCAAAGTGGGGTGTGCGAGACCCCCCACAGGGGGCCGCGGTGACCAGGCACTGCTGCGGGATCGGCCTAACGGGAGATGGCGACCAAACAGTTCTAGTCTCTCTCAGGGCCACCAAATGAAATTAATGGGCAGCAGGTTTAAAACAAATAAAAGGAAGTTCTTCACACAGCGCACAGTCAACCCGTGGAGCTCTTTGCCTGAGGAGGTTGTGAAGGCTAGGACTATAGCAGGGTTTAAAAGAGAACTGGATTATAACTTTTTCGAGTTTTGCCAAGATTAGCAAATGAAACTGCTCAGCTCTATTGGCTACTTCTATTTTCTGTGAAAAATGCTGTTTCCATTTTTAATGATAATTTTGTATTCATAAAAGCTTAATGACCAGCTCTGTTCCCCACTTGTCAGCTGCATATGTATGTGTACTGGGGTATTATATTTAGCTGCATGTTGGTTATTCAGAATGAGGGAGAAGATATCTGTTTTGTGGTGCAAAGGAGGTGGTTGAGTAGCAAAACTGATGAGAAGAGTATAGATGGCACATTAAATATACTGAAAGCTTATTCCTTTGCTTTTTATGTTTTGTGTTGGCCAGATAGCCTTAAATCAATGCTAGCAAGAAAAAATTGTGCAACGTATGCTACAACTTTTCTTTTGTTGAAATGCTATGCTCTTTGTCCTAGTCACATTTCTTGGAGTAAAGATTGGCACATATTACAGGAGGCTGTGCTGTAATCATTTTTCAATCCCTTTTCTCCCCACTGAGGGAACAATCATTCATTTTACATCATTCTGTTCCCTTTTCTACTTTTTGCCAGTGCATCTTCTCTTAATCAGGAATATATTTTAGTGTATCAATAATATGGAATACAACCATTATGTACAGGTAGAAGTTGTCTTCTGAGTCATGCAGTAAAGAAATTCATTACTGATACAGTCCTCAGTCAATTTGAAACATGCTTTTTTCAGCAGCTACATCTCTGTTAAAGCTGAATATTTAATTGTGATGTGTCTCATTGCAAGTTGTGTTTTACATTTTATGGTACATTATAGTATGGTTTTTGTCACATCATATCTTGTTCCCTTCCTTCATCTTAGCTGACATGGTGGCACTACCTGATGTAATGCAGCATGGTACCGCACTCCATCTTTAGAGATTTTTGAGGCCCGTCCGGCTTGACAAAACCCTGGCTGGGATGATTTAGTTAGAACTGGTCCTGCTTTGTGCAGGGAGTTGGACTAGATGACTTCCTGAGGTCTCTTCAAACCCTAATCATCCATGATTCTTTGATTTCAGCTCAGATACCGGCTGTCAATAAAGAGATGAGAATCCATTCTGAAGTGGAAAGTGGAACTGTATTAATGGAGGAAACTGATAAACTTGGTTCTCAAGACTGTTTAACTTATGTGCTTTTCATAGACTCGTAGACTTTAAGGTCAGAAGGGACCATTATGATCATCTAATCTGACCCCCTGCACAATGCAGGCCACAGAATTTTACCCACCCATTCCTGCAATATCCCTCTCACCTATATCTGAACTATTGAAGTCCTCAAATCTTCGTTTAAGGACTTCAAGGTACAGAGAATTCTCCAGCAAGTGACCAATGCCCCTTGCTGCAGAGGAAGGCGAAAAACCTCAGGGCCTCTGCCAATCTGCCTTGGAAGAAAATTCCTTCCCGACCCCAAATATGGCAATCAGCTGAACCCTAAGCATGTGGGCAAGAGTCACCAGCCGGACACCCAGGAAAGAATTCTCTGTAGTAACTCAGATCCCATCCTGTCAACTTCCCATCATATGCCACCAGGCCCATCTATTACCATAATCAAAGATCAGTTGCTAAAATCATGTTATCCCATCACACCATCTCCTCCATAAACTTATCAAGCATAGTCTTGAAGCCAGATTGGTCTTTTGCCCCAGATAGGTCTTTTCTTTTGTAAGCCAAAAAAGAACAATCAGTCCAATTATCATTTTTATTCTAGACTATGTATGATCATTGTTTCTGTAAAATAGATGAAAATGAGTGATAGCTATAAAAACAATTAATTGTTTCTGCTTGGGTTTTATTTGAACTTGGACTTGCCAGTCAAGAATTACTAACTTTGCTCTGATTTTGAAGCATGGGCTTTCTTTCTTTTTTGATTAATTTTTCATTTAATTAAAAATTCCATTGAGAGTGTGTAATTAGTTGACTACTTTAATTCTTTTCCCAGTTTAGCAATTTGCCTAAGACAGTAATATTTTGCAAAAAAAAAATAGGTTGCCACTGTATGGTGTGGCTATAGCCCTGCTGAGCTTGGGAGGCCCTTCCAGCAAGGCCCTTCCCTATCTTGACTGTAGAAGAGAATTCCCAAAACAGTTAGAAATTGCCTATCTTTTTCCAGTGAAACAATGCCATTAATATTCTGTATTATTAAAATTCAGCTACCGTGCCTTTCCATTGAGTATTCATTTGGAATTTCACCCAAAGAAGACAAAACACAAGTTTATTCTGCAGAGGTGGAATGTGATTTCTAACGGTGTGTGAACAGCACAGAGAGACCGTGTGTGATCTCCTTAGATCAGGTGTGGGCAAACGTTTTGGCCTAAGGGCCACATTGGGGTTCAAAATTGTGTGGCAGGCCAGGTAGGGAAGGCTGTGCCTCCCCAAATAGCATGGCCCTGCCCCCTATCTGAGCGGGGGAGAGGGGGTTGGATGGGTTGGGGGTTCTGAGGGGGGCAGGAAGTGGGTGGGGGTCAGAGTGGGGTGTTCAGGAGATGGGGAACGGGGGGGTTGGATGGTGCGTGGGAATCCCAGTAGGCCTGTCAGGGGGTGGGGGTGTGGCTAGGGGTCGGGGCAGTCAGGGGACAAGGAGCAGGAGGCTTAGATAGGGAGTGAGGTCTTGGGGGGTGGTTAGCCAAGCATTTCACATTCATATTTGCTCATCCAGTAATTTGAAAATCTTTTTTGTACAAGAAACACTTCAGCTATCACTGAAATGCAGCTACTTTTGGGATGACACAATTCATATCAACATTACAAAACAGAGTAGGATAGGAAGCAAAGGAGAATGGCCTGTCCAATGGAGAGCTTTCTTTTCTGTAATTTTCATGTTTTAATTATGTATGACATATCCAGGAATGAGATTTGTTTGTAGCCTATGGCAATGAGTTGGTAAGATGAGGCATAGCTGAGGTACAAAACAAAAATGTGTCAGCATATCAAATTGCACAGCTATTGGTAGTTATTTTAGATTAGATGTATATGCTAGTTCAGAGAGGTAGGTTTGGTGTAATGAATGTAAATGCTTGCCCACTGACTTTAGACAGCACCACATTTAAAAATAACAATGAAGAAAGAGCTGGGTTAAGGATGAAATCTGGTCTTGTCGAATTGCTACAAAAAGTAGTGAAATATATAAAATAAATTTCCTCGTCTTAGGCTATCCTCTGCACAGAGCTAACACAGTGCCATGAAATGCTACACAACTGATTATGCTGTAGTGAATCTCAAAAAGCCAGAAATCTTAGAACTTTCCTTCTCATTCAATAACAAAATGAGCCCATTGTGCTTTTAAGCTGCTATTACTGTATTTTCATTTTTCACTCCCATTTCCTTCTTTTAGAAGAGCTTCTCTCTAACCAGACAGCTAACTACAAATTTGGAAGAACTCTTTTCTCACACAATCCCCAATCTCTTTATCAAAATAAATTGGTTAATTTCACGATGTGGTTTTACCAACTGTTTGTTCTTGTGTGATGTGTTGGTGGTTCTTTTTCAACCTGATACCCTGTTAGAAAAGTTGCCTTTCTCTCAGCCAGAAACAATCTGAAATGGCTGCCAGCAGAGCTGCGAGATATTTTTAACACCACAGTGCTGGAAGTGGTTAAGCCAGTGGGAAATCTTCAACATTCTTACTCTGTCAATTTGGGTCCTAGCCTCACCCCTCCTGAGGTGTGAATTTTCTGAATATTAGGATATCCACCTTTCCAATAACCCAGTTCCTTCTATCACTACTAATACTCAGAGGACTTAATATTTCCCCCACGCCCTCTTTAAGGGTTCACATTGCTGTGATCTTTGTCTACTGAGGGCTGCATGGAACTCACGTCAGAACCCATCAGTGCCTCTGCTTAGCTCAGCCAAGCGATCACTACAAAGTAATGCAAGATGATCCTTCCCATCAGGGGCTGTGCAGGGTTCCACTGAAACATTTCCAGCCCCAGTGGTGCTCCTATTTTAGGGTTTATGCAATCCAACAGATCAACTCAAAATGAAATTATCTGAGGACTTTTATTTTTAACGTAGTCAACATCCCAATCCACACAATACACAAGAAACAATCCAGTTAAATTAACAAGGCAAAGGATTATGGTAGGCATCATAGTTCTTAGAATACACATGAAGTGTGATTACCAGCCTGAACTCATGTCTGTGCATAAATATTCTGCATATTGTACAGTATGTGCTTTCATTGGTACTTCTGTCTGGAGTACCCTAGACTGTGTCTTTTCACATTCAGTGTTGCTTTCAGGAGGCCTGCTTAAAGTTTACATACTCTGCTCTTTTAGTAAGAGTCCTTGGAATCCATGGGGTGACACTAATAACTTCCTCCTTACTGTCTCAATTTTGTAGCTTTTTCTAATTAGGCTCCAACTTTGCACAATCTTTTCCAGGTTGACATTCCTCTTTCATTTTTAAATGTAAATTGAGAAAACTCAGCATTAGTGCTACCTTTATTTATTTTTATTATGTTTACTTTTCTAAAGTACTTCACCTCTTTTTCAAATGCAGTGTGTATTGCATTGTATTGCTTTTAATGGTTATGTGAAAAGTTCACAAATATCACAAGAACTATCGCCACTTTCTAGTTCAGTGACTGACGGCTTTACATTAATCTATTCTCTACTGTGCACAACACAGAGGGTTTGAATTTATCTTTTCCTCTGTCTTCACTTTGCACAGTAGTATCCCACTTCCAGCTCATTCATAGTGAAAATCTATACTGAAGTACTATATTCTGCTCTTCTCTGTTCTGTTGAGATTTTTGTACTACTCTCATCACCATAGTATCTGAGCACCTTCCAGAGTAGTGCATTAAGCAATGTGATTTAACATCTGTCACATGTTTGTTCTGTCATCCTCTCCCCAGGGGAAAAAATGTGTTCAATGGAATATTTCATATATATAATTACCATGTCTGTGTATATATTTGTTAGAGAAGGCAAGGTCAAAGAAATGCACCTTCCACTTAGAGCATAAGGTGGGGAGGTTTGTGGTGGTCCTTTGTTCCTTAGATACTTGACCTCATTCTAGTTTTAGGCTGCCCCCCCCCCCCCCAAGAAAGATCTATCTCCTGCACAGACAAACTTTAGCCTTATTGTAGAAAGTCCCTTTGTGTCAGAAGAGCAAAGTAGTTGACCTGGGAGCTTTATTAAATTTTCAGATACCTTGAATCCAGGGTGTTTGAGTGCCTTCAAGATAAGAACCAAGCTTCTGAACTTGATTCAAAGTCAGTGTAGGGAGAGGAGGACAAGTTTGATGTGATCACAGTTAGGGCTGGATTAATCGTTTGTTTGCCCTTCCCCGCCCCCCACACTTGGCCTCTTCCCCACAAGGCTCCAGAGAGGGTGGAGAAGAAGGTAGAACCTTGGGGAAAAGAGGCTGAGTGGAGGCGGGGCCTTGAGACGGAGTGCAGGCAGAATTGGAGGCAGGGCCACCATCCTGGCCCTGGGGCCATTGGCACCATTGTAAACCCAGTACGGCTCACAATAGCCAGCATTACTGAAGAGACATGCTGCAGTATCATGTACTAGTTGGAATTCCTCAAATGCTGAAGACTTTGTGCTAAGTATATTGCATTGCTATAAACCAGCCAAGTGGTAATAAAGACATGAAAACTGAAATCAGGTCATCGTTCATCAGAATGGGATGGAGTCTTCTAGCTAGCATGAGATGATAGAAAGCATTAGTCGCGGATACTGCTGTGTGAGAGCTTACTGTCATGAGGAATCCAGAAGCATGCCTAACTGTGAACTGAATTGACCAACTGTGGATTTGTACCTTCAACCAAAGCAGCCTGCATCATGACTGCAAACACTTAAAAAAAAAAAAATAGAATTAAATTCCTGAATGGTATAATTGTACAATTTGTGATTCCCATTATTGTGGAACACTGCTTATGAGTAATATTTTCTCAAGAAAAAATGAATTAAATATATGAGTTCCACTAGATTTATCAAATGTATCTATTTTAACAGGAGGAACCATGTTCATGGAGGACGGTACTACTCAACAGGAGCAAGAGTGGCAGACTCTGGTCCTTAATCATGAAATCTAGCACAGGAGCTAGGTGAGGTAAGAACAACTTTTGGGCATCTTGCTGAAACTGCAAGAATGTAGGGGCTTGGTAAATTTTGATGTTAAAAATTCAAACAGTTGCAAATACTGTATGTGCTATATAATTGTTTTTAAATACCTATGTATCTTTAAATCAATGTGAAATTAAAGAAAAATTGGGAAAGTATGGCAAGCATCAAGGCATTTGGCAAGAGGAGATGATCTCTCACTCTCAATCTCTGAATTTATACTGTGCTTGTCAATGTGATGTGAAGCACCAGGATAGAGGTTTAGCGTGGTCTGTATTTCATATAACAGATTACAAAATGGAGCATGTTTTTGTCACAGACATGTGGGATACAAAGACTATGCTTCTCCATAGCAGAGCTGGGAAAGTGGTTCTTGCTTTCTCAGTCTTTCTCGTCCTTTGTGCCCCCGAGAGAGAGACTATTTCACTCTTGTTCTTGTGTAGTCTTCCTCCTCTGTTACTGTAAATGTCTTCTTATGGTCTTATCCTGCTGTGACTGAGCATTGCAACATGTTTCACCTCTCCATGCATAAGTCCATGAACCAATTAGCGCTCAGAGTAAATGATACGTTTAATTTTCAGGGCACTAGGTTCAGACCCAGGTCAGCATGCTCAGAGCTTTCAGTCAATATGAAAAAAAATATAGGCCTGCATTATCAGCCATATTGATTGGGAAAGAGGGCTTTTCATTGTTATTTCCTTTTTAAACTTACTTCCTGCTGTGATCGCCATTGTCACTAACTTGGTATCAGTGTTCACTGCAGAGTTTCTCAATAAAACAAAGGCTGGCTTTAAATAAGCACTTGAAATGTTTAAAAGCCTGCATCTGCTATTGACTCATTATGGAATTTTTTTTCTGTACATATGTGCATATCGGTTTTTAATGAACTTGAGTAAAGTATTCAGTAGATGAATCTAGTCAGCTTCTATTTTCTCCTAGATTAATTGCAGTATCTATTTGTAATTTTCTGTTGGCCAACCCTTTTCCCCAGCTGATAGGCTTCAAAGACAAACAAACATAATTTGTTAAAAATAAAGACAAACAATGATTTTGTTTGCGCTATAAAAATTACTTGAAAGCTGGAAAAATAAAATAGTAAATCTGAAGTATCAATTACTCTACACCCAAATGGATTTAAATGGAAATCAATTAAATGTATTTAATTTTAAATATGATATTGTTGGCCAAATTGTGCCTTTACTGACACCCAGTGAAGGCTGTGAGGCTGTACAGATTTACTGAGGGTCGTGTGTATGTAGGTGTATCTATATCTATTTATACTTGTGGAAGAAAATTGAATAACTTTTCTCTAAAAATGTGTCTCCTTTTTTTCTCCCTGTTTCTGTTGAAACAATTTTTGATTCCCCACTCGCCTTTTTTTTTATTGCTATAATCTATATTGTGCAGTATGCAAACAACTCACTTGTTCATGTTTCTGCCTCCTTACTCCCCCAATAATCCAGCTGAAACCAATGTTAGGGTGGCAAAACGTGGCCCTCTACAAAGAGTGGGTCACATTCATCTCTGTTGCACTGGTTCAACCATATTGACTTGGAAAAAGAGACTAGCCACAAGAATAAGTCATATGATGGATAGTTGAACATGTAGTGGATTGAAAAAATCAGCATTCTCTTCGTTAAAATCCTGAATTCCCATTTTTTTAATATGATGATATTTTACATTATACTGTTTGTTTGTGAGCCATCTCTCTCTCTCTCTCACACACACACACACATTACCTTGATATTTTCTTTTTCTCTCATTCAGTCTCAGTTTTATTGTTTGTTTATGAACACAGTAAAAACATTGCACAAATGTAAGTGAAAGGAGAATTTATACCAGTATTTATGATATATAACTCTATTACTTTTTAAGTATTAAAATCAGCAAATAGGATCCTATTTGCTACTATTACAACAGTGCAAATCCTAAATAGTTCTAGTGAAGCAGATTTATGCTAGTTTTACATTGTTGTTGTCTTCTCTCGTGGTAATCCTATCAGGCAATGGAGTTCAAGAATGAATTCATCAGTTCGTACTGGGGCCTCTGCAAGCGCTTGATACAAAGTGTCCAATCTGACAAAGCTTCCCTTTCCTTACAATATTACATTCAAAAGCATGGGCAAGTGTTAAAGCCTGCTCCTGACAAATCTTGCAGAGTGGATATATCTTGGTCTTGATTTTAATTCCTGCAGTGTGCCCCATTTATAATCTCGTGATAGTGGATATTATTTTCTGAGATGCTTTGATGTCAGTCAAAGGCTCTTTCATCTTTTGACCATTTATTTCAGCTAATAGGGTATCAATATCCTCAATTGTTGTCATTCCAACCTGAGAGTTCCAATCTTCTGATTGGGCCAAGTCACCAGCTACCTCATTCCCACATATACCACCATGGAATTCAATGAAGTCAGTTTATTTGTCCAATTCACTTATTACTTTAGATTTATACTGGTATATATGAGAGCACAATCTGACCTATAATTCCTGAAAGAAAACAATTGCACGTAGTTGAAACGAAAACTGTTCCAATGTATATGACAGTATGCTACTATTTATAATACTGGTGTTTAAATATAATAAAGATCCACAAGGGGTGGAAGTCCCATTGAAGCACTGTAGTGACACCAGGACTTTACCTTAGGATGTGAAACTCTTTAAAAATCTGTGATATTTTATTATTATGGTGGTTGGTTTTGTTGTTGTTTGTTCAGGCTGAGTGTGACTTATCTTTTGAATTTTCAGCATGTGAACCCACGGAACATATTTCCTCTTTAAACTGCATGAAATATCTGGGTGCAGAATTATGACACAGTGTCTAATATCAATTAGTCTAATGTAATAATACCTGTCTGCCACAAGCTGTCAACATTTTACAGGGAAATTAAAATCCTCCATCGTGTATCCCAAATCTATGTAATATTGTTGATTGCAAATGTTTACAATGGGATATCTCCATTAAGAGAGGGGAGGGAGGGGCTTACACATTTAATTATTTGTTGCTTTTCATAATTAACTTTATAAACATGAGTAGTTCCCCTGGTTTCAATGGGTCTATATATGGACTTCAGTGATGCTTGGTTTTAATTGGACTATAGGTGTGCTTCAGATTAGGCACATATCTAAGTACGCTGCTGAATCACAACCTTAGTTTGAACCAGGCTTAGAAAGTGTCATCAGAAGATTGGCCACATGTACAGCCTCTGCCCTTGTTACTCCTTCCTTCAACTTAAGCTTCTACCAGCCTGAGAGACAGAGTATACTACTCCCAAAACTGGACATCTATGATGACACTGTACTAGGCCTTAATGATCCAAGGAGCTCTATATAGTGGACTCCTGCATGCATGCACAGCCCCACTCAGGTTAATGCCTACAAACTGCTTCTAGAAGGACTGGGATAATTAGTAATTTAAAAGACCAAATTATTTATAATATACAAGTCTATCTTTTTTTTATAATAGTCTGTGAACAATAATTTAAAAATGAAGATCTTGCCTACGTACCTAAATAGGCATTAAATTCAGTTCTTCCTGGTTTATCAAATTATCAAAACATTTTGGTGGTTTTAATCTATTTTGAAATTGTTAGAGAAGATATCAGTAAGTTTTTTTGAGACTGAAGAATGATATGAATGTGTTAAAATAGTGTAAATGATATTTACTGTGGATGAATTGCCTGCCCTCCCCGGTGCCCATCAAAGAAGTGAGGTGTTATATCTCGTGAGATTCTCTTACTGAGCCAGAGTTTTAAATAAATAAAATCTGAATAGAATCCAGCACATCATTTCAAAAGAACCTCAGGCCTCATGCATAACCATACTTTTATAGCAGCCAAGTGGTAAAGATGCCTTTAGAGAAAAAGAGCCCAGACATTAGTAAATCATAGCGGAGCATAAATCAGGGGACAGCTTGTCTAGTTAGAATTAAAAGTGAGCATCATGGACATATAAACAGCTAACAAATCAAAATATTTCTGGAAAGACTTTTTCAGCTGCATTTGCATCCAGTCATCATCAAATATTAGAGTGTTAATGGGTCACTGCAGTGCAAACAGATAAGAGTTGGAAAAAATATAGCTTATAAATAAAGCATAGACTTCAGGCTATACACAAGAAGCCCAAATAAGGGCTATCCCCATAAATCTTAAAGAAAAGTACACCCCACAGCTTCCCAAGTCCCGAGCAACGTTATCCAGATTATAGAGACCAACCTCTCCAACCAGATGCCCTCTCTCCTTTCCCTGTTCTTTGAAGGAGACTGATCCATTATAAATGAATATAATAAGCCCAGTGAATGTCCTGAAATAGAAATTACCATGTTTAAATACCTCAGATACTACCTGAAAAATCCATAATTTCCTTTAGTTTAGTTTAATAAGGATGATCCACTAGTTTGGGAGGATGAAAGTTAGTAAAATGCATTCTTTCGTTAAAACTCTTTGGCCAAGATTTTTAAAAAATGGATGCCTAAGGTTAGGAGCCTATATCCAAATTTAGGCACCTAAATAAATTACCTAATTTTCAGAAGTGCTGACCACCTGGCAGCCTCCACTGAAGTAAATGGTAGCTGCTGGTTGCTCAGTACTTTTGAAAATTAGCTCACGTACGTAAGTGAATTCAGACAAACTTGACAAAGAGTCTTGTGGCACCTTATAGACTAACAGACATATTGGAGCACACGCCTTCCTGGGTGAATAGCCACTTTGTCAGATGCACTTGGAAGTTTACCTTTAGGCACCTCTTTTTAAATAATGACCTCTTCCCCCAAATCTCCGTTGATTTCCAATTCCAGTAAAGTAGGTTGTTCTAACCAGCTTCTTTCTCACTCCTTTGAATATAAAAAGCCTTTTCATTCTGTGTAGCTTTGTTGATTTCACTGGAATGACACCAAGGATGAATTTGGCCCAGTCTCTTTCAAATCATGCCTATAATTTTGAGCTAGTGAGGAAAGGTGAGCTACAAAAGGGTGGGGAGGGTTTTGTTTTTCTTCTTTTTTCTTGGTTTACTTTAATTGAACTATTGACCTCATGAAAACATCCAGCTTTCCATGAGTTTAAGAGTGGCTCTTGGTGACTGAGCTTCGAAACATGTATGGTAGAACCCCAGTTTATCTTGGAGGCTGTTCTGTTTTTTTTTAACTCACTGTGCTGGAAAACACACCAATCTTGGGAAATCAAGCTAATGTCTCCCAGCTGTGCAGAGAAAGTGTGAACAGCTCTGTCAAATGAGCTACCCCCATCTTTTTTTTTAGATAGCATCTTATACTAAAGCAGTCACTTCACATTTGCCATTTGAGCAGTTGCGATATAACTGCTGTTTTATTGCCTATAGGAGAGTTTCTGTGAGGAATCAGACACTGGTCTTTCAGCTACCCTGGCCGAAACAGGTTTTAGTCACATGACTCTATTACTGGTGAATGAATAAGGAATGCTGACAGGATAACAACAGAATATGTACATATATTTGTGGCCTAAAGGTTGCTAATTGACCAAGTGGTAATACGAGGGGAAGTATTTTCCAGCCTTGAAACTCTACCCAGATAAGTACATTAAATGACATCAGTTAACCCTTTGAGTCCAATGACCCAGTGCTGCCAGGGACATGTCTGGAGATATAGACCCTCATGCTTCCTGATAGTCATAGGTGCAGACAAGTGTTCCTTTGTCAGGTGCAAAAGATGTCTCTGGGTATTTAAAAGGTTAAACACAACATTTTAAGTTCATAACTATAGCCATTTAAAACACTTGAAAAATAAGACCTTTTATAATACAAAGGCAAAAGATCAGTCAGGGAAGAGATTAGAACAATTTAAACTGAATTGAGTACATGTTTTGATATCAGTGACGTCATAGCAGAATTTTTGGAAGTCTTCACCATAAATTGCTAACTTTGAGCACTCAGCAGTAACATTCCAGTGGTCAGCCACATACCATCCATCCATCTCTTTTGTGGTTGTCCCCTATTACAGTGATTCTCTACCATTCCCTCAACAACATCCTCAAGGTTATGTCCATCTCTACACTTATGGAACCAAAGTACGTAAATTAGCATCTTTTGATTTCAGACATCAGTGTCTGTTTCCCTCCAGTAATACTTCCAATATAAGCATGTTTTTTTCCATCCTGGAGATGCATAAAGGTCTTTGGTAGCACCACATTTCAGAAGCTTAAATTTTCTTCTTGTCAGCAGCTTTAATTTCCCACAATAGAAGAATAAAATTCCAGAAGATTAGAGAAATGTACTTTAACAGTAAATATTTTTCATGTTCTATCCAATTCTTTTCACTATTTCTACATTGCCGTGAAACCTCAAAATATATATTCTGAGGCAACTCCTCCATACCTACTCGCAGATCATGGCACTTACCAGGTTTAAAAGAAAGATCTCAAAACCATGATACCAAGTAGGGATACATATTTAAATAATAAGGAAAGGTGAAGAAATACAAGCTATCATCAGATTAAGCATTTTCTGAGTTATTTTCCTGCAGTATCCATTAGTTTAATTTGTTTTGTGATACCTGGTATCTTACTTTTTAACTTCTAGGCAGGATATTTCTGCTATTGGGATTCTATCTTTTGTTGGGGTTCCCCAAAAACTCAACTTGATTCCCCAAGAACTCAGTTCAACTCCAGTCTCATTATTTAGGTTCCTTTATTTGGCATACAGCAAAGCTATTCTGAGTTGATCAAAGTCAAACATCAGGAGTGGCTATAGAGTGTACCACACATGCAAAGTTACATGGCAAAACTTTTCCTTGCATACATTTCTACCAACACTAAGAATATATGCATTCCTAACTCTGCATTATATCACATACTTCATTATTGGCTTGGTTATTTTTCAGGAACCAATCCCTCTACCGTTTGCTCTGTCCATGCGCTATTCATATTTCAAGTTTAGCTGGTTCATTGACCCTACTACGAGGGTGTTCCCCCTTATCTCATCTAATACAGACATTTTGTCTTTACTCTACTCATTTATGTACCTTCCCAAACATGCCCACTAAAACATGAGGCAAGTCACTTAAGGCAAGTCACTTATGCCCAGGCCTACATAGCTCACTTTCTAAATCTAAGAAATAAGTAATCTGCACCTATGTGTACAGAGAAGAAAATATGATCATCATGTTTCTTTGCTTCCTGTTGTCTTGGAAAGGGTTGTCAAAAGATCAGCCAGCCATTGGAGAGTTATCACCCAAGTGTATCAAGGCCAGATTCTGCTACCCTTACTTATTCTGACCCCTACATTATTCTGTCATCAAATTCCACTGAAATCAATGGGATTACTCATCTAGTAAGGTACTAAGCACATTTAGTAAGAAAGGCAGAATGTAGTCTTATGAAAGTTGTGATCAGTTAACAAAGGCTTTGTCTTCACTGACCCAAAGGTAGGTGTGTGTGCATGTGTGTTTTAATAGTGAGATAACTAAATCTGGTGTTTAGAAGCAAAGTCTTAGGAACAACATATATTAGGCTATTGTGAAGCCATCTCAATATCCCTAGGTCACCCATTACCATAATATTTATGGATAAAAAGTGAAAATCTCAGAAAATGACATTTATTACAAAGCTATAGTATAAAAGGAGATTGCCCCTATTGAAAATTATTGCAATTGAAATGGATCACAAATTTTAGGGAGAAAACATTTTAAAATTACAACTTAAATTTTAAAGGTCTTTTTATTGAAGTGCTAAGTCTGGTAAACTTAAAAGCCAGCAAGTTTTAAATTATATTACTGAACTTTAGATGTCTGTTACCTGTATGTTCATCCAAAACCATGATACTTCCCTATTTGAATTACTTTATAGGGCCAAATCTTGGTCACCAATGCAAAGCTAAAGAGAGAAGGTGGTGGTCATGAGTATAAGAATTCTTCTACCAACCTAAATGTAGGGAATAAGATATCATACACTTGGATGTAGGTACTAATAGCCTGTGGGCAAGAGTGACCACTATGGCCCTCTTTATCCTTGTCCCACAGGCTTGGCTATGCGTGGTTTCTCCGTAGTCCTTCATAGAGCCGTTGGGGGTTATTGTGTGCATCTCGTGCAGAGGAAGCACTGTGCTTCTATTGCATTTTGGGCCTTGCCTGACCCCAAGGGAGGGACAGGACCGTACTCTACAGATATCGTCTAATGTCATTTATAATATGTTTCCCTGTCATATTGTTATCTGCTATGAATTGCTTGTATTCATATATTATCAACCAAAATGATTTATATTATCCACCTCATCTGAAACTTCTTAGGTTTAGATATCTTCCACCTCTTTAAAATGAAGGCAGTTAATGTGCATATAAGCTTCTGCCTTTGTCTTTAGTCTATTAAGTTATTTGTAATTTTGCATATAATAAATATAAATTGGCAGGGCTGTTATTTCTCAAAAAGAGTGCTAATTATCCCTCTTTTGAAATACTGCTATTTTGTTTAAACAGGACAAAATATAACTTTGTCTTACACATTCCTAATATAGGTTTATATCAGTTTTCCTGAGCTGATGGGCAATGCCTGTATACATTTAACTCTGGTCCTTTTCTTTCACCAGGGCTTCAGAACTGGTCAGTCGGAAATCATACTTCTTATATTTGGTTTAATTGGTTTTGGTTTCTACATTATAATAAATTTAATCAGATTATGGTCACTTGACCCCGAGGGGCTCAACTCTAATTTGCTTCTACTGCCTGGTTATTGGTTAACAAGATCTAGACATGAACCATTCCTGGCAGAGTTCCCTACACATTAGTTTAAGAAACCATCATTTGTTATATCCATCACCTCTGTCTTCATTCAGTCACACCTCCAAGGTTTCCTAATTATACAGGAGGTAGAAATTCCCCATATCAAATTCCCCTTATCCATGTGTGCCATCTTTATCCCATCATATATTGCACATCACTCTCCTGTCCCTCATTTCTCCTAGGGGAAAGGGAGGTCAGTAACATACTCTACTCAGTCTAGTTTGCTTGCTATGCACTGCACATCACCCTTGTTATTAACCTGTTCAGTCACTATCTGATATTTATTTACATAAACTCACAAAGCTTACACTCAAATAACGCTGAGTATGGCAAATAGGCAAATTAATAAATCAGTGTTGTTTCTGATATGTCTTTTTATTTGTAAATACTGCTGTGCTTCACTATTGCAAAAAAAGATATATGTAAGATCGATCAGGAGCTGTAGTCCTACTTCTGCCATAGCCATTTTGTATGATCTAGAATAAGCTCTTAAATTGTGACTTAAAAAGGGAAGATATTTGTTTCCCCTAGTTTGATCTTTTTCTCCTGGAAAACATACTGTACTCCAAGATTGGTCACTCCAGCTCCCAGGATCCTTCAGGGAGATGACCAGCAAAAGCAGGGATGAGATTAAACAAAAAGTATTACCAAAGTTACTAACATTGAAAAGCAAATACAATCAAAACCAAAAAACTCTGCATATGAGTATCCAAATGTTGATTTAAAATGGTGAATGAACAATTTAAAATGACTGATTTTTTCATATGAAGTGATAAAACCTGACTTTTCTGAATTCTTCACAAATTCCATGTGCTTCTCCCCCTCTCATTCTGGAAAACACATTTTCTAACGTTAACTGTTCTTTTTATTCTGATGTCTCTGCCTTGCTCATTGTATGCAGTACTAAGCTTTTGTAGATTTCATTCCTACTCCTTAGCTCTTTAAGATTATCTTTCCTCCACCAATAAGCGCAAATTGTTTTTGTTTTTCCAGGTTTCATTAAATATAATTCCAGACAAATGGTGATGGTGCTCATCAGCTGGTGTTTGTATGTGAAATACTGTATTCTGACCATCATGTATAATTATGAAACTAATTCTGTCTCCTTTCAGTCGATTAAGCATCATAAACACAGCTACCCTAATATATAAAGCAAAGCAAATCTTCACAACAAAAAATAGTGCTCCAAATCACTGCATCACCCTCTGAATGTAGAAGAGACAGAGCTGCACAAGCCTCAGCTCTGGCAAGGAAACATGCAATAACGGAAACATGGAATGATTTAAGGACATTCTTCCTCTGCTAACGCCTTTGACAGCCTTGTCTGTGGATTTCATGGGGTGCTAGTTGAAGCAGAAGGGGGAGAAGGCAGTGAATAGTCATTCTTCATAGTATTCTGTGGTGTGCAAACCTGTTTCATGATAGTCTCTTCTCGGGGGATTTGGAGGTGACTGTGGAGATCCCATGACAATACAGTTTATAAGGGAGCAATGCTAAAAGGGAAGGAGGTCAATGGAATATTCTTTCTCTATCCCCTCATCTGTGCAGCTCAAGGTGCGTGGAAGTTTCCTATGTAATGTAGAGCACTTTCCCTATCTTTAACATAGCCTTTTGGAGGTGATAGATCTGCTTTGTTCCCCTATGAGGGAATTCCACTAAATACCTTCTACCCCAGAAAGGATAACACTGGTCTACAATTTTTTAGAAGTCGTATGCTTCAGAGATAGTGTCTGATATTTATTATGTATTTTGATGTGCTGAATTCAAATATGACAATTAAAACAACTGATTGGCTACTGTTTCTAAGATATTTAAGTTTTTACATTTTATGTCTATGTATATTGTGTAGATAGTAGAGTTTTAATCATAAATTGTAAACCTAGGTCTTTTCATGTGTTTATGGTTCCTTTACATGATAATATTTCACTTGTCCTGTTTATGTAACACTTTAAAAATCAGCAAAAGGGTTATATAAATAAAATGTATTATGAAACAAAAGGCAAAAAACTGTTATGTACATAGTTTAATCCTATTCAGTGTCTACTCGGCGCTTCTTGGCTTGTCTCTTGTATTCATTAAATGGAGCATCTCTTGTCACTGTCCAGCAATAGTCTGCAAGCATTGATGGGCTCCATTTGCCCTGATAGCGTTTCTCCATTGTTGCAATGTCCTGGTGAAATCGCTCGCCGTGCTCGTCGCTCACTGCTGCGCAGTTCGGTGGAAAAAAAATCTAGATGAGAGTGCAAAAAATGTATCTTTAGTGACATGTTGCAACCAAGGCTTTTGTATGCCTTGAGGAGGTTTTCCACCAACAACCTGTAGATGTCTGCCTTGTTGTTTCCAAGAAAATGTGTTGCCACTAACTGGAAGGCTTTCCATGCTGTCTTTTCCTTGCCACACAGTGCATGGTCAAATGCATCATCTCGAAGAAGTTCACGAATCTGAGGACCAACAAAGACACCTTCCTTTATCTTAGCTTCACTTAACCTTGGAAATTTTCCACGGAGGTACTTGAAAGCTGCTTGTGTTTTGTCAATGGCCTTGACAAAGTTCTTCATCAGACCCAGCTTGATGTGTAAGGGTGGTAACAAAATCTTCCTTGATTCAACAAGTGATGGATGCTGAACACTTTTCCTCCCAGGTTCCAATGACTGTCGGAGTGGCTAATCTTTCTTGAGGTAGTGGGAATCTCTTGCACAACTATCCCATTCGCAGAGAAAACAGCAGTACTTTGTGTATCCAGTCTGCAGACCAAGCAAGAGAGCAACAACCTTCAAATCGCCACAAAGCTGCCACTGATGTCGGTCATAGTTTATGCACCTCAAAAGTTGTTTCATGTTGTCATAGGTTTCCTTCATATGGACTGCATGACCAACTGGAATTGATGGCAAAACATTGCCATTATGAAGCAAAACAGCTTTAAGACTCATCTTCGATGAATCAATGAAGAGTCTCCACTCATCTGGATCGTGAACGATGTTGAGGCTGCCATCACACCATCGATGTTGTTGCAGGCTACAAGATCACCTTCCATGAAGAAGAATGGGACAAGATCCTTTTGACGGTCACAGAACATGGAAACCCTAACATCATCTGCCAGGAGATTCCACTGCTGTAGTCTGGAGCCCAACAGCTCTGCCTTACTATTGGGTAGTTCCAAATCCCTGACAAGGTCATTCAGTTCAGCTTGTGTTATGAGGTGTGGTTCAGAGGAGGAGGATGGGAGAAAATGTGGGTCCTGTGACATTGATGGTTCAGGACCAGAAGTTTCATCCTCTTCCTCTTCCTCGTCTGACTCAAGTGAGAATGATTGTGGTGCATCAGGAACCAGCAGTCCTTCTCCGTGGGGTATTGGGCGTATAGCTGATGGAATGTTTGGATACTGCACAGTCCGCTTTTTCTTCTTTGACACACCTTTCCCAACTGGAGGCACCGTGCAGAAGTAACAATTGCTGGTATGATCTGTTGGCTCTCTCCAAATCATTGGCACTGCAAAAGGCATAGATTTCCTTTTCCTGTTCAACCACTGGCGAAGATTTGTTGCACAAGTGTTGCAGCATATGTATGGGGCCCACCTCTTGTCCTGATCTCCAATTTTGCAGCCAAAATAAAGGTGATAGGCTTTCTTAACCATGGTGGTTATACTGTGCTTTTGTGATGTAAAAGTCACTTCACCACAAACATAGCAGAAGTTATCTGCACTGTTCACACAAGTACGAGGCATCTCTGCTCACTTTGGCTAAACAGAAATGTGTCCCTTTGCAAAATCAAACACTGTCAAATAAGAGAGCACAACACTCTATGATTTCTAGAGCTGATATAGGGCAATTTGTTCAGCAGAGTGATGTAAGCTTCATTATGATTGCATCATCCATGACTTCTAGGAATAACATGATGCAATTCATATCATGTATGACGCAATACCAGCTTCAGATTGCATCATTCATTGTTTTGCCTAAAAAGCAAGTACTGTCCAAACCCAGTCATAGATTTATTCATAGATCCAGTCAAAGATGTATTTTATTCATTTCTGGTTTAAACTGAGATCCCTTCCCTTTATAACTCACTTATCCTCCGCCATTCCCATGTCAACGGTCGTATATACTGACCCAATAGCATATCTTGAAAACTAGAGCCAATCAACAATTTTAAGCATCATTTTCGTTCTCAGTGACCCGGAATTAGTAAAGTTTGACTACATTTATTTCAGAAACATTTTGGCTGTAGAGCAGTGTAATCAGTGAGCAGTTCATGAGTTGGAATTCAGAATTTTCAAATTTCCTGTTTTGTTTTTTTAATCCACGTAGGAAAGTTAGATGCAACAGAATTCCAACGTGAAAAGTTTTATTAAAGTGGAGGTAAAGTTGCTGGCAAAAGTACTGTCTTGGCATCACCATGCTCTTTCTTAATGTGAGCTTCAAATCCCAAACTGAATAGTTGGAAAACAGTAAAATGCAGAGCTCAGGAGATACTTGGTACACACTGAGACCTTAACTCAATCCAGTTTGGAGCAAATGTAATACAATGACAGCTTCTCTTGGACTTTATATTGTTTGGGACATTTTTGGTTTTTACATCTATTTGTAACTTGGTGCAAACCCAACATTATTTTATGTACGGTTTCCTGTCACTGACAAGTGTAGCTAGGTTGGGAATATTTTAGCAATCTTAATATCCTGCCAAGTTTAAAAAGCTCCATAGTTTTTGTGCCCTCATGACTTTCCCATTAAATTATATAATAAATGCTAAATTTGGTGCTGCAAGTCATGTACCTCAATTTTTACTTCCATTTGTGGAAGCCAGCTACACCCATGTAGACAATGAAGTCATCACCTAATTTAGTTCTTCAAAGAAGTTCTGGCAATTTAACACTCATTTATTCCTTGGTTTTTTGGTGGTGGTGGTGTTGGACTGAGTAACTGCAAGGGAATCCTTGGGGATATCATGAGCTGTTTAAAGTCACAAGACCCAAAATTGCAAACTGTCATTTATGCCTCAATCCTAGACATGCAGGTAATGTCATTGAGTTTAACATTTTCAGAATCAGGCATAAAACTGTTTCTGAAACACAATTCTGCAATAACCCTGATTTTTAAAAATTGCATTGAGTGCATTAAAATTGTGTTGCTCTTCTTTGAGCTTTATCGACCATCATTGTGTATTATAATTTTGAGAAAGTGCTAGAAAAAGTGAAGACAGAACTGACCTCTTCTAACATTTCTGTAACCATGGGGCTCACACAAGCAACTTAGCATCTGCCGGCACATCTTTAGCAAGTTGGCAGCGCCAGTGCCCTTTGCAGGTTGCAATCAAACCTGCCTTCTACAGCAGTCTCTTTCTGGCTGATTAACTTTAATGTAATTTTAATTAAAAACCACAGTGTCAAAGGGTTTAGCTGCTCGAGAAATGAGCACAGATTGTGGCACAGTGGCAGCAGTCACTTGGAAAATGGAAATGCATCCTGACAATATTGTGTAGGGGCCAGATAAACAAAGCTGCAGCTACTGTACCTTGCAAAAAGCTGGGAGAGACCATCATAGAAAGGAGTCTTATTTACAAAAATAGTATTCAGCTGTTTTATGACCTGACCATCAGCATTCTGAAATACTTTTAATAATTGTTTTAGATATCTAAAAGAGAAATAATTGTCACGAATTGATTTCAACCTTTTCCTTCCCAAGTGTATTATTTGTTCACTGAGATTAAATATATACATGTAAATTATATTTAGCAGCCTTTTTTTTTTTTTTTACACAAAGTATTTGCTTCACAGTCTAAACTAATAGAACTTTTCTCCTTAGGCTATAAAGAAAAAAAAATCTAAGATGAAGTTTTTCTCAAGGCTGAAAGTAGGTCTTGTTTTAGGGAATGTTTTGGTTTTATTTGCTACTTGTCCCTTGAAGCAAATCACAAACATATTTTACCACTTTAAATTCCTCAGATCTTGATATACATTCTAAAAATGGGGGGAAAGTCCTTTATTTAGAAGCAGGCTGCTTGAGATATTAGAGAATTTCATCCCACTAATCCCAAGCATAGACATATTTGTTCATAGTGATTTTACATTGAAGTGTCTGTGAAGCATGTTTATTGCCTACATGTGCCATGTCTCTATCGTGGGAGAAGGGTCTCAATTTTTAAATCTGTCCTCTGAAAACTTCTCTCCTATACAGACATAATGAGGGCCTGATGCAAAGTCATTGAATCAATGGAAAGATTCCCACTGACTTATATGGGCTTTCGATCAGGCCCTGAGTGACTATGTTGTGCAAGGGAGCAAACAGGTAAACGTTCTGGTAACATTATTAACAGGAATTGCTTTCACTGAGATATCTTTTATTTTTCTTACATGCTACTGATTCTCCAGGGCAAAAACCCTAGGAGAATTTCACCTAATGACGTCAATTCTGTAGAGAGAATTTCCTCTGTCCCCTTCTAGGTTTGTTTGGGATGTTTTAGAACAGATGGAGCCTATATAGGTGGGATAGGTTCCATCTGAACAGAAGGGTCACAAATGCACTGACTGAGAGGATAGACAGAGCTATGGGGGAGAGTTTAAAGGAGTGGAGGCGGGGATGGGAACTCGATCTATTAGAGAGGAAGAATCATCTAAACTAAGCAGATGGGTAGATGGGAAAATAATATTAAATACTGAACCATGCATCACACTACAGAAAAAGAAAAATGTTAAGGGAAAAACTCATGAGATAAGGCTAGAACCACAAACAGTTGGATGATCACAGGCAGAGAATGTTTTTAAAGTGCCAGTTAAGAAGTATGAAAAAGAAAATGGGAATGCACGTTATATAATAATATACACAGAGGAGAACTTTAATCTCATGGACTGCACATGATGAATGCAAATACTGGAGTGTATTTAGAGGGATTCAAAGTGTTTAGTAATATGGGGTGTAGGAACGGGGAAGCTCAGTGAAGCTGACCTTCCCAGAGATAAGGAGGATACATTTAGTGTCAGATGAACTTTAATAAAAGTGTCATGAATTCTTTGCTTCCGTGTTTACAAATGAAGATTGTTAGAAACAGACATACATCTTCAGGGAGGAAGGAAAAAAATCAAAATCCTGTCAAAACAATGACTCTAAAATTGAGACTATCTCAGGACCGACCAATTTGAAGGCCAGACAGAATCCATCCATTGCTGAGCTATGAAGTGTTAAAAGACAGAAATCTTAATAGATAATTAAAAGCTTAATGTAAGTTAAGTGCAAAGGAAACATCCAGCTAACCACAAACCAGGACATTGGACTTCATAAATGAAAGTATGTTGAATAAGGGAACTCATGTGTTCTGGATACATTGGCTAAAGATCAAGACAGAGCCAGGCATAAACAACCCTGTTCTTATCGCAACTTGGTCTATCTGCAAAAACTAGTAAATGTTAGAAACTGGTTTAGCTAGAGCTGGTTCCCTATTCCCTAATTCTGAGTTCAACTAAAAAAAATTAAAAATAAATCTGCTTGCATTTCCCTATGTTATATACATTCATTTATGTCATGACATGTATCATGATATCGTCTTAGAAATAGATTTTAGATGATGATAAATAGTTTTGTCAAACACTACATTTCCCTCACAAAACAGCAACAAACTCTGTGTTCCAAATTTACAAGCATATAAATTGTTTTCCTCAAAAGCATATATAACTCTTAAATAAAGATGAGCCTGAATCAAAGTCCTTAATCTGAAGGCACCCAACTTTTTGAGGCTTTACAATTCAAATGCAGAACCAGATGTGAATTTTATGGCTGGCCTTAATACTTATTATGGACCACACTGAAACCCTATATCTGAGCATTGTCTAGCCTTGAAGAGTAGTTAGATGTCCCCTTTATTTATAACACAGTTCTTTGTATGCAGAGAACATAGCTCATGAGTAAGAGTATTACCTCAGAAGTCCTTTGGGCACTAGAACCACTCAACTTTGCTTCTCAGTTCTCTCTGAGCTTTTTGAACAAGGTTCTAAGGCTATTCCATATGGAAACATGCAAATAGTGCTTTTATGATCTCCAAGAGATGATGTTTTCCTGAAGCCTTTATGTTTTCAGATATATTTGAGCATCTGCCTCAAGCCCATTCAAATCATATATGCAATTCACCTCCATAACAAAGTTTCACTATAAATCTAGAGGAAAATGCCCAAGGGTCTATGCTACATAACAGAGAATACACAGCATTTCATCAGGTCTTAGTATTTAGCATAATGGTGTAATTGCATACAGTGAAACATTGCACTAATATGTCACCAATAAGAGACATCTAAGGACTTATAAAAATCAGCTACATAAAAGTGAAATAAAGTATGGCATTTAAAATTTACTTAAGAGAACTACCATTTTTAAATGTGCCCTATATTGCTGAATTTTCTAGATATACAATAGGTGGGTAGCTTTAAACATATCACTATTCCTTTCCATCTATCTCGGATGCCTAAACAGATATCATGCAAATGCAGACATAAAGACTATTAATATAAATTGACACCAATGGACCCGTGTTGATTAAGCACATAATAAACTGAATATTGTGTTAGGTTCCTTATTTTTGTCTGAATTAGTACAGATACTTAGCATTTAACTTTGCATTTCCAAAGTACTGTACAAGCTAATTATCCCTTACAATATCCCTGTGCCCTAGGAAAAAATAATTTTCCCCATTTTGCTGTTTGAGTAATTGAAGCAAAAGGATTTTAAGTGAAGATACATGAGTGATCATTTGAACACCCAGAAGTTATTTAACCCCATATCAATTATGTGGAGGGGGTGACCCACAGCAAAACCAATTTATGTTGGCAGTCCAATTCTGCATAAAGGTCCCTTTAAACATATGTGGTAGGGTATAAAATAGTACAAATCTTTTGAAAAGAATCAGAATGTCTTTCCTGCCTCTGGATACTTCCACTGCATGCATCCGGCGAAGTGGGTATTAGCCCACGAAAGCTTATGCTTCAATACTTTAGTTAGTCTTTAAGGTGCCACAGGACTCTTTGTCACTTTTGAAAAGAGTTTTTTAAAAACCCAACAATTGTTGTATTTTCCCCTTGGGTTTGGCACAAATCTCGCACTGTACTATTTTTAATACATATGTAGAGTGTATGATTATATAAGCAAAATAATCCATGATGTGCAAATATGACATTACATCTTGTTGTGAAGGAATATTTGCAGTTTTGTTCCTAATGTTCTGCAGCCCAAACATTTAGCTTTAATGCATTATTGTTGCATAGATGGACACTAAAAGGATTTGTGCCCTCTCAGTGATGCCAAGTTCAAGCACAGTGGCAACAAAAAATAGCAAAGCCTGGCTGAAACAGCTGGCTTCCTGAGAGCTTCTACATTGATTGGGACTTCAGTGGAATCCCAAAATTCTGTACTGTGGTTTTAATTGTCAAATGTAATAAAAGCACATAAAATTTGTGAAGAAGTTTAAATCAAAGATTATTTTTGTTGTTTCTTTTCTTAGGTGTATTGAGAAACAATTTCTGTTTTGGGTAGGTATAACAAATATATGGTCAGAGGTCCTTCTCTAAACTGAGGAGATTATCTGCCTTGTCTGTATTATTATATATTTGTGTGCAAGCATTTTATAAAGCTGTTGTGCTCAGATTTTCTTAGATCCATTATTCAGTGTCCATTTTGTCTCATCACAACAACAGTAACAAAAACTGGTAGGAAATCTGGAAGAAGTATATACTCTATACAATTTCATCAGCCCTTCTAAATTAAATTCTGCCCAACGTAGCAAGAGAGCCCTCAGGCATAATTATACATAACTACTAATTTGCAGCATTAAATATTGAATATTTTTCATTCTAAAAGCATAATATTACAATTATAATAAATTTTCATGCTAAGTCATATTCAGGTCTTTAATTTGACCTCAGCCTAATTTGACCTTGTTTTTTCCAGGCTGTCAACACCAAGCTTTTCATACTCAGTCATTCTTGTATATGAAGGGGCACGTAGATTGATGGAATTTTTCTGGGTACTGGTTTCTTTATATATTAAATTTTTACTCAAGAGCCTTTCCAACATAAACCTGCTATGTGAAAAAAATGAGTAAATGGGTAAATTGGCTTAGGCAGCTGCTATAGCCCCATGTACCCAAGAACCATAAGTCGTTCTTCCAAGGGCCATTAACTGTTCACCTGGTTTTACATTTTATGATCTATGTTGACAGACATTCCTCTCAAGTCTGTGAAATAAAGGTCAGAGATTATGCAGATTTATGTCAGAGTCAAACACAGATATATAGAAATATAATAAAAGTAGTTACCATATATACTCGTTCATAAGCCAAATATTTTTGATAAAAAAAGTGAAGCATCAAAGATTGGGGATAGGCTTATCAACAGTCTACATGAAAACTTGATGATTTTAAGCTCTATGGAATTATTGAATTGAATATCTAATACATTGTTATTTTGTTTACCTGGGGCATCCACAGGCACAGAGCCCCTCAGCTCCCAGTAGTCACAGTTTGCCATTCCCACCCAATGGGAGCTCTGGGAAGGCACCACTTCCTGCAGCTCCCATTGGCTGGGAATGGCAAACTGCAGTCACTGGGAGCTGATGGGCTCTGTGCCTGCAAACGCTCCAGGTAAACAAAATGTTCAGACCTGTTAATGGCCAGAAGCCAAAGTTTGCCAACCCCTAAAATATAGGGTTGACTTATGAAAGGATCATACTACTTTTGCTATTTTTACCTATCCATCTTGGGGGGTTAGCTTATAAACAAAAGGGCTAATGAATGAGTATATATGGTACATATTAAATTTGTACTCTTATTTATTAATCAAATTCTGCCCTTATGTAGGTACACATCTCCTATGAACGTCAGTCAGATTGTAAGCACACAATTCGGACCTAAATTTCTGTTTGATGAATTTATTTCTGAAGGGACAGTACAAGTGGGATTTTTAGAGGCAGGATAGTACTATCTGAGATATGCATTTTATTATTGTTATCTTTAAAATGAAGGACTAACACAAAGTTATAAACTCATTTATAAACTCAAATGTACTTATTATGTAAGACTATGCAGATTGAATATTCAGAGATTTTATCTGCAAGCCTCTAACATGACGTGCATGCATTGCTGATGATTCTCAGAGAGTTATAACTATTCCAAATCTGCGTAAATTTGGTTCAGACTCCAGGATTTATCCCCCTGCCAAATTTCAATTTCCAAATCCAAAGCTTGTAAGCTTTTTTTATTATTATTTTAAAAGTTTGATTTTTTTAACGTTTGCAAAGTACCTATTTTTCATTAGTATTGTTCTCATAAACAGGCAGAATGTATCAGTCAATATTGCCCATAGTTTGGAAATGGACCCACTGCATTAGAAAATGAATTTTCTAATGTCCTAATAAATATGTTTGACCTTGACATATATTTTTGAAATTTTTAAGTGACTCAGGCTCTGACCCTGCAATGGGATATTCAAGATAGTAAAGTTAAGTACATGCATACGTTTGCAGGATTGTGATCTAAATTGAGTTTGGTTGGATCGTGTGATGATAGGTGATAAAGTCTATTATAACAATAGGCAGCTGGCTGGATTCTTTTCTGATCATTCCCAGACTTTTAATGTTTGGATTTGTAACGGAGCAGGATGCTTTTAAAGACAGTAATTTTTTGAGGTGTCTGCTGATCTCTGTTGAAAAGAACTTTCAGCTCTTAAATACTCTTTTGTTTGGGTAGTTCTCTGTTTGTCCCTGCTCTGTAATCACTAAATGTATACATTGGGTTGATACATAAGATACACAGCAGGGAGCCATGTTCCATTCAGTCTTCAGAGGCTCATCAGTGCAGGGCTTGCCTTGTGCAGACTCTCATGTGGCCAAAGAAGATTTGTGTGGGTGTTATATCTTGGAGGGATATTAGAGTATTATGTCTAGAAAAAGAATGGAGTGGGGAACAGTTTTTATCCACACAGAAAATGTTAAGCCCAGAGGTCTTCTCATTACTCCACTTTTAATGCTTGTTCAGCGCCTTGTATTTGACAGAGGGGGACTGTTGCCCAGCATATGGAGCTTGAAAGGGGCCATAGTATTGCCACCTTATTCCTTTTTGAAAGGGGCCATAGTATTGCTTTTTGAAAGGGGCCATAGTATTGCCACCTTATTCCTTGACATTAGTTAACAGTGGAAAGAAGGCATCTTGGCTTATAGTCTCACTTGAAGGAAGTCACCTTTAAACGTGTAATATACTCCCTACCCCAAAAATTGTCAACACTGGATTTTAGTCCAAATGTTAAGGAAGGTCTTGAACCAATAATCTTCTATTCCACAGGTGAGAAGTCTATCAACTATCTGCCTTATTCCATACTAGGAAAAAGCCAAATATATATGTATTCTAAGACAAAGAAAATGCATTGAAATCTAGTTATTGTTGAAAATATGTATCAGTGACTTACTGGTACAAAACATTATAGGGATGTGACAATTATCCCAAAACTAAGAATATTAAACCTAAGAAATTCAGAATTATTCTTGGACTGATTTCTCACATGGATTCCACTTTTGGTACACATTTTGGCCCTTGTGTAGGAGCGCAGATTCTTTTTGGTCAGTATTGTCCATTTGGGCCATGCCTGTGCCGTAGATGTCCTTGCATCCAGTCCTCAATAGACAGAGTAGTTCCCATGTTGGATGAAGTATTTTCTTTTTTTTTCCCCTTCTGTGCTGAACATAGCAGCATTACCCACACTCTTACTCCTGTGAGCAACAGTGATCTGGTAGTGCCTTTGTGGCTTGAACCCGTTACCTTAACAACATAAAATCATGGCTTATTGGGTGACTTGGGGTATGCAACCAGCTAGAAAACTTTCTCTACCACCCCTTCTCCCTTGAATGATATTCCCTCTTCTACAAGAGATCATAGATATGTGCATATTAAAAAGGGTCAGTGTCTAGAGTCTCAGAGCCTGCACCTGCAAGAGCATGATGGCAAGAGTGTTGATCTGCAGGAAAGGGAAGTTTAATTTATTCCAGCAGCAGTCTCTTTCTCCTCACTCAACAAAGAATCCTCTCTTCTGCTTCTAGCCAGCAGGATGATTGTAGGATTTTCTAAGACCTTTTATTGTAGGATTTTCTAAGACCTTGGAAATTCCAGTGGAGATAAGTGTGGTGAGCCTACAAAGATATTTCTTGAACTATAAATAAGAAGTTGTTGGAACTGGTTAAAATTCTGTGGCAGACTCCAGCATCTGTGGTATCCAATCTAAGAAAGCCAATATGCAATATTCATATTCCATTAAAGGGATTTGAATATTTCTATACCCAGTCACTCCAAGAATTACCAGTGGTGGCAGAAGGGCATGAAAGAGCCAAATAACAAGGGCCTCCAAAGATGGTGCCAATTGGAGAACCCTAAAAAGCTTGACTTGTTTGGCAGAAATATTTATTCATCTGAGAGATTCCGGATGTGGATTTCAAATTATCAGGTGCTTCTGCTGAAATATGATTATCTCAACTGGGATAAGGTGTCATAATGTATAGAAAAGCTCTCACAGGAACTTAGCTAAAACTATAGTATTTGAAGGACAGTTAGTAGCCTGAATATCTCTACGGACTCCTTTAGCAGCCCACTTAAGAGGACACAGCATTGAGGTATAGCTCCAGGTGAAATCTCCTCAACAGATGATCAGCTTGATTCAAGTAACCTAAAGCTCTTTATAACACTGGGATTCAAGATCAGAGAAAAAAAATCCACACTTTTGCCATTTTTGAGTATAGGATTCATAGCAGCTATGTTAGATTCAAGGTCAATAAGGTCTTATCTACCACAGAAGAGGTTCCAGGACATAATGAGTCTCATCATTCATCTGCAAGCTCATCCAGAGATGTCTCATGTCTCAGATTCCTGGATCACATGGTCTTCTGCACCTTTGTCACTCAGCATGTCAGGCTTCACTTGTGCTCCATACAAGGATGCTGAAATCAGTATATCCACCAAGCAAGACATGAAGATGAAGGACTGCAAGAAGTCCTCTCTTCATTAGACTGATGGAAGAACCCACTTCATATGTGCAGTGAAGTACTTTTTGGTGTACCTCTACCTATCGAGACACCGGTGATGGATGCTCCACACTCGTGACCCCTTTCAAATACAAAGCCTTTGGTCCCCCCAGGAAGCTCCCTGTGGAGTTCGGAGCCATAACTGTAACATGCACAACATTTCTAACCCAGCACAGGAGAATCCTCTACCAGTGTAGTAACTGTTCTGTGTCACCTCATGCTGACTCCTCTGATGTAGTGAGTATTATTTTATAATAGTGGCTGAACCAGCACTGAGAATTGGAGGGGCAGAAAAATGACTTGCCTTACTTCTCCCCCAAGTTTTGTTCTGAGCACAGCGTGAATGGACCTGAGGAATGAGTAATGGAATCCACCACAAAATAGAAAAGAGACATGGTTAGTTGTCATTGTTGTTCCTGATTAAATATTTGGTAAATAAAGCACAGTTCCTGCTGATGGCATCCTGCAAGCATCCCAAGAGCTGAGCAAGATGTAAAGTAAGAGATCAAGTAAATATTGTCAAATTTTACTAAAGGAGAATCTACAACTATACTAAGAACAATGTCTCATCTTTGGATAATTTTATATTGCTATTACATGACAACGATGGCTTATAGGACAAATGGCATGGTCAGAATAGGGCAACATGTTTTCTTTGTTGAATGCTCAAGACCTATTTTAATTCCCAACTTGCTGAATTATGCTGAACCATCCATTTGAGTTTTCTAGTGAAAGGCCAAATGTCTCTGCTAAATTTTCACCCCAGCAGTCAAGATTAACAACAGCAACCTTTTTGGATAAGTTCTTAAAAAGGGCGAAAAACCCCAGTAGTACTGCTGGAATTGGTACTCATTTAATGAAAAGTGAAATTCCTTTGGAAGCACATTGTTTATATTGATGGGACCAATGTAGTTGTCAACATAGAGGAAGAAAAGTGAGTAAAACCGCATGCCAGAACACATGATGTGGGTAGTGTTTTATCAAGCTGAACATGCCATTTGGCTCAAGATGCAGCAACTGGTACAAGTGACTCAAAACCTTATGGGAATTTCTGAGGGGAACTTTATTCTAAATTTCTTTGTCTGATTTAGTAAAGACACACACATGGTAAAGGGCAGGTCATCCTTTAACTAATACAGGATGAATGCCAAAAAAAGCATCTTGGAAGCTAAATCTTAAAGCCCTCCCTTATGTTCTTATGCTCCCATCTAAATGTTCTGCTAACTTACATACACAAAGAAAAATCAAATGAATATTCTTGTGGTGAGGTGGAGTGGCCTCCCACTGAGCTAGAGCCAGAGGGACCACTCTGCAAAACCTAGTGGGCAGAGCCAGTCTGTGCTTCGCCCTCCTACTGGAAGTCAGTGGCAGAACAGGAAGTATAAAGAGGGTGGCTGGAGTTCAGCTGGGCTGGAGTTGCCGAAGAAGACAGATGCCTCCTGCTTGCTCCCAAGCTGGGAGACTACAGCAGACTCTCACCGATTTGAGGACTGGCCAGAGCTGCTGGAGCAACCCACTGACAAAGGCGTCAAGGAGTCGCTGGGACTACCACTGTCCTTCTATCCAGACAAGCTGGAGGACCCCCTATGGATCCAGGTACAACCTGAGGAGAAGGTATGAAGTTCTCAGGGGCAACCAACTCTAGTCGGCTGTGTCGCTGCCAGAGACCAGTCAGCATGTTGAACTGGATTCCCCACTGACCCAGTGATGGAATACTTCACCACTCTTAGGGCCCTGAGCTGGGACATGGTGCAGCTGGAAGAGCTTGTGTCCCCCTACCCCTGCCACCCCACCCTGGGGTGACATTCCCCGCTCTCTAGGTCAAGGATCCTGTGTTTGTCAGCCATCCACCAGAGCTAGGATGACCGACCCTCTTGCTGTTTGTCCCTGAATATAAGCTTGAGCCATAGGCCCTCTACTACCCCACCCTGACCAAGGGCTTGGCTTAATAACTGTTTGTTTGCTGCTTGGCCCTGAGTACAGGCCCAGGCCACAGACTTTACTGCCCCACCCTGACTGCCTGGATCCATAATTGTCTGCTCCACTGCCCTAAATGCAGGCTAGAGCCCCCAGCTAACTACTGCTCTGCCCCGACCAGTGTTTTCCCCAGGAACTGAAATAGAGGTGTTTTGGAATATTCGGGGCAGGGGGTGAGGGCTGATATTGTAAGGGCAAAGGTGGGCTAAAAATGTTTGACCATTTTATTAGATTTAACGCATGTTTTAAAATCACAGAAATTAAAGTTGGGTACTCAAGCCTGCTGTGAAGCACCACATCCTCATCTGTCTTGTCTTTTTGTTGTAATTTTGCAATCTTTGGTGTCTTCTTGTGTGTCCTTTACTTCCAGTCCTTCGTGATATGCCCATGATCAGGCAGAAGGCCACTTCTTTCAGAACACAAAATTCTATTCAATGAAGAAAAAAATATGCTCAGCTGTAGCTGTTGTGACTAGGAGTAGCAAGAGATTAATTCCTACTTTCATCTCAGGGAACATAGCACAAAGATTGGATCGAACCACTAGTGATGATAAAGAAGTTGAAGTTAAATCTCCATTTGTTCGTCATATGATATTCCATTCTGTGTTCAAAATTCTCTAGTCTGTCCCGATCACATAGCAGGCCCATTGCTGATAGTGCCTCATTCCACTCAGTTGTAGGTGTTTTATATGACAGGCGTCTGTAAAAGCTACGTGGAGGTTGAGTAGAATCCAGAACTCTCCATTGTAAATTTGTAAGAATCCAGTCTGCGTACTTTCTGCTGGCTTAAATACTTCTTGTCCTCTTCACTTATGGAATCAATATAAATACCTTCGTTAGCCAACTTCTGGACTGAAGTCTTTGCTTCTTTCAGTACATTTTAAATGGATATCTCTGGCTGATCCAAGGATAGCTTCTATTGCTGGAGAAAGATCTACTAGTATTGTAGTAGATGCCTGGATGACATTGTTTAATGACCCAAGTGGTTTCAACAGCAGACTTACAAGAGAGAGAATGGTGATAGTCTTCTCTGAACTTAGTAACAAAAGTAAGCCACCAGCCTCACTACTTAGATCTGTCCTATCTTGGTGGATAATTTCGAAAGCCAGTAATAACGGTTGCAGTAATTTTCAGACAACTGCCAAGAATCACTCCTGAGAAAGCCAGCAGGTTTTCCCAAGTTGGACTCATTTGAACTTCAATCCCATTGTATCTTCTATTTGTTTCCAAAATGTTCAGCCCTTTTGGACTTTTGCTGAAAAGAGAGTATAAAAAAGCCACAAATGTAATGGCTTTTTATGTCTTTTGAAGATTCTGCAGCTTGGACTAGTGCTAGCTGGAGTAGATGGCCTCTGCAGGAGAGATTAAGGTTGCACTTTTCTCTGAGCAAAGCTTGTACTCCACTATGTCTTCCAGAGAAGTTTGTAGCTCCATCAAATGCACAAGCAGTCATCTGTTTGGGATTCAGTTTACAAGCACTTAACTCTTCTAAGATGTCACAGATGCGGCTAATGTGTCTTCTATAACCTGAACATCTAGAATGCATCTACTGGCCTACCACAGACATCAAGATAACATACACAGTGACTTAATACTTAAAGCCTATTTGCATTGGTGCATTTGTCAGCCACGTATGCACATATTTTGAATATGGTAAGAGAGCTCTTCACTTTTTCAACTCCTGAGTCTTTCACTGTTGCAACACATGTATCAAGAGAGTCAGCTGATTTTTTTGCAGAAAGATAGTGAGCATTTGCCGGTCTTGTTTGGAACCAGTGTCCAACTTCAGGATTAACAAGCATAGGCCTCTAGTTTATAATGTGTGGTATCTCTTGCTTAAATAGAAAGTATGATGCAATAGCCATGTTGGTTCACATAAACCAACCAATGTCTCCAGCATTCTTAACAGACTCATTAAGTTCTTCTAAAATTGGCTTTGACAGTGACTGGCTTATAAGACTTTCTGCATGTTGATGCAGTCCAGAGGCATGGTGTTTAGCTATATAAAGAAAATCCAATTTTTTTTAAAGATATCCTAGATTATTGTAGGTAGACCAGAATTAAAATGTCCCTTTCCTTGACTGTTAATTCTTACAGGCTAAACCTTACCAACTTTCCTGCTACCATCCTTGTCCAGGCTAGGCCTAGATAGGTATGTTCACCTACAGGGAAAGGACAGTAAACTGTGCTATTGCTCCAATTGATTCTTGTCACTCAGGAAAATACAAGAATGGGGGAGAGGAAAGGAATAAAATGAAAGTGATAGATTTTTCCAACCTCTCACTGATAAATGCACCTAAAGAAAATAGTTAACAAGCAGATTAAAGGTATTTATATAATATGTGGTAGCATTTTATTTAACAGGCAAACAGAGCAAAAGAACAGGACAAATTTGCATATACATTTCCATCAGAATTATGGATATTTATACCCATGTTGCCTGTGTCCGTAGACCAAAGAATGCACATTATGGACAAGGCTGAGCATGTCACTGCACTTGACATGTCTTGGTTTTGTACTCGGCATATAATATTTTGAGAGCCATTTTTTTTTTTTCAAGCGTAGAGTAATAGGCTTTAACTTTGCTAAGCTTTTCTGCCAGGCCCCCAATGCCCTGCTGTTCTATTATATTGAACTTGTAAGCAGGACGCTCTGCCAGGCTCACCCAGATTACTGCTGCAATAAGGGCCCTGCTGAGTGACTAGTGTCATGATAAGTGCTAGGGAGGGAGCTCACCATCTTGGCATACTGTTCTCATCTTATTAAATTCAGCTTTGTGGAAGCAGGGAGTCTGCCACTCAGCCTCACTGGCGCTGGCTCTGTCCAACTGCTACTGTCAGACAATATGAAAATAGGAACCACCACAGCTAATGGCAGGTGCTGCACCACAGCTGATAAAAAAGGAGATTTTTTTGTTTTTGTTTTAGAGGCACGTGACCAGACAGATTCAAACCTTGAGCTTTTTAATGTTGTTATAGCCTCCATACCCAAAAACACTTCATGAGCCTCTTTGCCATTAAAGATATTTCACAGCAGCATTTATCATAGCTTAGCTATAAATGGAAAGGAGCATGTAGTAAAAAAGACCTTTGAACAAGTCTGATACAGCTTGGACTTAAGTAAGGTTGAAACGTTAAAGGCCCAGTCCTGCAGTCCTCACTGAGGCAATACTCCCAATGAGATTAACAGGAGTATTTTCAGAATAAGGATTTTAGGATTTGGCCTGGAGTCCGGGATTTTCAAAAGAGATAAGGGAGTTAGGAGCCCAAGTCCTATTGAATTCCAATGAGGCTTCGGTGACTAACTCCCTTAGGCACCTCTAAAAATCTCCCCATTAGGCCCAGAGTGAAAGGATCAAAAAGATGATTTGCCACACAGATGACTAGCTGTATCCTGGGCAGAAGTTTCATTGTTGGTGTGCAACATTCACAGAGAGGAGGGAGAATAGGGAATCCACAAGGAACAAAACAGGTGGGCCAAAATTAAAGAGATTGGGTGAAAGCCATTTCTAACAGCTTATTATCTTGGGTCATTAGGGCTGAGAGATGTTGACCACTTTGTCAGGGTTGAATAAGGTTACAAGGAGTCCCTGTGCAGATAAAGAAAAAAAAATCACTCATTTTGTAGTATTAATTTTCAGAATATTAAATCATTGTTTTGTAAGTATCAGTCACCAAAATGGAGTTGTTAAGCAGAAATGTGACTTTTTGAGCATAGAGGGCTGAAAATGTTATTCAAAAGCTGTTGTAGAAAGACGGTAAATGGCTTCCACCATTACTTGTACCTCAGCACTTTCAGAGCTGCCTTGACATCAGCAAATGCATCACTTACCATTGATAACAATAAAGTATCAAATAATCTAGATGTCTGTAAATTTTACATGAGTGACTCATGCAGGGTAACCTTTCTGAGTGAAGTATTGATGCAGTGCAGTTACAGATATCGTGTAGCAAAGCCACGTTGGAATCAGTACAAAATCCAGATTTTCAAATGTTTTCATAGTAGTAATCACTAAGTCTTGATGTCTAGTTGGCAAGCGGTATCAAGCGGAGAGCCCCAAGGTTTGGTCCTGGGGCCGGTTTTGTTCAACATCTTTAATGATCTGGACGGTGGGATAGATTGCACCCTCAGCAAGTTCACGGATGACACCAAGCTGCGGGGAGAGGTTGATATGCTGGAGGGTAGGGATAGGGTCTAAACAAATTGGAGGATTGGGCTAAAAGAAATCTGAGATTCAACAAGAACAAGTGCGGAGTCCTGCACTTAGGATGGAAAAATCCCATGCACTGCTACAGACTAAGTAACAGTTCTGCAGAAAAGGACCTGGGGATTAAAGTAGATGAGAAGCTGGATATGAGTAGCGGTGTGCCCTTGTTGCCAAGAAGGCTAATGGCATACCGGGCTGCATTAGTAGGAGCATTGCCAGTAGATGGAGGGAAGTGATTATTCCCCTCTATTTGGCGTTGGTGAGGTGATATCTGGAGTATTGCATCCAGTTTTGGGGCCCTCCGCTACAGAAAGGTCCAATGTGGACAAATTAGAGAGAGTCCAGCAGGGAGCAACAAAAATTATCAGGGGGCTGGGGCACATGACTTATGAGAAGAAGTTGAGGGAGCTGGGCTTGTTTAGTCTGCAGAAGAGAAGAGTGAAGGGGGATTTAATAGACGCCTTCAACTACCTGAAGGGGGGTTCCAAAGAGGATGGAGCTCGGCTGTTCTCAGTGGCAGCAGATGACAGAACAAGGAGCAATGGTCTCAAGTTGCAGTGGGGGAGGTCCGGTTTGGATATTAAGAAACACTATTTCACTAGGAGGGTGGTGAAGCACTGGAATGGATTACCTAGGGAGGTGTGGAATCTCCATCCTTAGAGCTTTTTAAGGCCCAGCTTGACAAAGCCCTGGTTGGGATGATTTAGTTGGGGTTGGTCCTGGTTTGAGCAGGGTGTGGACTAGATGACTTCCTGAGGTCTCTTCTAACTCTAATCTATGATTCTATAAAGTTGGACTGGTTGCAGTTTAGTGGCACACTTGTTGGCCGTGTCAGTCTTCATAAGACTGACAGTCTTGATTAGTCTGTCTTTGAGGGTGACTGATGTAAAAATTCAGACAAAAATGCTGTCTTTTTGCCAATTTGCGATATCACATTCACAATCCATTCCAGACTCAAAGTTACAGAATAAAGAACTTAACATTTTAATCCTATGTGAGAAAATGAATAAGAAAATTATGTTTCCAACAAGTGTGACATGTTTATACTTGAAAAATAAGAATGGAGAATTACTGTTAAAGGTGAGTGTCATGTATATTGTGTCACAGCCATGTCAAATGACAGATAGTTTGCATGTAAGGGAACGCTTGACAAAATTAGAGGACAAATAAAAAGGAAAATAAAAACAACAAATCTATCTGGTCAGGCCTCTACTGTTGACAAACCTCATTTGCTTATACATATTCTCAATTTTCTTCATGATATTAAAAAATGTCTCAGGTTTTATGACTTCTCATTTCCCTCCAAAGACCTCTAATTCTTTCATTCTGATTTGCTGATTTTTTTTCTCTTTGTTCCTGAGCTATTTTCTTTCTGAGCTCTTTATATCTCTGCTCAGCTCTCCTAGTGGCATCATCAAAATACTCCTATAATAACCTATTTCTGCAGTTTTCCCTTCTTGCCATTCACCAGTGTTATTTCAAAACAAAACTTCTCACAAAGAATGTTACCCAGCACCACCACTGCTTACTAACTGTCTTTATCCTTATCTTCTCTCATCCATTTTTTCTCATTCTTTGATTTCCTGATGCATTTTATTCACATGCCACATTCTGGTTAGTAGAAGGCAAATTGCTAAGAATTTAGAAAGGAAAGGTGATGTGGAGATAATTGTTTTAACTCTCTTCCTTTTTTGAGCTACCCCTTTCACCAAATAGTGAACATTTTGTCTGCCCTAGAATATCAGAAGAAACACCGATAGTGAGCAACAGTGGAGTGGTGTCCTAGAATGTGGGAATCCACTGCTAGAAGCAATTGCCACCAAGAGCTAAGGAAATTTAGCAGCCTCAGCTGAAGTTGTTCCTTATTTGATGGATGTTTGCTGGGAGAAGAAATATGGATCTCAGAACTGGAGTTGAGGCATCTTTGTCATTCAGATCTGAAGACTATCTGATTCGTAGATCTGACTTGGAGCCAATAAATAGGTTGCTTATATTAGCTCTGTCTAAAGCCCTCTAATTAGAGAATTATCTAGGATTTACTCAGACCTGCAGATTACACTGAGACATAGCTAAGTTCTTTTTCTAGTACTTACAGATATCCCCTCAATGGAACAAATGAGGTGTCTGTTCTGAGGGCTCTGATAGTGCAAAGCAAACTTTTATTCTTGGCACTGAAGTGCTAATCTGAGTGTCCCAATACTGAGGATGCCCTGCTGTCAAATACTGAGAAACCAAATCACCTTGGGATATACCCAGCTCCAAAACTCTCTGTTAGAGATAGAAAGCAGTCTCATATATCTCAAGTTAGAAGACTATTTCCATACCTTAGAACTCAGTTGCTTCAGATCTTTCTTCCTTTTTAATACAGAAGAAAGAAGCATCAAGGATTCCCAGAATTCTAACCAGATTATGCAGATGGATCTAACATCTTCAAAGGTTAAACTAAATCATATAGTCCAACCTTGATGTCATCTTCAATTTCTTTGAATTTAAGACTTTGATGCTTGTAAATTTAGAGACAAATGGACAAGACTTTCTATATTAGGATGGTGTAGCGAAGCGGCGACTCACCCTCAGCGCCTCCTGCTGGTCCGTCCAGGGAATTAGCTCGCCAGCTCCTGGAGCACCCTCTGTAGGCTGTAGTCCCACATGCTACTGGCCCCCGGTACCCCTCCCTGAGCCCCAGTGCCCTCCTTCCTCGGGTGCTGCGCCCTGCAATACCTCCACCATCTTGGGGTCTCCCCTCCCCAGGGAACCCTCACCCACTATCCCCACTTTGCCTCAGTCTGGGCAACTGCCAGTCACCACTTGCCCCCGCTCACTGGGGCAGACTGCAGTCTAATAGCCACTCATCACCAGCAAGGGGGGTTGGCCTGCTGCCTCTGCCTCCTTAGCCCTGGGCTGCCCGCTGCAACCCCAGTACCGTCTGTTGGGCCTTCCCCCTAGGCCCTGCAGACTGGGGGTTTCCAGGCCAGAGCTTCCCCAGCTCCTCTTGCCTGGCCCAGCCCCGCTCCACTCTAGGTACCTTGTGTTTCCCAGCAGCCAGGCCTGTCTACCTCTGGAAACAGAGGAGACACTGTTCTCTCTGCCTTGGCCTCTAAGCCCTTTATAAGGGCCTGAGGAGTGTTTGGGGCATGGCCACCCAGCTGACCCTACTCTCCCAATCAGCCTGGGCTTTACCTTACTGCCCCAGCCTTCTCCCTGGGCTGACTTTAACCCTTTGTGGCTGGGAGGGGGTAGCCACCTCGCTGCAGATGGCCTATGCAAAATATACACACTTGCCCTAGCCTATAGCATAAAAGTAGCATCAACTGCATTACCCGCAGTTGAATGCTCCTTACTAAGGTATTTCAGGCACCTTTTATGCTATCTGGTGATCAACTTCTTTTTACGGCAAAGTGCACATTTGTCAAACTTAACAGGGTACATCCTCAGCAGAGTAAAGTCCAGGGTATGATATGGCCAAGGGAGTAATTAACATCTGAAACTGTGAGCATGGAATACTTATCCAATAATTTTTACAAGGTCAAGTTGTTTAGTTTTATTTTTTTAAAATAAGTAATTTTAAAAAATGTTTCAGTGCAAAACACAGCGGCTAGGGATGGGAGGGTTGGATGTTCCCAGCGATGCTTGCCACAGAAATGCTGCATCATTGGGCTAGCACATGAGAGCGAAACAGACTAATCTATTTTCACTGTCCAACTTGAATGAAATGTGAAAAACAAACAAACAGCGCAGATGGCAAAACAGTTTACATTTTGAATATTTTTTCAGTGCTAATCATTGCCAATGTTTATAGCAACACAATAGCAATATATGCTTTAAAATATGCATAAATGGATCCTTTTAGGTTAAAATAACATCAGCAATTTATAATTTTCAACTAAGTAATACTTAAGCTCTTTTTTGGAAAAAAATCTTTCAGATGTTAGTCTTATACAATAGACAAATATTGAACATTCTGTTGAAATGCTGTATCTTTGGGAGACTATATGTGTCTAGTCTGGATAATATCTCATGCCGTTTTACAGTTTGTATGCACTTATTTTGTGGTTTATTCATTTGCAAAGTCCAAAAATGTAAGCATAGATAGGCAAATCTAGAGTTATCTTCACATTTCTTGGTCTCTTTTCATAGTCTCAATAACAGAAAGCAAATCTTGGAGGGATTCCCAAGTGGCAGGTGCTAAGACTAAGTAGAGACAGTAACAGCCTTCCTGTTAGCATATTAGCCACTGATCACCTACCACAACTCTGTGTACTGAATTCATTGACAGTTAAATCTAAATGAACTATCTGAGAGCTAACCAAGTACCTTTACAAATACTTCAGAGAGCTACATCCACCTTACTATAAGCTAACTACAAACCAGACAAATAAGCTCTCAAACACTGTATGTGTTTTACCATGTCGAATAGCATCCAAGCAACTCTGTTTTCCTTTAAAAACAAATTTAAAGTATTCTTTGCAAAATGTGATGCCCTGGATAGATGAATAAGGAAAATGGAAAGACAGATGGAGGCTAGCAACTGAATTAAGTATTCCTATTTGTGTAAGGAAGTGGATGAGGAGAACAAGTAGCTGGAATTGCCTCTGCAGATTCATATTGCTATGTCACAAAAGCCATTATTAGTAATAAAACTATTAGGGAATACTTACACAGAAAGCAGAGATCCAAATATTTACATGCACAGTTATCAGGAGCTCAGCTCCTCCAACTACTGTCTTCCATTCCTCACTTTCAACAAGCCAAGCAGTCATCACACCAGCTCTGTTTAAAATTTACCACATTATGAAAAGAAGAGAAAATTAGAGGAAAGAAGTTAAACAGTTGAAAGTAGTTAAATAATTTTTTATCAGCGTGTCAGCTGATAAAACAGCTTTGCTGTTGAATAGCAGTAGTCCGTGTTCAGTCGCTGTCACTAAAATGGCAGATACTGAAAAACACAAAGGTTTAAAAGATTACAGTGGCAGGAGCAATAAAAACTAAAACATCCATCTTGGGGGCCATCTGTTTGGTAGCTCCCTTTAAACTGGAAGTGACAAGAACTGTTTTAAGGCCTATTGCTCCTCTACTCCACAAGGAGGCCAGATTAAAATTTCTCACACTGTGAGCTGGCTAAATGTGAGGTAAGGGAAATGAAAATTTCTGATAAAACTTTTGTGGAAAATATTTGATTAAAAGCAATTGTTCATTTTTGAAATGTGTGGAATGAAATGACTTTGAAGATTTTAACGAAAAGGATTTTCTACTTTTTAACTGGCTCTTGCAGAAAGGGAAATGGTCCTAATTGGTGTACTGCCTCCACCTCTTCCAACAACTGCACCTTCCCACTACACTGAAAAATTAGCTATCTACTGTGCCAGTTGCAGATGTAAACTTGAGAGGGGAGGAGCATCTTGTTCTGTCAGACTCTTACCACTACACTCACCTTCTTTCATTGTTTCCCAGTTCCTATTGCCAACATCCAAATCCTCTCTGTATCCTGATGGGATGAATTTTTCTTGCTCACAATTAGAGACAGTTACGAGGCAGCAACTGTAAATACCAGTATTTCTATTCAAAAGACATTCACCAACTATACTGTCAACTGAAGGGACTTTCTTTTCTCCAGGGACTGGATTTTTATAGTATCCAGCTGGATAACAGCTTTGGAGTTATTGGTAAATATGATCCAGGTTTTGCCATTAAGGCAATATTGCAAACTGCTTTTCCCAAGTGGGAGTTCCAGAAGGCATTAGTGAGAAAATGTCTCTGTAAACTCTGAGGTTGGGCAGCCACTGTGCTACTCCATTATCCTTTATACCCCTTTTTGGAAATGCCAATCCTTGACAGGGGCTATAATCCTGAGCAACCCATATTCTGGAGGAGCACAAGTCTGCGACTCTGGTCGACTCTGACAGAAGGCATAGGGGAAAGAGCTGCTTGTGCCTTCCCTAACTTAATGAACATGCATAAAGAGCCAACAACAAACTGGCTCCGCTGCCAAGATTTTCAAATTTGCTAGTAATTGTGAATGCCTCAGTTTTTGGGTGCTCAACTTGACACCTTCTAAGGGGCCAGTTTTTCAGAAAGGTGACTCAAGTTTGGGAGCCACACACACACTAGTCACTTTTGAAAATACTGGTTATATGTTTGACTGTATCCCTCTTTTAATCCTTTCCATGTGTGACAGTCCCCACCTTTGATCATCACTGTGGACTGAACCCAAGACCTCAGGCACTAAAAGCATGAATCTCTACCACTTAAGTTAAAGGAGTAATTCTGCTGTTTATTAGCTGTATTAGACTCTCATCCTCTGTGGACCAGCCACTAGAGGGGGATGTGTAATATGCATGGAACAGTTTTCAGAGTGGTAGCAGTGTTAGTCTGTATCAGCAAAAACAATGAGTCCCTGTGGCACATTAGAGACTAACAGATTTATTTGGGCATAAGTTTTCATGGGCTAAAACTCACTTCATCAGATGTATTTTCCACTCCATACATTAGGCAGGTATAAATACACAGCACATGAAAAGATGAGAAGAATCAGAGGGGTAGCCGTGTTAGTCTGGAATTGCAGAAGTGACAAAGAGTCCTGTGGCACCTTAAAGACTAACTGAAATTTTTTCAGAGCATGAGCTTTCGTGGGCTAATACCCACTTCGTCGGATGCATGCAGTGGAAGTATCCAGGGGCAGGTATAAATAGGTAGGCAAGAACCAGGTGGGAGATAACAAGGTTAGTCCAATCAGGCTGAACCAGCTTGTTATCTCTAATCAGGGAGGGTGAGGTGTTCCTCTAGCAGCTGAACTGGAGGTGTGAATAGCTAGAGAAGAGAAGCTGCTTTTGTAGTTAGCTAGCCATTCAAAATCTCTATTCAGTCCCAAATTGATTGTGTCAAATTTGCAAATGAATTGCAGCTCTGCAGTCTCTCTTTGTAGTCTGGACTTGAAGTTTTTTTGCTGCAAAATGCTGACCTTTAAATCTTCTGTGGTGTGTCCGGTGAGGTTGAAGTGCTCTCCTACAGGTTTTTGAATATTGCCATTCCTGATATCTGATTTGTGTCCATTTATCCTTTTTCGTAGGGACTGTCCAGTTTGGCCGATGTACATAGCAGAGGGACATTGCTGGCACATAATGGCGTATATTACATTGGTAGATGTGCAGGTGAATGAACCAGTGATGGTGTGGCTGATCTGGTTTGGTCCTGTGATGGTGTTGCTGGTGTAGATGTGTGGGCAGAGTTGGCATCGAGGTTTATTGCATGGATTGGTTCCTGAGTTAGAGTTATTATGGCGCGGTGTGCTGTTGCTGGTGAGAATATGCTTGAGGTTGGCAGGTTGTCTGTAGGCCAGGACTGGCCTGCCTCCCAAGGCCTGTGAAAGTGAGGGATTGTTGTCCAGGATGGGTTGTAGATCACTGATGATGCATTGGAGAGGCTTTAACTGAGGACTGTAGGTGATGGCCAGTGGTGTTCTGTTGTTTTCTTTCTTGGGCTTGTCTTGCAGCAGCAGGCTTCTGGGTACACATCTGGCTCTGTTGATCTGTGTCCTTATTTCCTTGTGTGGGTATTATAGTTTTGAGAAAGCTTGGTGGAGATCTTGTAGGTGTTGGTCTCTGTCTGAGGGGTTGGAGCAAATACGATTGTACCTCAGTGCTTGGCTGTAGACAATGGATCGTGTGGTGTGCCCGGGGTGGAAGCTGGTGTCATGAAGGTAGGCATAGCTGTCAGTAGGTTTTCGGTATAGGGTGGTGTTGATGTGGCCGTCATTAATTTGCACCGTGGTGTCCAGGAAGTGGACCTCCTGTGTAGACTGGTCCAGGCTGAGGCGGATGGTGGGGTGGAAGCTGTTGAAATCATGGTGGAATTCTTCCAGAGTTTCTTTCCCATGGGTCCAGATGATGAAGATGTCATCAATGTAGCGTAGATAGAGGAGGGGCGTGAGTGAACGAGATTTGAGGAAGCGTTGTTCCAGGTCAGCCATAAAGATGTTGGCATACTGTGGGGCCATGCGGGTGCCCATAGCGGTGCCACTGGTCTGGAGGTATATATTGTCACCAAATTTGAAATAATTATGTGTGAGGATAAAGTCACAGAGCACAGCAACCACTTGTGCTGTGGCATCATCAGGGATACTATTCCTGACAGCATGTATTCCATCTTTGTGTGGGATGTTTGTGTAGAGAGCCTCTACATCCATGAAAAGATGAGAGTTATCTTACGAAGTGGGAGGTCAGTGCTAACAAGCCAATTCAACTAAGGTGGAAGTGGGCTATTCTTAATAGTTGACAAGAAGGGGCAAATACAAAGGGAGGAAAAATCACTTTTGTAGTGCTAATGAGGCCAATGTAATCAAGGTGGCCCATTTCAAACAGTTGACAAGAAGGTGTGAGTATCAGCAGGGGAAAATTAGTTTTTGTAGTGACCCGCCCACTCCCAGCATGAAACAGTATGTTATATGTGCACTATTTCTTATAATTGTCACTCTTATTGGTAAACTCTCTGATTTTTGTTACAAGAACACATTTAACATTAGGCCCATGACTTACAGAAGTGGATAGTACCCATACAATGACCTAGGCTCTCTTATTTTTCTGGAGGACACTACTTGCAAGGACCTGAAGAAGAGCTCTATCTGAGCTCCAAAGCTTGTCTTTTTCATCAACAGAAGTCAGTCCAGTAAAAGATATTACCTCACTCAACTTGTCACTGCTTGCAAGGGTATATTTTAAAATGAAGTGAGGAGGAATCTCTAAAGGTTGATCAGAAGGGAATATTATGTCACCTGAACTTGACCTTCATTACTCACTGAAACACCTGACAGAAGAGTTACATTTGCTTACCATTTTCAGTGAACTGTGAATAAGATCTCTTCTCCCCACATCCTGACCCACTCAGAAGGGTTAACAGTACAGTGTGAGTTTTTTCAACAAATAATTTCTAATTGATATGTAGGTACTAATCACAGGGAACCCAATTTACAAAACTGTGATGGGTTATTTTAGAAGCAGCGCTGTACATACTGTAGGAAATTTGCACATGAGGGCAAAATGGAATAGACAATTGCTTTTGGGGACTGTGCAGATTAGTACATTATTGCATACTAACAAAGTGCTAATTGCTCCTTTTGACCACGGGCCCAGTTTACAAAGCTTTTGCGCAAATGTGCTCTGTGCACTAAATTACAAAACTAACACTGCATTTTTTCTCAGTACAGCTTGCAAATTCTTGTAGGACAGTATGTATTAGCATTAATTGGATGCAAAGCAAAAGGACGGCACTGAGATATTCACTTACAATTTAGAAAGAACAGCCCTGGTTCTAATTACTCAAGTTACAAATCGTCCTGTGGCACCTTAAGTTACAAGTTACAAATGTTGCCCTTGCTTTGAGACGATGCTAGTAAAATATGGGTTTAGAAGACATGATTTTAGAATTATGTTTTAATAAAAACCAGTATATTTAATAGATAACTACATAAGCAATAATTGGTCTCAGCTTGGTACATTAGCTAACAAACCAGGTGTGAACTATTTTCAAAAGGTTTGTTGGTACAGATTCCAAATAAATTTAAAAATAGCAGCTGTGTTAGAAGATCTTCCAATTAGTTAATGACCAGTTTTTCGTAAATGAGAAGGTAGAACAGAATAACATGGAATAATGCCTCCTGTTCATTTCCTGATTTTATCATTCTTAACTTCTTACTCAACAAGATGGGTGTTCCAGTTTGGAAAACAAGATTTCTTCTTCTTACAGCATCTTAGCCCATTTCTTGAACAGGAGCTTTCTAAAGGTTCAAAATTGTTTTGTTAATGAGCTCTCTGCCTGTGTGGAAAAGAACTGATGTGACTGAAAATGTGTAATAAGTCAGTGAGATGCTTAGACTGTGAAAGGGTAAAATATGCCTTTTTTTTTCCCTAGGCTCAAGTTAAATTACAAGCAAACATAAACCTCAGACTAAACTTTCTTCACAAACTTGGGATTCCTATATTTATCCCTACAGAAACTCTCAGGCCTGGATTCTAGTTCCCTTCATTCCCGAGAATGGCTCTGACCCTTTTTATATCCAATTTGGCACTAACCGAATCCACTTGCTAGCATGATTATGCTATAACTCTATAGTGTCCTCATACAGGATTCAAGTGTCCCCATGGATGATCTTACACAGGGATTCAGGACTCCAAGGCTTGGCCACTCTGTTATAATAATATTTTAATTTATGGCTGGAGCTCTGGAAAAAAACCTCATAAGGAACAAGTCAGCATTGGCAGAAGATTAGGTTAGGAGTTTGACAGACTTTTCTTTCTCTAATTGATATGATATTATGAACATTGAATAACACAAGGTTCACAATCTTGTCATCTTCTGTTATTACATAATATTAGCAAATGGTGTAAATACAGCTTAAAAAGACATATAGATGTCACAAAGGCACTGTGTGTCACACAGTTGCAGTGCTTTGGCTCCAGCCAAAACAACCTCCCACTCAGGTGCACAGAAGGTTAGGTATGTTGTTATGACTCAGATTTGGGTGATTGGAGTAGGAGTGGGAAAGTGAAAGTGCTATAATAACTCAAGCATTGAACTAATTGTGAAGGGAGATTAGTGGACTCCCCTTTCATTCCTGCACTTTCTGAAAAACAGTGGAGGTGCCTCAGAAAAAATTGACCTTGTCTGCCTAGCAAACTCAACATCATCAAGCTCTTGTGTACTAGACTTGAGCAACAATATATGTGCCATTGCTGACTGCGAGATGGATTAAATCTTGTCAAATATTTTGAACAAAATCTGACCGGACTTGAACATTTGCCCATTGCCGAAACTTGTCTAATCCTTTATAAAGACGGGGAAAGTTTGATAATATAAAAAACTGATATATTTCTTTGTTTCAATTTATGTCCATAAAAATGTTATCTGTACCAGTTTATGAGTGCCACTGACATAACTTTGAAATCCAAATAAAAGTTCAGCCAGCAGCAGCTTATCTTTGCCTAGTAGCCAATACTAAGGATCTTTGGAAATTCCTGAGGATGTGCTTCCCATAATGATAAAGGAGTGGAAATGAGTTTTTGTGGGTGTCCAGCTGGCTTAGTTCCTGTTAGATGGATTATTGCAATGCTGCTGGGATCTCAGTGTGTTGTATACTTAAGGAAAATGCAGGGTGCCTAAAGAGATGCATCTTTTTGTCATTTTAAATCTAATTACATAAATGATATTTAGTAAATTAAAACAGGCGTTTTACAGTGATTGCTCTTTAGAAAAACTTACCAGTTGCCTTGAATTATTAAGGGATAATGGATCAATGAAACCAGCCACCTTTATGTTGAACAGCAGTCATGCAAGTAGCCTCTAGCCCTCATTTGGACTATTCATCTGAGTAGATAATATTCAGCATAAGTAGGGATTGCAAAGTGAGCCTCTCAGTAAATGTGTGAAGCTAGGTAACTCCAGAATTTGTTGGGAGACATACAATAGGTATTTCCTATAATAAATGTAGGGGAGTACAAGGAAATATAGAGGTAGCCATCTACTTAACTTAGTTAAAACTGACAAGGTTTTAAGGGACATTATATTCTTCCTAGATGGCTTGTGGGGTGGGAGGGATCATTCATTCTAACCTCTTCAGGTACTGAATTGCATGCCTTTGTCTAAAGATTTTTCCTTTGTTTGAGGTATAGTTTATTGCCATTTATTGTTACTGCTTTTTCTCCCACTGGCAGAACACAGAAGAGCCTTTCAATATCTATCTCCCTTATGTCTGATGTCAACATCAGATGTCATCCTTTGCAACAGCAGCAGCCACTTCTGTGACAGTAAAAGACAAACAATATAAAATCTAGCCAAAATGTTGAGGCCCCTTGTTCCCTCCTCGGGGCTGAGAGCGTATTCAGAGACCTATGTTCTGAGCTTGGGACACAGCTGTTAAAAGCACTATAGTTTTCTAACATGGATCTCTGGGAAACTTAATGATTACAAGTGATTCAGACAAGTCAGGCTTTTTGAAGCAAGGCAAAAACTGAGTTTTGAGAGTTCTGAATAGGTAACAATAGAATAAGGATTGTAGAATTTGGCATTTCTTATTTCAGATTTTCGAAGGAGGTAAAGTAATTTGTATATTCCTTTAGTGATGTTTTGTTTTTAATAATATGACAATATAAAAGTTATATAAATGAAATTAAAGGGATGCTCTCAATGATTTTAGATCCTTAACCTATTTACTACAGAGCATCCTTCATGTTGTAGCTTAGTCAGGATGTTTTTCTGATCCTTGCAGCAGCCACATACTTAACCAAATAAAACCTGCAATGTCCAGGACATTCCAGGCATAATAACAGTTTATATTTATATAGCATCTTTCATCCTTAAGAATCTCAGGGCATTTTGAAAATTATACACAGTGCACAAAATGAAATGCAGCCACCTCTCATGTGGAACATAGCAGCTGTAAACAGTACATAGCAATACTAGAAAACAGTTTAAAATGACTGTTTCCAATCATTGAAAGGGGTGGGCCTGAAGTGAATTGGCAAACTGGTACTTTTTTTAAGTTGCCCTCTGTGCTCCAGAATTTAAGCTTTCTTTGAAATAAAAACCAATCCTCAAGGCCTAATTCTCATTTGCAATAAGGTCCCTTTACACTTATAGAATGAAGTAAAGGGGCCTTAAATTTATAGTTTTTATGGCTGTGAAAAGAATTTTTGAAATTCTTTTCTAAATTGAACAGTAATAAGTCACCAGGACCAGATGGTACTCACCCAAGCATTCTGAAGGAATTCAGATATGAAATTGCAGAACTATTAACCATGGTATGTAACCTATCACTTAAGTCAGCCCCGTACCAGGTGACTGGCAGATAACTAATGTAATGCTGATTTTTAAAAAACGTTCCAGAGGCGATCCTGGCAATTACAGGCTGGTAAGCCTAACTTCAGTACTAGGCAAATTGGTTAAAAGTATAATAAAGAACAGAATTATCAGACTCATAAATTAACACAATTTGCTGTAGAAGAGTCAACACAGCTTTTATAAAGGAAAATCTTGTCTCACCAGTCTGTTAAAATTCTTTGCGGGGATCAACAAATGTGAATAAGGATGATCTAGTGGTTATAGTGTTCCTGAACTTTCAGAAAGCCTTTGGCAAGGTCCTTCACCAAAGGCTCTTAAGCACAGTAAGCAGTCATGGGATAAGAGGGAAGGTCTTCTCATGGATCAGTAACTGGTTAAAAGATAAGAAACAATGGGTAGGAATAAATGGTCAGTTTTCAGAGTAAAGAGAGGTAAATAAGCGACCCCCAAGGATCTGAACTGGGACCAGTGCTGTTCAACATACTCATAAATGATCTGGAAAATGGGGTACACAGTAAGATGGGAAAGTTTGGAAATGACACAAAATTAATCAAGATAATTAAGACAAAAGCAGACTATGAAGAGTTACAAAGGGATCTCACAAAACTGGGTAACTGGGCAAGAAAATGGCAGATGAAGTTCAATGTTGATAAATGCAAAGTAATGCACATTGGAAAACATAATCCCAAACTCTACATACAAAATTATGGGGTCTGAATTAGCTGTTACCAATCAAGAAAGAAATCTTGGAATCATGGATATTTCTCTGGAAACATCTGTTCAGAGTGTAGCAGTGGTCAAAAAAGCTAACAATTTTAGGAATCATTAGGAAAGAGAGAGATAATAAGACAAAAAATGTCATAATGCCACTATATACATCCATGGTACATCCGTACCTTGAATATTGCATGTAGTTCTAGTCTCCCCATCTCAAATAAGATTATATTAGAACTGGAAAAAGTACAGAAAAGGCAACAGAAATTATTAGGAATATGGAACATTTTTCACAAGAGGAGAGACAGGGGATGGATCACTCAATAAATTGCCCTGTTCTGTTCATTCCCTCTGAAATGTCTGGCACTAGCCACTTCTGGAAGATGGGGTACTGGGATATGTGGATAATTTGTCTGGCCCAAATGGCTGTTAGTTAATGTTCTTATTCAGTTCTTGTGTGACCCTCATTAACATAGTTTCTGAGAACCTTCCAGAAGTGTATTGACTAGCATCTGTGTAGTGACTACACAACTAGCATCCGTGAACCAAAATATAAACCATATATCAGCCACTGCATTGATGTTACCCTGAGACTGTTAAGAGCCTGAAACAACAACTTGGAGAGGTGAGAGTTGTCTCTGTCAATCTCAGTGTAGTATTAACTCTGAAGTCTAATGACAATAACTTAAATGTCAACATTATTAACTATTTCATTGTTGATCAAAGTACATATGATTAAGTGGGTATCGATCAACATGTCACTATATGCAGTTACTGCAAGAAACTGAAAGATGACCATACTATGAAAATTTGTGAAATTTATTGTGGATAATACCTTGTTTTGGTGTCATTTAAGCAAGCTTTGTTTTGTGGGCAGACATTGCAAACATATCACTATTTTTTCCATCCCCCAGTTTAACCTGTGTGTGTGTGTGTATCTGTTTGAAGCTACAGAGGAATTTAGGTAGACAAAAGGTACCTGAATCAGTATTACTATTAGGATCAATAATTGTGGTGGGATTCCCAAGGGGTTAGGAAGTACTAGATATACTAGGTTTTGTATCTCATATGAAAGATGATACACAGATGGAGCCTCCAGCAGCACAGCTCCAACTCATTACTGAGTCCTACTTAGAGCTTATCAAAGTATTTTACATTAAAAGTTTTTTCATTCAAATTGCCTTTTTTGTGTAATTTTTTGACATTATTGATTTTTCCATTTTCCCCATTTTGATCAATATTTTATTAACTTTTTCTCAATCATTTTCAAAATAATTATGGAACTGTTTCACGTTCTGAAACCCCAGTTTTCAGTAAGAAAATGTGTTTTATTTTGTAAACTAAATATTTCAGTAAAGACTTCAAAAGTATAATGATAAAAATATTGTGAAAAATGGGGGGAAATAGGGTCAATTCCAAGCTCTCTCTCTAATGAAAATATCTTTGAAATTTTGAAGTTTTTGAGAGATCATTTCCCCCCTTTCCTTTTTTTAACGAGTGCCATCTATTGAATCACCAAAATAACTTACTGCTACAATCTAGATTTTCCTTTGGGTTCTCCCTTCCAAGTACTCACCAGCCATGGCCCTGCTTAATTTGTGAAAAATGTGATTATCATGCAGCCCAAATTAATGTTTGCACAGCATTTTCGAAATATAAAGCATTGTATAATTGTTGAGTGCAATGTAATTCTTTATTATTATGATGTGGATTCATGCTGCATAAAAACAGCAGTGTGCGCTCACAAGATATCACAGGATTAAAAGAAATTATTCCATGTTCCCATTGACACACGGACATCAAAAATATGCTGACATCATATCCTGAAAAAGTGACCCTGCTAACATAAAGTATTCTATATAAATAAAGTTCTAAAATCACTGAGTGTCTCTTTAAGACAAAATTAATATCCGAAAACTGCATATTTGGATTCACCTTGCAAATAGAAAAAGAGCCTCATATTTCTCTGACTGCATTGCCTTTCTGTAATGAAAGTTCCACAGACATAAATTTAAATGAAAGGATATAGGGCAAATTTATATTTGAAAAACAGTGCAGTGAAGATTAATTTTTCTTTTGCTAATGCAATACAGAATGAAGCAGAGCCAGCACATGAGAAAGACATTTGTGAATAGCACAACCATGGGCTTGACCGGTTGTTTGTGCAATTCACACCTTTTCCAATAAATTCCTTAGAAACCAATGTAATTGTTGAGCAATGTTTTACTGAACTGGTCTCTTCAGATTATCAGTGGAACAGAGTGAGAGATTGCAGTGTGTGGCTGCCAACAGCTGCAATGCTTCACAAGACCAGACCTAGCTTATTGAAGAATGGAAACTATGGGTACGTCTATCTATACTACCTGCTTAGGTAGTGTTCGATGGGTTAGTGTTCGATGTATCGGGGATTGATTTATTGCATGTCATCTAGACGCGATAAATCAACCCCCGAATGCACTCCCTGTCAACTCCAGAACTCCAGCTCTGCAAGAGGAGTAAGCAGAGTCGACTGGGGAGCCACCGTAGTCAACTCGCCGCCATCAGGACAACCAGGTAAGTCAAACTAAGATACTTTGACTTCAGCTATGTGAATAGCGTGGCTGAAGTTGCATATCTTAGTTCAAACCCCCTCCAGTGTAGCTCAGGCCTAAGTTTCAAGAAGGAGCTTGGGCCTAAAAACTCCTGCTGTACTTGGATTTCAACAAAACTTTCAAGAAAGAAAATATTCTCCGGTAAAATGCTGTCTGCTTTGAAGTCAATAGCAAATTGATTTAATTGGTTGCAGGATTTCACCACTGATCTGGCCATTAATAAAAGTGGGATTTCATAGCCATATCCAGCCATGTTTGCACAGAAAATGTTTTTGAATTATTTTTCTTTAGTAGTCTCTACAATACAGGTGAAAGTTTGAATTCTGACACACTGATCTGACCTACCTGTAGCAAATATGTTTTAGGGTATTACACCTACCACAACCTTGTATCAGCTGTGTATGGCTGTCCATGCTATCTGTGCCAGACGAGTCTGTTTTGCATTCATGTATTCTGGAGAAATCTGGGCAAGCTCTGCTATGCTGCCTCAGCTGCTGGCTCATAGGGTTGTGGGTTGTCAAGACCTTCCCTGCTACTGTGCCACAGAAGATTAAGGATGTTTCATACAAATCTCAGTGTCTCTGCAGTGTGGACTTTTCCAGGGATAAAGATCTGTTTGGTGGTTCAATGCTGCATCCTCTGAGTTTATTAATTATCATGCTTAATTTCCTAGACGTGGAAGAGCTCAGAAATGTTCCTGAGAGATGCGGAAGTATAAATGGTGCCCAAAAACAAAGTGGCTCCTGATGTAAAAGTGTATATTCCTCTACCTTGCCTCACTGAATCATGCAGTGGTGACACTCTGGATCTGTTTTAGGCATTGAGCTATCCTCCTGTCATTTGGGAAGCCATGAGTGAAGTTTTTAACTATATGATGTGGGTTGGAGTTTTATGACTTTCTCACCAGAAAGGCTGGCACATGGTAAACCCACCTGGTTGGGAAATGTGCATTTGCCATGTGGTATGGTGGATGTGAACCAAGTGGGGAGTCAGCCTGTGTTACCTCCTGGTCACAAGTGTGATAGCATCTTCATTAGTGAGACATTAATCTCCTTAGCTGTAATACATGTGGTGTTGACATTCAGATTCAGTTAGTCCTTCATAATTTGTGCTTGGCCTTCTTCTAAATTAGAAGGGGCTCAAAGGAAATGCTTTCCCGTTGGATATGCCAAGAACTTTTCTTTGCTTGGTTCCTTATTGAACTACTACCTATTGCATGCCATTGATGCTTGATAAGTGAAAAACGATATGAATGATCTTTAACATCATTAGTTTCTAAAAGGACATGGACTAGTATAAAACCTGATAGAAAATAAAAGGAATTTTAAAAGACTCATTACAGCTGAAAGACAGTATTATTTTATAAATGTGCTAAAGCACTGTAAAATTACCAGGCTTTATGTTAACTCAGATTTTGTCACATAGACCAATGTGCACCAAGTAAAAATTAACTAGTGGGTAGTTTGGGGGAATGGCATATACGACATATTTGTGGTTTCATGTTGTACACACTGTGATACTGAAGGTACTTTTGGATGCAAAGCGTCGCCCACAACTTATGACTCAGACAAATGAAAGGAACAGTAATGCTGGGGGAGAAGGTGCAGAGTGGCAAAGGGTGAGCAATCAGAGATGTAATACTGATTTTATAGAGAAATTGGTTTCATTTTACTATCAGGATGACAGTGATCATTCATAGTCATCTCAGGTGTACAGAGTAAAATCCTTTCTTCTGCAAGAATTTATCTAGGAAACAATGTCCAAAAGTTATATCAATGATAGCACAAGCATAAACAAGGACTGCAGAAAGCCAACAATGGACAGAAATCTCATGCCAAGTCCAAGCAGTTGTGCCATTCAGTTTTTAAAGATCATGTCCCATTGTTGTGTTGGAGACAAAGAAGGATTTCTTTGTCTCTATCAGAGTTCCTGCGAAGTCTTGCATGGTGGAGGTGTCCTGAGTGGTTGATAGCTTGGGGAATTCTAACTACCTCCATTTTACACTAGGGTAAAGGATTTAACAAGGTGAAAGCCAAAGGAGAATCAGCCCTAGACTGTATTTATTATTTTCAGTCTGGCTTTAAAAACTACCTGGGAATAAATTACATCTGCTCGCAATGTGAAAACAAATCAACAAAAAATACTCTACATCTTTGTGTTAAAAATTGTTTGTGGTACTTCTCTATTGTAACAATAAAAGACCAGAGCAATAATAAAAAGCAAAGAACGCACTTTTGATGTGTAATTTGAATTAAAAACTAGTTTAAATGCTACTGTTAGGGCATTCCAGTTAATATAAATGAAAAACAATTCAATTAAAGTATAGGCTGGTGAACAAATGCTCCACATGATATTGTAACATGGTGTCTAAATGCTGAAGTGAGGAGATGCAGTGCTATACAGCCATTTGTTGGTGAGGCTGGATCTGAAGCAAGGGAATAAAGATGGCTGATGAACAAATCTGAGTTAATTTTGTAGATATAGCAGGGAGATTAAGATCTCTAAGAATGTTTGTACATATGAAGATGATACAAATAAGAGAGGCCCTGAGCCACACTTTCCTTGCTATTGGAAAACTGTGGTGAAATATTTAAGGGGAAGAAAAAGGTGATACAGGAACAGAAGTAACCTTGAGAGACTATAAAAAGTAGAGGAAATCAAACTCACAATCCAGGTGTAGAAACTAGATGTCCATGTGAATTTCTTGTAGAAGAACCCACATGGACTAGGGTTCCAATGTGGTAAACTGAACAAGGTCTGTGTCTGCTCCAGGACCAAATGAATGAGATTACTTATTTATAAGGAAATGTCCTAGAGACTTTAGAAGTGTGATGAAATTCTCCAAATCTCAATGTGCAGAATGGGAAAGATACCAGTAATAGCAGTAGTCATAATCACAGTTACATTTTAAATTTAAAACACGGAAAAGCTGCTTATATGTATAAAAGAAAAACATGTCAAAGACTGAGGACAGTTCAGAAGACTCCTCTGTTAAACAGTAGGATATAACTTTACTTTTCTAGGTAACTAAGTATACTCAGGGATTTTAAAGAAGTGTTATACAGTGGATGTATCTGTTCTATTGTTGCTTAAAACATGAGTTTGAACATCAGAGAGAAACCAGTTCTACCTCTGGTCTAGTTTGATTTGATTAGATCCTATTCAATTCTTTAATGATATGATGGATGGAATCCCAGTGAAAACAGTAATTAGTAAAAGATGGTTTTACAGCAGTTTTGATGCGTTGACCAGTAAGCCAAGAAATTGAAAAGCCACTAGGAGCATAAGTTTATACACTTGTTAGTCATTACATCTATGGCACAAACGAAAATAGGAAAAACAGAAATTTGTTAAAAGTTGACTGCTTTGAAGAAGTGTTCCCTTATTGTAATGAAATTAAGGATTGAAGAATGAATTATTTCGTCTATGCCATACTGATGATTGGAGAGACAAGGTGAGTGAAGTAATATCTTTCAGTGGACCAACTTTGGACTGTTGATGAGAGAGCCAAGCTCTGTGTGGCTCAAAAGCTTGTCTCTCTCACCCACCGTCAGAAACTGATCTACTGAAAGATATTACCTTACCCACCATCTCTCTCTAATACCCTGGGACCGACACAGTCACTACACTGCATACTGCACCAATGATGGTATTTTCAGTGGGTTTACGTAGTAGCATCAGTGAGGGGGAGAGAGAGAGAGAGAGAAAGAGAGAGAGAGAGAGAAGTGGGTGGGGAACAGAAGTGACTCCAAGACATCTTTATGCTTTCCTGATCCCAGAGCCAGTTGGAGGTCATAGCTTGAATGTCTCTTTCATGCTAATGGGTCATTTGGATAAATGGGAACTCTCTGAACATACTGATGCCCTGACCACATCCACTGCACCAGTATCTGGGATGTGGATGGCATAGGATGCACCTTTCTAAGCTTAGATCGTTGTAGGATTCCCCTATAAAGTTAAAGTGTAAGTATATCTTTTTGATGCTAATATGCTCTGGGAAATGCTGAAAGCCTGCATCTGATCTCAATTATACTACTGTAAATTTGGACTAATTCTACTGATTTGAGTGGAGTTATTCCAGATTTATCCTATTGCAACTGAGATCAGAATTTGACCTTGATGAATCAGACTCTGTTACACTCCCAGGCAATGAATTTTGGCAGATATGTTTGTAATTTTATTCTAAGAACAGCATTCTGATCTCATTTATATCAGTCTAAATAATAAATAATTCCACTGAAGCAAATGGATTTATTCCCGATTGATCACAGTGTATCAGACATCATAAAAGTCTGTCTACATTGCAATTAAAAACTCATGGCTGGCCCGTGCCAACTGACTTGGGCCCATGGCTCATAGGGTCCTAGAGCCTGAATCTATGCTGCAGTTAAACAGCCCCTTTGCCACAGCCGTATAATTGCAATGTAGATATACTTTAAGTAAGTAACTGCAGCCAATGTTCCCCTGCAAATTACTAAAAAGAACTGTGGGGCACATTCTGATTTCAGTTTCTCTAGATTAAAGTCACTAGAATTGCTCTGGATTTAGACCACTTCAACTGAGATCAGAATATGGCCTTTTAAAGCCACATGCATTACATGCAATTTTGTTCCAACAACTTTTGAGCAGTGTCTCTCCTACTCCCACACTACTTTCCTGGTAGTCAAATGTGACATTTTTTCACTCCTTGAATTATGTCCATATTTGACATGATCTGCACTGGAGCTTATTAAAATCTGCAAAACAAACACAGGAGTGTATCTGTGTGTGTTGATTTTCTAAGGATATGGCTACACTACCCGCTGGATCGGCGGGTAGCGCTCGATGTTTCAGGGATCAATTTATCATGTCTCATCTAGACACAATAAATCGATCCCTGAATCAACTTCTGTACTCCACCTCGGCAAGAGGAGTAAGCGGAGTCGACGGGAGAGCAGCCGCGATCAACTTGCCGCCATGGGGATGGCCTGGTAAGTTGACCTAAGATACTATTCATGTAACTGAAGTTGCATATCTTAGGTTGGCCCCATCCCCTCAATGTAGCCCAGCCCTAGGTGTGCAAGGAAAGAAAATGCTTATATGCAAATGGGTGGAGGGGTGTTCATTTGAAATGTCTAAGAGTTTAATGCCCTCAAATTGCTGACCACTGTTTGTCAGGGATGCTGAGAAAAGATTTAATTTTTTTGAAAGGTTTGAACCATTTATTTAACAGAATAAAAATATACATTTTCCTTTTTTTACTGTTCTGCTAGTACTTATGACTGGTGCACAGTGGCACCCACTGGTTAAGGCAGCCATTGGTAAAGACAAAATGTACCCTTCAGGTTTCATTTCTTCAAGTTATTCACTAGGAATTAAAAGAGCAGCAGGCCACAGTGTTTACAACCGGAGGGAAGGGTAAGAAGAGAAGAAAAAGAATCATTTGCAAGTATTTGTGTTTCATGGGTGCTGTATGATTTAACCTCTGACTTTATAGGTCTTGTCTCAAATATTATGTCAAAAGATTATTTGGAGACATTAACTGCATTACAGTTGGAGTGAAAACCTACACTGTTTGTGTATATATGTGTGTGTGGAGAGAGAGTTTTTTTTCCCTCTCAGTTTTCAAGTGCCTTAAGAAAGATTCCATTAACTAGCCTGATACATGTAAATCTTTAGATTTTCACGTAGCACAAGAAATCTTATTGGTATAAATTTCTTCTACTAATATTGTGTATTTTTTTTTATTTTTATTTTTTTGGTTACCACTTCATCTTCAACCTCTTTACTGGAATCCTGAGAAGGCCTCTGTCTCTGTCTGCCTCACACATCCATGAGTTCTAAATCCCTACAATGGCACATCCTGATTCCAAATAGTAAATACCAAATTAGCGCAAAGGTCAAAATTTTCAGGTCTCTGTTCTGGAACCCGAATGTCAGAGATATTTAAATGTGCATCCTTTCCTCTCTCCTGTCCCTGCAGCCTCAACAGGTCCTTCAGTCTTCCTCTACGTGAGCATAGAACATCTGCCTTCTCTCTCCCATGCAGCTTTAGCTGATCTCTAGTCCTTCTCTGTCAGCAGCTTCAGCAGATTCCATCACTCTCTTCTTCACCTGCAAACTTACAGGCCCCTGATTCTTCCCCTCTATCTGTAGATTTCCTACAGGCCCCTGATTCTTCCCCTCTATCTGTAGATTTCCTACAGGTCCCTGTAGATTTCCTGTCAGGCCCCTGATTCTTCCCCTCTATCTGTAGATTTCTTACAGGCTCCTGTAGATTTCCTGTTAGGCCTCTGATCCTTCCCCTCTATCTGTAGATTTCCTAAAGGGGACCACTAGGTCTCCTTCTGCCTGATGGACCCTGACAATTGCTTCATTGAGTCCTTGCATGCTTCTGTGATTTTCTCCTTAAATACATCTAGAGTATATTGCAGGACAGTCCTGGCTTTTGAATATTTGTTTTGGTTCTTTTTCTTCACTCTTGTAGCTTGTTCACAAAAGTCCCACAAAATGGGGAGCTATTAGTGGGTTTAAAGCCGTAACATTACATTCGTCTTCACTGGAGAACATGTGTATGTTAAAACATTGAACTAAATATTGTACATGCTTTGCACAGTCATGTAGGGAAGGTGAATTTCTGTGGCTAAGAGAGAGACTGTGGGCCTGATTTTCCTCTGCTTCATGTCTTGTGTAGTCATTTACACCTACGTAAATTGGATGTAAAATTTTACCGAGACTGTAAGTGAATGGAGAAGACTGATTTGCACTTACTTTGCACAGGTGTACGTGACTTCACAAGGAACAGACAAAAGATAATAAAATGTCAATTTAATTTTTGACTGAGGCTAGCGATTTTAATTTATTTCAGCATGACTTCTGTTTTTGTAATGCACAACTATATTTATGGAGCAAGGAGATGACTAAATATTGGACAGTTGGTGTGTTCCATGTGGAAGCGTAGCTTGAGTGCAGTTTATGCAGTTCTTCCAAAGAACTGCAGTGTGATCTGCAAACGTATATGTGAGGTGACCCCCTTGGATACGAGAGTATGTACTGGACAACAGTCTATGCTGGTTGGGTTGGTAATACCACAAATGTGAAAGATACAACATTAATAAAACTTTGCATAAATAATTTAGCCACTTCACTTGAAACAGACATGTCATGTTCTAAGAGCTATTTTCTGCTCTTTCAATACTTTTCAGATATCAATATGCAGATTAAGTTTATATTTTGCAAGGAAGGGTGACGCCTTTTCTTTTGCAGCTTCAGCCATAGCCAGATGCTAAAAATGAGTGAAGTGATATGAGAAGAATAAGAAATGGCCTGAAGTTTAGCCTAAATCTTCAGCTAGATCAGGTCAAACCCAAATATTTTCTGACAGTACAGTACAGGTAATCACCCTCATAGTAGTTCCCTTTCCCTCAGCAGGCCTTATGCTTTTGAGAGGCAAATCCAGTGTCTCTACTGGTTTAGTGGCAGTTTTGGCTGCTGTCTTCACATCTGGGTTCATATCCTGAAGTCTTCATTCAGAGAAAACTCTCGTTAATAAGTCAATGGGAGTTTTGAATGCAAAAGCACTGCAGGATTTGGCCCTCAAAAATCCCAGGCCTTCTGCATAGTGGCAAAATATTTTGGAACTTGACATTACTGGGAGCAGGATATTGGGCTTGGTCTGATGTGCTGTAGTATGGCAATCCTATACTAATGGTTGGAAGGAATTGGAGTATTTGGAAATTTTAACAAGAGAGGAAGATTCTCAGTTAATGAGTTTCTGAATTCCACAAATAGTGCAATAAAAAAAAATCTACTATATAATGTGACAGATATTCCTTAAGTGAAGTTGTAACCACATGGAATGAAAATTGACTTAAAATTGTTTAGTATACAATGGCCCATAGAAATCCTGGTAATTACAGGCCCTTATAGCACTTCATCAGTATATATGGACCATATGGGAGTGATAAGAAGTTGGGGAGATTTCCCCCCCATGCAGCCACAGAGTACACCCAACAGAAGTGGCTTATGCTGCCTCCACTCACAAGCCTTAGTGTAGGGGCATGCCAGGGTTAGGACTGACAGTGGAAAGGGACGAAAGTGGGCATGACTTCAGTTCTGATATCTACAGGGATTATAGGCTGCTGCTGCACAGCCCATGGGCAGCCCTAGAGAGAGAGCTATAAATTGGAACAGCCTCCAGGGCTACTGAAATTCATGACAGGGTCCCATTCACCCTCTGCAATAGCTCTGAATCTGAAGAGCACAAAGATGACGTAAAGCCACATTTTCCCCTCTGTCTCCTTGGTCTGTGTTGCATCTCTGAAGAGGCACAGCAGAGAATTTAGCCCGTAGGGCCTAATTCAACTTCTGTTAAGTCATTGTAAATTGATTTCAATAGGAGTTGGATCAGGTCCATACTGAGCTAATAATGACTCACATAAGTGTGCTGAATGAGCTCTCAGAGCTAAGCAATGACATTGCCTGCAGTATTACAGCATACATTTTTGGCTCATTTTCTGATGTACAGTAAAACAATGGTGCTGCCTAGAGACAGAGTCAAATTCAGCCCTGCCAGAGGCAAACCCACCTTCAGTGAAGTCAGTGCAGTTATCTGTTTATTCCATAGAGGAATTGGTCCCTATGTCTTTAGCTAGCAGTTTGGAAATGATGTAATTAAGATTTTAATAAGAAATGTTCCTTCTCTGAAATACTCCTTAATTACTGAAATAAAACAAGTCACACTGGAGAACAAAACCAGTGCAGAATTACAGGCTAAGGATATAGTCTTTGGACAACACCATTCACTCAGTGGGTGGAGCCATCCTTGCCAGTTTTGCAGTCAGTAGCCTAATGAGAGAGATTACTGCTCTTCTATAGAGCAGCAACAGAAGCATAAAAGCTAGTTGTGGGAACACTCAACACTTGAAATAATTTTTAATGTTCTTGTCCTACAGTGGAGGAGGAACATGGGAGTGGAGAAGGGAGTTTTATGCCACCAATTTCCATGTTTTCTGTTTTTAGTAAAAGATGGATATAAACAAGTTGTCCTACAAAATATTAAAATAAAGTGTTTCAGTAAGTGGCTGATGATGGAGAAAGTTCAATATTTATATTGCCACTATGTAAATACTATTGTATTATTTCCAGTGATTGACCATAGGAACATAGGGATTGTCAAACTGAATCAGACCGGTGGTCCATCTAGTTCAATATCTGGCCTCCAATAGGGACCAGAATTCATAGCTCAGAGAAAGATACAAAAAACAGTGCAATTGGCAATAATGGAATGACCTGCCCCTAGGGAAGGGTATACTTCTAAATCCAATAGTTATAGGTTGGCCTACACTTCTAAAACACACATCTATTTTTAATATTTACTATTATAACTCTACATAATCTTATTATCTATATACATGTCTAATCCTTTTTTAATCCTGCTAAGATCTTGGCTATCTTGTGACAGTGAATTCCATGGGCAATTTTTTATTTTTTGTGGAAAACATATTTCCTCTTATCACTTCTGAATTCACTACTAAATTTTTGGTGTAATTGAATGTCTCCTTGTTCTTGAACTATGAGAGAGGATAAATATGCCATTCATTAGTTTGCATACTTTTATCATATTCTCTCTTGTTCAACTCCCCTCTAAGGTAACAGTCCCTATCTCTTGTCATATGAGTCTTTCGATGTGCGAATCATTCTTTCACCTGTCTCCAAGTCGTCTCTAATTCCACTATTCAATTTTGAGATGGGATGAGTGGTATTCCAGGTGAGGGCATGCCATTGATTGCATAATGGAATTATAATATTTTCTGTAAATATTCTCCATCCCATTTGTTATGCTTGACATCATCCCCAGGGTGCAGCCTGGGACTGAGGGACCGCTGTGCCTCCCTGAACACTCTCCAGCCTGGGCTGTCTCTCACAATGCCTTGCTAGTGACCAGCAGCAAACCGCTCCAGGTGCTGTTATCACTCATCACAACAGAGTATGGAGCCCCACACCCAGCTATATTGCATGGATGCTCCCAGAACCACTCATGAATCGCACAGGGAAAGGCACCAGCCCAATCTCCCCAGCGACCAGCCTTGTACCTCAGAATGTTCAAGATGGACAGTGCAAATTTATGAATTGGTTCACCATTTCATCAGTGGAACGTGGATATATGCCAGCCTTTGCAGACCCTGAGCAGATTTGCCGCACACTTCGTTCAGACTGACTGATAAATATAAACAGTAGAGCGAATTTATTGACTGCAACAGATAGATTTTAAGTGGTAGGCAAAAAGTCAGAGTTAGTTACCAAAATAAAATAAAATATAAGCACGCAGTCTAAACTTTCAACCCTCTTAGACCTAGCGATATCTAGATTAAGCAGTTTTTCTCACCCTATTGGATATTGCAGTTTTCACCCTTGAAATCTGGGCCAGTCCTCTCAGATGGAGTCTTCAGGGTGTCCTTGTTGCTTGCAGAGTGGGTGGGTGAAGGAGAAAGGCCCAGCGTGGGCCCCCTATGTTCAGTTTTATACCCTCAGTTCATGTGCTTGGAAAAAACAAGTTCAGGCATGTCTGGGTGGGCATTGCTGAGTCTTCAGGCAAGGCTGAGCAATTCCCCTGGTGTGGCCTCATGCAGGTGAGTCATTGCCTTGTAGCTCCCTTGATGGACAATGGCTGTTGATGGGTTGATTGATACCCCGCCAAGGGGTTGGTTACTTTCCTTGCTGTTGCCTCTGGTGAGCTGATATCTGGCTGATTACTCAACTTACAGCATGTTTTAGTGATGGTACAACACAATTCTCACAACTTCATATGCAATAATGATATACATATATGCATAGAAAAATGACTTTCAGCGGATTATAACCCTGATACCTTACAGGGCATATTTTATATGTAAGATCATGATCACATAAAAATGGAGAATATGGAGGTTACAGAATGCTCCCCCAAGGTATAGAATATTACATAGGCATCCTCACATTTTTTATTTTTTTTTATATAATTAATGCTGCACATTGAATAGAGGTCTTAACTGAGCTGGCCATAGTGAAGTTCAGCTCTTTTTCTTTTTGACAATTAAATTAAAACCCAGTAAAGTGTCTGAATAGTTCAGTTTATTCCCTGCAATGTATACTACTTTGCCATTGTCAACATTGAGTTTAATCAACCATCATGTTGTCCATTCATGTAGCATGCTTATGTCTCTCTGAAGTTCTTCACAGTCTTGTCTGGTGTTGACTAGCTCAGATGATTTGGTGTCATCTTCAGATCTATCTTCCCTCTTTTTCAGATCATTAAGAAAGTTATTAAACAGCCTTGTGGCACTGTGACAGAGTTCTGGAGACCAACAGCTGAGCCAGCACTCTGGTCACTTAAGCACCAATTAATTCCCCTCAGCATGGATATGATGGGGCCTACTTGGTGGATTAGAATGAGCTGGGGGAGGACTAGTGAGCAAATTGTCCCTTTAGCCCGACTGGTAGGAGAAGGCACAGGGAGGAAGTGCAGAGGACAAAAAAGCAAGCTAGCAGACCTGGAATCAAGAAGGCTCTTTGGATAAAGAGATCTTTTTCGTCTCCTTTCCTTGGCAGAGAACTGAAGAGAACTTGAAGCTGTAAATAATTATAGTGTATGGGTCAGTAAGATACAGGGAAAAGCAAATGTAAATAAATTGCATTGGCTTGTTTAACAACTGTAGGTCTCCGAGTCTATGTGGGCAGAGCAGAAGATCAGAGCAGGATGGTGCCTTGTTCCAGGTACACAACTGTTAACCTCTTGCCATGATGAAAATTGATCATTTTCCACTGCTCTTTGTATTGTTTCATAGCCAGTTTCTGATCTATGTGAATACTTTACTTCTCACCGTATGACTAGTGTCTTTAGTATCTGCTTCTGAGGTACTTTGACAAAATCTTTTTGAAAGTCAGGATAAATTATGTCACTGGTTCTCTTATTTACTATTTTATTCAGAGAATACTAACAGATTAGCAAGGCATAATTGTCCTTTGCAGAAGCTGTGGTGACTAGGCCCCATCATAGTATGATCTTCTAGGTGCTTTATAATTCCATTTTATACTCTGTGGCAAATTACTGGCACTGTTATGATGGGTCCCACGCTTTCTCTTCTTGTGGGGGGTTCAGGGAGCTATTTCTTGCCCCTGAATAGGGTATTAACTGCCCCACTAGTATCCTAGAGGAGGGGGAGTGGAGAGGGAGGGACCTGGGCCCGCCCTCTACTCCAGGTCCCAGCCCAGGGGCCCTGAGGATAGCGGTAAAACTACCTGAAGTAGCTATTCCTTCCCCTGGGCTACTTCCCTCTCCTATCCTTCAGTTTGTGGGGCTTCTCTACACAGGTCAAGTGTCTCTTTACCTAGGGTCTGGGTGGTCTTGGTTCCAAACTCTCCTCCAACTGCTCACTGCTCCAACTCCTCCAAACTGCTCACTGCTCCAACTCCTATCCTCCTCCCCTGTCTGCCTGAAGCAGGGGTTTTTATTAGGTTCTTAGCAGGGCCTTAATTGATTGCCGGTGTTCCAATCAACCTGCAACCTTCCTTAGTCCACAGGGAGCCACGCCTCAATTAGCTCTGAGCTTACATATCTCCCCTCAAGCACTCTACCGCAGCTCCCTGACCTTCCTCTATCACAACTCATTTCAGCAATTTATCAGATATTTGTCTGTAATTGCCTGGATCACTCCTAACATCTTTATTATGCGTAGCTACCACATTTGACATCCTCCATCACTCCACTACAGAGGCTGATTTGGTCATTCTAGTCAAGAAGATGATATATTCTGTATAAGGGATGTACCATCTACCACTCTTGTATGATTATCTCTAGAAACATATAGTTCTGTCTTTGTATTAGTAGTATCTAACTAATGTAAAAATGAATGCTTTAGGCCTATTCTCTTCTTACCCACCTATATGTTGACTTCCTGGTTTATACTGGTGAGAGAGAAAAGTCAGTCCATTTATGTTTCTCTGAACAGTACTCTTCTGGTGATTCCCTATGACACTAGTTTTATAACAGATGGACTGTACTTAGGTTACTACTAGCAACAGAAACTGAAATTTAGGGCAAAGTTTTCTGCTATGTAACTTTACTGAAGTCAATAGTTGTGCCTCCTATTCGTATCCAATGGACTTTGAAATGCACAATCATGGAAATTTTTATAATCCTCCCTTCCAAATAGGGGTCTAATCAATTTTCTACATCCTGTCCCTAACTGTCTACATTCCCATAATAGCAAGCTTTCTTTCCATGGAAGTTGATAGCCGTGTCTCCTACAGCTTGTCAGTATATGCTTCTTGCATCCAGCAAATGTCACTGGAAGTAATGTAACATATCCATTTCACCTCTTCCGCACTAGAAGGACTAAGCGCTTTGGGAGAGATCTTCAGATAATATAAATCAGCAGGGCTCTATTCAGGGAAATTATGCTACTTTACACCAACAGAGGATCTGATTTTCTGCCTCTGTGACACTCCCGTTTTCACAAAAAGGCAGGTATTATCTTGCTGCCCCTACATATGGGATAGCAAGGTGTTAATTCATGGAGGCTGGACACTGCCCTCATGACTCCCTCCTTGCCTGCAAGAATGTTTAGACTTAAATAAGATAAGAGGGGCAAATCCTCAGTTGGTATGTACTTGCATAGTCACAAACTTTATCTCCAATTGAGAATTTGGTCTGTCATTTCAGCTAGGGTGCAAAATAGAGTTTTAGTGTTCTCTCCTGTAGGAGGTGAGTGGAGAACTGTGGCTATCCCACCATGTCAGTGCACACACTCCTGCATGCAGGACCTCTGGGTCCCAAAGTAATGGCCAAAAAAAAGTATTTAAGCAAAACAGCAAGGAATAAAATGAAAAAAACCAGTCTTATACAAATAGAGTAGTTGGGACTATCATGCAAATGATAGTTTGTGAATGCATGGCCTCAAGCCTGGGCTGTGCTATGGCCATTTTGAATTTCTTCACTTCTGAAAGGCCATCTTAGAACAAACAGATCTAGCACCTGGAGGATCACAGGTGGCATGGAACTGCTACAGTGTCTCCAGTCCACTCCAATCTCCTCCTGGCATAAGAAGCATGATTCATATCCAGCTTCTGCCATGGCTTCTTGGGGCTGGTGCAGGTTAGAGCCATTTCTAGCTGCTTTAGCCCGAGACAGGTGATCAGCCAGTGCAGAGCAACACCAGGATTGTAATAGTGTAAAGGGCATTTGAGCATCCTCAGCTGCAATGAACACTCAGCTGGCCCTATGTATTAAAAAATAAAGACAGCACTAGTGACATTTGGCTCCTTTGTCATACGTTTCTGCCACCACTCAACATAAATAAGGATATCACTGCAAACTTTGGTCATCCAGTATAAGAAAATTCCACTATCGTACAAGGACCTGAGGAGAGATGATAGGTAGCAGGAAGGATGGATGGCTCTGAAAAGTGGACACATAACTCACTAGTAGAAACTTATCAAAATATACAAATCAGAACGTGAACTTCTATTTTCCCAGTGGTCGAGCTTCTGAACTTCTACACCTTGCCTCTTCGGTGACCCTCACCTCAGCAATCTTCCTCATTCCAAAGCAGTCTCACACTTGTGCCTGGTCACTTTGTATTGAACCAAAGTGAGAAAATAAGATGGCGTTAGATCTATTAACACATTTTCTCAAGTGAAATGGAGAGATGAGGGGTTGAGGCCTTGTCATGTTTTGCATCAAACTGATGCAACAAGGTCTGCTGAAGCCCAGGGGCTTCTGGAGTGGAACTTGGACATGGACTATTAGAGCTGTCAAATCACATACTCAACAGCAGCTCTCATCAGAGCGGCAGAAGCCTGGGATTGTCATCTAAAATCCCAACTTTATGATCCCTTTTTGGTGCACTGCAATCAATGTGGATCATATCATTTTGTGGCTCCTTCAGTAAGTGACAAAGAAAATAATTTGCAGTGACCTTCTGTGTATATGGTCAACATAGATTGTACTTCAGAGCCAGTGACTAGCATGTCAGAAGTGAAGGCCCAGTGCTTCACTAATTATCTTTCCTTCATTTTGTTTTCAGCTGTTCTTTTCAATGTTTACCAGCGAAAACCCTTTGGTGACTAGCACAAGAGCCTTGGTCTGAGGGCACAATATGTTAGTGAATGGTTCTCCTACTGAACACCATCTCCTCTTTATCCTGGACTAAGATTTGTGAGAATTTACTCTCTGAAAACCACCAGAAAAACCTTTCCCTACCCACATTTGTAAGTTTCCTTCATTAGTGCTATTAAGGGAAAATTTAAATGAAAAAATGTAGTTTGTACTACATGTACTTTTCATATCAGAGAAGAGAGAGTGGTTTCCTGTATTTCTTTTCAGTAATTTAAAGGACTTTGAAAGCAAATAATTACCAGGACTGGTTTGGCAAGTGCAGCCATCATCATGCCTGGGAATTTTAAAGGAGTTACACAATGAGATCTGGACATCTATTATCGTCAGGCTCCGCTAAAATCCCAGTCCATGTCCTCAGCTCACACACAGCTATGGGTATTAGAACTTTTTTTTTTCTTGAAGGAGGGAATTTAGGACAAGACACTAAGGGTCTCCCCAACTTATTTTGAAAAGAGCTATATGTTCTCTTAACTGTACCTGGACAGCCTCAAAAGTAACTTTGCTCTAACTTCAAAGGTTTACATTAAGATTATTTCATGGGTTTTTTTAATGATCACAGTGCTGATGCTATAGAGCTTTTTTTTTTAAATAAACAGCAGAAGCAAATTTCAGTAAAACACAGGATTTTCTCTCCCTCTGATTTATGGAAGAGGTTCTCTGGACTCCTATAATGACATTGCCTTTGTCTAGCATTGGAGAACATACCAATTTACAATTCTTCAAAGCAAGTGATCTTCAAAATTGGAAGAAGAAATAGCCCCATGGAGAATAAAACACACTAGACAGATGCTGCAGCAGTGGAACTATTTACTCACATGGTACATCTCAGGTTCCAAAGAAAATGAATCCAAACCCTCACTCTCTGGGCTTGTGTCTGAGCATGATGTAAGTGGGACTCCCTCTTAAACATGTGGAAGTGAATCAAATCTTGGCTGAAGGTAATTGGAAATCAGAAATAATTTTCCTGAAAAAATATGTCAAGTTTTAATTGACACCCCGTCTCTCACACAAACACAAACACACACAACTTTTATACAGAAGTTTTTCCAGTCAGTTCTAGTGCAGGAGATGAATAGGGTAAAGCCAGCTCTGGGAAAAATATGTATCTCTGGCTGAAGGTGAGGTAGGGCACCAATATTCACCAGGTAGAAACTGGCTGAAATTCAAAGGTGAGGGAAGTACATGGGGCCTAGTAGTCCTGGTTTGCTACAGTGGAAATAAGAATTAAGTCTAATGTAACAGAAGTAGTTCTGAAAATTAGGGAGCTATCAGAAAGGAGATGAATAAAGATATTGAGAAGGCTACATTTGGGAAGTGTAGAATAAAGTGTTGGTTTATTTTCCTGCAGTCCAATTCTTTCTAGTAAAGGTTTCACTTGGCTTTGAGGCTTACTAAGCTCTTTGAAAGAAAAATAAAGGATCAGATGCCTCTTTCCTCCTAACTACATGCCTCCTGTTGCTTAGTTAATGAGTGTTATTGAGCAGACAGCACTGTGGTGCATGTAGCTGCACTGTATCTACCTGTGAGATTATGGAAACTGTGTTCAATGGCTAACTGGGTGAGTGAATAGAAGCTGAGCAATAAAGCATCTATGTATGACAGCAGAGCACAGTACTCAAGTGATAGCATCTCACATGAGCTTTTCTAGACCGGAAAGGCAATGTAGCTTAGATAAAGCTGAACAGACAGTGTTATTTGCTTGCCCATAGTCTCAGTGGGAGGTTGCCTGTAGAACAGGTTATTCTGATTTATTGATTAAAACTAGACATATGCCTCTTCAGATAAAAATCTCAGGTCAGTTTGTCAGATAGCGAGCAAATGGTAATTAAAAAGTTCATCTTGTCTAAATGTTTCTGAATAAATATCTCAAACATCAGATTGGCAGAGTTCGTCTCCTGGGGTTTTTACTTTCCTGAGTGCTCTGATCGGCAAAATCCACAGAAGGACTCTGTCACGGTCCAGAGCAATTGCACCTGTAATGTCCCTCAGTGCTCCAGCAAGGGCACCACTCTAAGGCCTCCATGTCCCTAGCACATGCCTTTCTCATGTGGAGACCCATGTCTCACTCCCTTCTGATCGGGATAGTTCTGGGCTGCCCAACACGTAGCCTTCACTGTGTTATTCCTAGCAAAGACATGCTGTCCAAATACGTTTACTTGTGTTCTCATCAGAGACTGGTAGCAGAGTGATTGTCAACAGTTATAAGTACCATAAAGTTCTTTCAGTTCAATGTTCAAGCCTGTTTTATTAAGGTAAAAAAAACATAGGTGCTGACTCAGTGGGGTTCTCCGATGCTGGGACACCCACGGAAAAAATATAGTGGGTGCTCAGAACTCAGAGGGCCCCATCGATCATCTCCTCTCCCTCCCTTTTTTGCCTCTGTCTTCACAGACAAGGTCAGCTCCTAGACTGCTGAACTGGGCAGCACAATATGGCGGAGGTGAGAATCCCTCAGTGGTTAAAGAACAGGTTAAGGACACAGGTCTATGGGGCCACATGCAATGCATCCGAGGGTGCTGAGGGTGCTGAGAGAGTTGGCGGATGTGATTGCAGAGCCATTGGCCTGGATGACTGGAAAAAGGCCAAGGTAGTACCCATCTTTTAAAAAGGGAAGAAGGAGGATCCAGGGAACTACAGGCCAGTCAGCCTCACCTCATGGAGCAGGTCCTTAAGGAATCAATTCTGAAGCACTTAAAGGAGAGGAAAGTGATCAGGAACAGTCAGCATGGATTCACCAAAGGCACATTATGCCTGGCTAACCTAACTGCCTTCTATGACGAGACAACTGGCTCTGTGGATGAGGGAAACCAGTGGATGTGTTATTCCTTGACTTTAGCAAAGCTTTTGATATGGTCTCCCACAGTATTCTTGCCAGCAAGTTAAAGACGTATGGATTGGATGAATGGAATATATGATGGATAGAAAGCTGGCTAGATCGTTGGGTTCAGTGGGTAGTGATCAATGGCTCGATGTCTAGTTGGGAGCCGGGAACAAACTGAGTGCCCCAGGGATTGGTTCTAGGGCCGGTTTTGTTCAACATCTTCATTAATGGTCTGGAGGATGGGATGCATTGTGCCCACAGCAAGTTCGCAGATGACCCTATGCTGGGGGAAGAGGTAGATACACTGAAGGGTAGGGATAGGATCCAGAGTGACCTAGACAAATTGGAAGATTGAGTCAAAAGAAATTTGATGAGGTTCAACAAGGACAAGTGCGGAGTCCTGCACTTAGTATGGAAGAATCCCATGCACTGCTACAGTCTGGAGACCGACTGGCTAAGTGGCAGTTCAGCAGAAAACACCTGGAGATTACAGTGAATGAGAAGCTGGATATGAGTCAACAGTGTGCCTTTGTTGCCAAGAAGGCTAACAGCATATTGGGATGCATTAGTAGGAGCATTTCCAGCAGATTGAGGGAGGTGATTCTTCCCTTCTGGTCAGCACTGGTGAGATCACATCTGGAGTATTGTGTCCAGTTTGGGGGCCCCCCAACACAAAAAGGATGTGGACAAATTTGAGAGAGTACAGCAGGGGGCAATGAAAATGATTAGAGGGCTGGGGCACATGACTCATGTAGACTGAGGGAACTGGGGTTATTTAGTCTGCAGAAGAGAAGAGTGAGGGGGGGATTTGATAGCAGCCTTCAACTACCTGAAGGGGCTTCCAAAGAGGATGGAGCTCAGCTACTCTCCGTGGTGGCAGATGACAGAACAAGACACAATGGTCTCAAATTGCAGTAGGTGAGGTCTAGGTTGGATATCAGAAAAAACTCTTGAACTAAGTAGGTGATTAAGCATTAAAATGAGTTACCTAGGGAGGTGGTGGACTCTCTATCCTTAGAGGTTTCTAAGGCCCAACTTGACAAAGTCCTGGTTGGGATGATTTAGTTGGGGTTGGTCCTGCTTTGAGCAGGGGTTGGACTAGATGATCTCCTGAAGTCTGTTCCAACCCTAATCTTCTATGATTCTATGAATTTTGTATAATCGATTTAAAAGCAAGGCGAGGTAATCTGTACACATGTTAAGGCCCCTTTATATGGACAGAATGGTGTAAAGAGATCTGTAGTCTAAATAATAATCAGCTCTTTAATGCAGCAGGACTAGCAGCAACACGTGTAGACAGACAGACAAGCTGCTGAATAGAGGCTGTTACTTATATTAGCACTGCTTGCAGCTGGCATGCTGCCCAATGCAGAAACTCAGAGCGCACATGTTCCCCTCTGTGCCTGATCCATGGGGGATGCTAGTTTGTCACAGCTCTCAGCTATAAATCCTGGCTCTTAAACTCATGCAGTAGAGACTCGGGCTACCAGCTCTGAAGGCTGTGGTGTTGGCCATGCTGGCAGCAATCTCCCTCCCTTCCTTCCTCCCTCCCTCTTTCTCTCTCTCACACACACACAAAATTTCTAATGTAATTGGGGACCCATTGTAGTATGCACTGTAGAAAAACACAGTATGAGATATATGTGCTCCCAAGTGCCTACGAACTAATCAGACAAGACAGATAAAGGGTGGGACAAGGGGATTCAACATATAAACAGAGAGATGGTTGATTTTTTTCTGTTAAAAAACAGTTCACACTGGATGTGGCCTGAGTCAGCTGTCAGGAGCCCATTGTGCTAGGCACCATGTACACATATAACAAAAAGGCATCCTCTCCCCAAAGAGATTATATTATTTCTTACTTTATTGCTCCACAAAGCATTTTATGTGCTTCAGGGAAAACATACCCCAAAGAGCTTAGTCTACATTTTAGCTGTGACACAATAAATGAGATTATAAACAGTACTGAGAGGAACATAAGAACTGGTTGTGGAGGGGGAAAATTACTGTTTTTGTTGTTGCTACAAGCCAAGTCACAATGTTATGGAATAAAATGTGATTACTTTAAGCTCTTGTGTGAAACTGGCATAAATGGACAATGTTGTGCCAATTTTGTTTCATGTTCAAGCTTCCTTCACAGCCTTAGACATAACTAGAAGCTTGGATATTTAAATGGGAAAGCATTATGCTAGAGTCTGCCTCAAGGTGTTCGTTTAATGGAAAAGGCACCTGCAGTTAAGAAAAGCAATTAATAACCAAAGCCTCAGCATCGAAGCTACATATGAAGTAAGGAGGAGCCTCTGTAGCAAAGGGCACAAACAACTGGATGCTAGAAGGCACAGGCAACTTTTTGATACTTTGACTGAAAAAAACTCACAGTAGAATCTATAGCACATATAATGCTGCAATCAGATTAGAAAATAATACATCATTATTTATGAATCTCCACCCTAGGAACTGTTTGTGATAAAATACACCAGTCCAAGTCACCCAGTATATTAAAATCTTTTACCTTTATAGGTGTGATCCAAAACCCACTACAGTTAATGGATGGGTGTCTACACTACCACTAATGTCAGTATAACTTATGCCACTCAGGGGTGTGAAAAAAACATCCCCCTGTGCAATATAAGTTACACTGCCAGAAGTGCCAGAGTGGACAGTGGTATGTTGGCTGGAGAGCTTCTCCCACCAAGATAGCTAACGCCATTCATTGGGAGTGGATTCATTATGTCAATGGGAGTTCTCTGTGACACTCTACACCCCAGGGGAACACCCTATAATTCCCTTATTCATCATTTGTATATAATTGTGACATTGCATATAAATCATGCCATGTAAGGTATCATGGAGAATGGGTTTCAGCAGATCATAACCTTTGTTCCATCTAAATATGTATATCATTAATGCATATGACATTGTGAGAATTGTGTTATATGGTTGTCACTAAAATATGCTATGGGTTTGAGAAGTGCCTATTATTAGCTTCCCCAAAGGCAATAGCAATGGAGGTAACCAATGCTCAGGCGGGTGTTGAACAACCATCAACAGCCATTGTCCAGCCAGGAAGTTGCAGTTCAATGACTCACTTGCACAAGGTCACAGGAGGGGAATTGCTCAGCCTTGCCTGGTGACTCAGCAGTGCCCACCAGACATGCCTGGATTTGTGTTCTTCAGGCATATGGACTAAGGGTATAAAACGGAACACAGTGGCCCCATGCTTATTCTTTTCTCGTCTCCCCAGCTACTCTGCAAGCAACAAGAATGCTCAGAAGACTGAACACTCCAACAGAGGAAACTAGCCCAGGTTTAAGAGACAAACCTGTATATTAAGGACTCTAAGATCCACTGGGTGAGAACATTTAGCTTCAGCTAAATACTGTAGTGTGATAAGGGTTAGACTGTGGGCTTATATTTTATTTTATTTTGGTAATCACTCTGACTTTTTGCCTATCACTTATGATCACTTAAAGTCTATCTTTTGTCATCAATAAACTTGTTTTACTGTTTAGCTTTACCAGTGAGTTTGCCTGAAGTGCTTGGTAAATCTGCTCAAGTTTACAAAGGCTGGTATATATCCACTTTCCATTGATGAAGTAGTGAAACAATTAATAAACTTGCATTGCTCAAGAAAGGGTCTTGAGCAGTGCAAGACAGTATATTCCTGAGGTACAAGGCTGGGAGCTTGGAGGATGTGGCTGATGCCTTCCTCTATGTGATTCATGAGTGGCTCTGGGTGCATTCATGCCATCTAGCTGGGTGGGGGACGCCACATGCAGTTTTGCTGAGTGATAACAACACCTGGCGAGGTTTACTGCTTGTCACTAGCAAAGCATTGTGAGAGACAGCCCAGGCTGGAGACTTAAGAAAGCACAGCAGTCCCACAGTCCCAGGCTGCACTCCAGGCTTTCACACTCTTCCATCTGCATATAGTGACTACGCTAGAGAGCTTATAGTGCAGCTGCATCATTACTGCTGTAAGCTCTCTAGCATAGAGATAGCCTTAGCCTGAGCTGAGCAATATTTGGTTCTGATACCTCTCTGGGATGAGAAATAAATAATATAAAGGTCAGTCTCCACCAACTCTCACCCTCAGGTTTTTCCTTTTCACATTGCTATAAGGGTACCTTTAAAGATAAGGGAAATAAAAACCACAGTAAAGACAATCTGTGGCATTCAAGAGGGAAGAACTGAAATAGAAACAGCTAAAGAAACCACTTTCTGCCAATCTCTGGACACAGCATACTTTAGCATCACAGTGTAAGATAACTGTCAGTTTACAACCACCACTATAATGAGAATAACTAAAAAAAAAAAAAAAAAAATATTCATTTCACATACCATCTAGAAAATACTTTTAGTGGTTTCCAAACATAAAAAGAACTTCAAACTCCATCTAGAATAAAATAATCATATAAACCCTTTAGCTACACATGTGATCACAAAGGATATGGCACCCATTCCCATGTATCCATGCCTCAGAAAAACTTTCAGACTAAGATTTGCAAAAATGACCAGTGATTTTTTGGGTACCTCAAGTTTTAGGTGTCTATCCTGAAACACCTTAAAGGGGTTTGATTTTCAGAGGGGGACTTCAGGGCTTTTTGGAAATCAGGCCTGTTCAAGGTATTTCAGGTTGGGCATCCACAAATTGGGGCATCCAAAATCACTACTTGCTCATGAAAATTTTGGCCTCATTCTGCAGAAGTAAGTTGTACCTATTGTTAATTTTATAACTGTGTATTTATTGTGCTTTAAATGCCCAGAAATGTGTTATGTACTTCGCAAAACAAATCAAGAGGTGGTCCTTACCCTAAGGCCTTGTATAGACTGGGGATTTGCCTCAAGTATAGTCATTAATGTCCAGCCACTAGCTGCTTTGCTGCAAACTTCCAACACAGGCAGATAAAGCCTCTATTTGCATAGATGGGATTTATCATGGTTTTAAGCCGGGGCGAGTTCAAATGGTACAAATAGTGACTGCTTGTCTACATTAGGGGTTGCAAAAGTGCATCTAAACCTCTAGCTGGCTACTGAAGACTGTCATCATGGCAAATCAGCAGTATAGTCAAAATATAAATTTAACACAACATGACCAAGTAGGATCCTAAACAGAAAAGAGGAAGTAAGAAGAAAGAAAGGGGTAACAATAATAGGATGACATGGTGACTCAGTAAGACACCTACATCTGGACAGCCAGTTTTTACATACCATGATGCTACATAAGGTGCAAGATGCAGGAGCATGGACAGCTTCTAAGACTGGTGACACATTCATTTAGAGAACACTTTTCATTTGGCTTAATTTGGGGTGAGTTATTTAAAAAAAGACATGGTGAGGCTGGAGAGAATTCAGGGAGCAGCCACAAAAATGAGTAATGGGTTGGAGTTTGAGGGAAAAGACCTATGTAGTAATTTGTTTTTTTTAATGGGCACATTCAGACTAGAGAGAAGAGGACTACACATCGAACCCGGACACAGAAGCCAAAAACCAGATTGTCCAGGTAAAACCCAGATGGGTGGCAACCCTAAACAAAGGGATGTTATGAAGAGAGCATGGACCAGGTCATCTAATAGGGAGAATTCAAGTTACACATTGGGAAAACCATGTGTAAGAACTTCCATAATGAAACTAATTATTAAGTTTGTAAATCTAAGGTATGAGATTCTCTAAACTATGCACACCCTTCTATCAGAGATGGGTTAGAAGGAAATTAAAGTCCATTTGTCATGAGAAGTGTCCATTCCAATTCAAATAGTTCTATGAGCACGAGAAAGACATCAGGAATTTTATTTCTCATCAGTGATCAAACATTTCTGGAGAACAATTCTTTATTCAGACTTCTTCACTTTGAAACCATTCAAGACTTTAATCTGTTTTTCTCTTAAATTAAAATAACAGAGGAGGTGGAGAAGATGCAAGATGATGATATTACTCAGAGTCAGAGGGGGAAATTTGTTAATCACCCACATCCCCACCCCCAGTTTTTTACCACAGAGAGCCACATTAGTAGCTTGCCAGGATCTTAGTTTAATTTTGGTTTTATTTGTTGGTTATTTTTATTTGTGGGCTTCTCTGTGGCATTTGTCACCATAGTATTGAGCACCTGCGGGACATACTAACATGAAACTACTTTATATACAGATGTAAAATTAAAAATGAATGCACATGACCAAAATACTTTTCTTGTAGTTGTATCTTCTTTATATAGTAATAGAGACTGCTTGTTGTTTGAGTTCATCTATAATAAAAACCTGATCTTGAAACTGAATCCTGAACCCAATGAAGTTGATGGCAAAATTCCCTTTGACTTTAATGGTAACTGCGTGGCCCCAGACCTGCTTTACTCTTACCCTATGGCTGGTAAGTGGTCCTCCCATTACGACTCCACAGATCCTATTTTCATTGGGCTATACTTTCAGTTCCCCGTGTATGTTCTCTTGATCTCCCATTCCCTATTTTCTTGCTCAATAGGTTCCAAGCATCTTTTACTCTGCACATGTTGGAGGAAATCTTTCTTATGCTCCCCCTCCTGGCTGGTGTGTTAAAGCCATGATGTAGGTAATCCCTTTTGTAGCCATCCACTTTTCTTTTCCATGGCCCACTTTGCTTTATTTTCCTTGGAGTCCATGCTATGCTCTCTCAGTAGGAGCCATAGTATTTCATATCTAAGTCCACATCTTATTTTGTTTTTTTGATTCATTTGTTTTCTTTGGGTCTCATAATTGCAGCCCAGCTTACATGGCTCATTAAATCATTCTAAAAAGCTACAATCCAGCCTCAGCCATTAACTTCTACTGAAGAAGTGGTAGCTTTCTCTCTTGCTTTGCTCTGTCGGCTTGAAAAAAAAATTAAATCATGCTTGTATAACTCATGTTTTAAGTTCATCCAATAAAAGACATCCTCTCCAACCTATTTTTTTATCCTCCAAGTGTGAAAATAAGATTTATCAGTTATTAAGCTGTTTATTTTTTTAAGGTATCTAGCTTTGTGTCACTGTTGATTTCACTATTTGCAAACTGGCTTTGTCAATTTATTGATAGCACTTGAGTGAAGAACTCTCTGTTAATATATGCAAACTCACAGCTCTCAACAAGCTTTACAGCTCTGTTAATGAGGGGATTAACAGGAGCACTGCAATGTATTTAACCTGCGGCACTAGCTCTGTTTCAATAAGACTTCAACAGCCTATTAAATGGAGTGGGGGCTCAATTAACCCAGACAAAGGCCACTCTACAGAACATGGCAGGGAGGACCACAGTTAGCATCTGCCTAAGCAGCTTGTTCTGAGCTGGAAATAAAGAGGGTGACATGTTCTCGCCCCGAGCTATGATATAACTGAAATGGTGATTCTAGTTCATCTGGGCTGACTGAATAGGTGACAGCATTGAAACCTACCACTATCTCGCCATATGACAGTTTGTAAAATCAGAGTGCACTCAACGGTCACCCGAGAGCCTCCTGCATGGTTGTACGGAGGTATTGTTCCTCTGTTGGTGGGAGCTCTCGATAGCGTGAGGCTACCATGCCAGCATGATGTTTGTGTAAGGCAGTCTGGGGAACATCATGTCAATAGATCTTTCAAGACACATACTATGTTTAAATAATCTCCTGCTAAATAACGGTTGGACTTAGAGGTGTTGCTGGTCTCTACTTGAGATGATGTCTCAAGTATTTAGTTTTATACTGAAAACTAACATATAAGAGAAATGAGAGGAGGGGAATTTAGTGGAAAAAATGCAAGTAAAACAGTAACTGAATACATCAAAATCTTCACTAAGAGCCTGATTCAGCAAAGCACTTGCTTAATGTTAAGCACGTGCCTATTCAGATTGACTTCAAATGGTAATCTTCATGTGCTTCAAATAAAACATGTGCTTAAGTGCTTAGCTAAATAATTCTTCCATTTCATGTTAGTCTGGTGTTGTTTGAATAGTCCAGGCCACAGACCTCTGGCTCAATCACAGAGCAATTTAAATAGAAAATATTTTGAAGCTTTCAATTGAGGGAATACAATTGAATCTCCTGTAATCATCCACATCACTTATACTTTCGAAACTACCAAGAGATTTATTTTAAAACTTAGGAGGGAGAAAAAGTTAGCACACACATTCATTCTGGTTCCTGCTTTGTAACACACACCCCCTCAGCTGTCCCCTTACTTCACCAGCCCTTCTCCCCAACCCATAATTGGGGTCGATTCTGTTCTCTGCTATATCATTGGAAGTTTGGCCTTCTGGTTGTGGCACTGGGCTGAGATTCAGAAGATCTGGGTTCAATTTCTGTATTGCCACTGATTTCCTCTATGATCTTGGACAAGTCACTTGGGCCAAGTCTATGCTACAAACTTTGGTCGATGCAAGTTACATTGCATAAAGCTGCCACAGTTAGTACATCGCTCATGTACATCCATACTTGGCTGACTGTGTTGGTGCTACGTGTACTCCCCAGGAGTGATGGTCCTCTGTATGGTAGTACTGAGGCATTGTTTCTATGTTGGTTGGAGTTTTTGACAGCATGAGGCTACAATGCCAGCATGGTGTTAACGTAGGACAGTCTGGGGAACATCATATCAATAGATGATCAGCATTGTGGGATTTTTTTAAAAAGGCACAAAAATTATGGGATAACTTGTGTCAATGCACAGTGTGATGCACCACAGCTAGGTATTCCAGTGTGTCACTCACCACTCTCTGCTACATATGGAAGGCCTATTTTGGCTCTTTCTTGCTTACGCTTTGTGGTGGGGCAATTTCACCCCCATGAAAGAGTGGGCCAGGGCAGGCCAGAGCGGCTGTGCAGTCTGGCAGCCAATAGGAAAGGGCCTGCTGGGAGCCAGTCAGGACCAAGTTTTAGGCGGCCAATCAGGGCCAGGCTCAGCCCTGTATAAAGGCTGCCCAGAAAAGGAGCAGTCAGTCTCTCCCAGACCTTCAGGAGGGAAGGTCTGACTCCTGTGACAAGGAGTAGCACCACGGACAGCACAGTTCTGGGCAGGCTCAGGGGAGCAGAAGAGGGCTCCTGCCCGGCTGCAGGCCCTGATAGAAGGGCCCACAAGGTGCAAAGGGGCTGAAGGGGAAGCAGCCCAGGAAGGAGATGTGAACAAGGGGAGAGAAGGAGGGCAGGGAGGCTGCCACTAAAGGGTCCTTGGATCGGGACTCAGAGTGGAGGGTGGGCCTGGATCTCCACCTTCCCCCTTACATTGCACCTGACCACTGGAGGTGGCCATAACAGACTGCACCAGACCCCTGCCAGAAGGGGTTAGACTTTTGGGTGTGGTTGGCTGCTGCAACAGGGATGAGACCTTAAAGACTGCTGTTAAACCCCTCCTTCTCTCTTCCCAGGAAAGGGGCAAGTGTGGACTTGGGGCCACTGCTGGAGGGCAGTGTCCAAGAGGATGCCGCGAGCTGGGAGCAATGAGGATCCAGACGTCAACCACTAGCCGAGGTGTGTCTTGTCCGTCTGCAATGAACTGAGCTAATTCCTGGACCTGCCAGCAGGAGACACCTCCGTGGTGAGTCTGAACACCGTCACACTCTTTCACATATCTTGTTATCTTTTGAAAGTCTTGATTTAGATCAATTGTGTGAGAAGCGAACTGGACATGAGAATAAACTTTTGTCTACGTGCTTGTTTAGTCCCCATCACCATAATATCTGAGCACCTTACAATCCATCTTTAATGTATTTGTCCTTATAACACCCCTGTGAGGTAGGGAATTACTATTTATCACCATTTTATAGCTGGAAAACTGAGGCACAGATCTTTCAAAGTATTTAAGTGCCTAACTCCTATTGAACATTGGAGTATCTGGACCTATGTAACTTGCCCAAGGTCACACAGGAAGCTTGAGGTGGAAGCTGGGATCTCAACCCTAGTCTCGTAAATCGTAGACTGGTGCACTAACCACTGGACCGTTCTTTCTCTGCACTTAGTAGCAATTTACTACCTGATTTATCTATCTGTGCTGGTTCTGAGAGCTGCCCAAGCATGAGTTGGTAAAATGAAATTAGAACCTCACACTGAAGGAAGAATCTTGGGCATGGGTTTCCATTGGGAAAAAATGGTATTTTTCTGGCCATGTTTTATGAACTATCACATGGTTCTCTATATGAAATTTAAAACTACTGTTTTAAGCATTCCTCCACAGGAGGACTTATGCTGCAATAGCACCATAAACCCAGCCACCTATTTAAAAGAAAAGGCTGCAATAATTCATCCAATAATGACATTAAAATAATCAAGGATTTTATTTGATTTGTTAATGTCAACGGAGAGCTTTCCAAATAAATCCTGGAGCTAATCAAATATCATTAGACACCCAATGGAAAGGGATGGAAATGAGATGATTCATAATAGTAGGAGCCAGTCAGGGAGCCAATTATGGTTCTGTGATTCTCTGTGTGGCACTGGGTGCAGGTTGGCACAACCTGGGGCTGCTCTAACATGCCCTCACTGGCAGTGGTCTCCAAAGGACTATCCAGCCACTCTGGATATTCAGAGTGCATCACATTATGGCAATTCCTCCTCTCCACACCTTTTGTTCTGAGGGATGCAGAGAGCGAGCTGGCTCTGTGGGCTCACGAAGGACTGCGTCATGTGGGAGGAATCATCAGCGGTAGACTTGATCTCTGCTGTCAGTGCACCACTGAGCAGGGAGGGGCAGAAAATCTCTCCCATTCTCTTTGGTATATATTCTTGTTCTTTTTCACATTACCTGCTGCTCAGTGAATGAGCTTTGACTGAAAGTGCAGGCAGATGCCCTAGTGGGAGTGTGATTGACTGGATGCTGGGGAGAGACAGGTTGGGTGTTAAGGACGGAAAAAGAGGGTTGGGCACTAGTGATGGATGGGAAGAGAACCTCCAGAACACTCCCCACAAATAGCCTTCCCCTCCCATGCTCACTCCTGTACCTGTCTTTCACTTTGAAAATGTGGCCACCCAAAAGGAGGAAGGAAGTGGTGAGAGGAAGAATATGAAACAGTAGGATGAGATGAAGTACTGAGGGAAAGAATCTGGTATCACAGAATCATAGAATATCAGGTTTGGAAGGAACTTCAGGAGCTCATCTCGTCCAACCCCTGGCTCAAAGCAGGACCAATCCCCAAATAAATCATCCCAGCCAGGGCTTTGTCAAGCCTGACCTTAAAAACCTCTAAGGAAGGAGATTCTACCACCTCCCTAGGTAACCCATTCCAATGCTTCACCACCCTCCTAGTGAAAAAGTTTTTCCTAATATCCAACCTAAACCTTCCCCACTACAACTTGAGACCATTACTCCTTGTTCTGTCATCTGGTACCACTGAGAACAGTCTAGATCCATCCTCTTTGGAACCCCCTTTCAGATAGTTGAAAGCAGCTATCAAATCTCCCCTTGTCTTCTCTTCTGTAGACTAAACAATCCCAGTTTAGTACATAAAACTCTACCATCTAAACTGGCAATCAGCTACCACTGGAGCTGGTAGATAACCTGGTGTTTAAATGCTCACTTGTCCTTTAGGAAAGCATGCTATATAGATCTTAGCCCTATGCAGCTGCTTATTGGGTTCAGCTGGTGCTAGCCAGGTCAGGTAAACTGGAACTCAAATTAACATCTTCAGAGTGGTGAGTTCAGCAAATGTTTGCTCTACTTTTAGTGGAAGCCAGTTTGCTGTGAGCAGCGAGTAGCTTAACTCCACAGGAATGAAAATACTTGTTAACCTAGTGGTTTTCATGAACAGCTCCCTGAGAGATAAGGTATAGTGTAAAAGGGGAGGTTAATTTGATGCTGTATTAATGGAAGAAGTGTAGGTATAATATATATGACAAATAGGTTTGCCAACACTCTGAAAACGTACGATAATGTGAGTGCACATTTTTTAAATTCATAGGAATGGGAGTTAGGTCACACATCAGGTTAACTGCTAAAGAAATACTACGAACAGTATCAGGTTTTAAATCCTAATCAAGTGTAAGAGAACATAAGCATGGGAGAGGAAGGGACATGCTTAATTGAGAGAAAAAGAAAGAGGGTGAAGACAAGACAAAGGATGACATCTGAAGGTGGACAGGCAAAATTGACATATAAATGCAGTTTCACAGCCAATTTGCTCCAGTAGTTAAAGATCTTACTATTCTGCAGTCAAAACAGGGCACATATTCCCTAATTGGGGAGTCCAAGCTAAGGACACTTTCCCAACCAAAACAGCTTTACCTGTTGAGAGGTTAGGCTGAGTAGTCCTTTGCTGTCATATTAAACAGTGGCCTGCAGGAAGAAACTCAGAAGTTTGCAAGCAGAGAAAATGAACATCTTTCTAGGGTTGTTGGCCAGCTGCCAGATCACACATTAGGGTCTATTTTCCAGACCAGTTGTTCTGTTGTTTCAAGTGTAAATAGACTTCAGCCTCTGCCTAGACTTTTTGCTTTTAACAAAATAAAGTTGCCAGCCTAAACCTGTGTGGTTTTTCATTTAACCTTCAGATCTTCTAACATTTCACGAGGATGCAAGTTATATATTTTGGAAGATGGGGGCCTGGGAAAGATGAGAGAGTTAGACAGGCACAGTCCTTTTGCTGTTTGAGACCTTGGCAGGGCAGTTGGTGATTTTTACTTTTTTTTATATATTAAGTCGTTAAACAATGTTGCTTTGCAATGGGCGTAATAACTATTCCCCTGCAATCCGTTTGAAGGGAACTATGATGTCTGCCTAGAATTATAGGCATTAGCCACACAGTCATTATTTGTCTTTTACAATAACGTCATTAGTGATGCATAGCCAGTAAAAAAAAAAAGGACCAAATTCATAAGTGATGCAAAGGCAGTATAAATTCCATGTCATGAAGTCAACATGGCTTGAATTGGTTTAAATTATTTGTTGAGGGTGAAAAGTCAGGTATAAAATAAACTGTATGTTTTGGGTGGGGGGATCCCTTTAATCTTTGACTACATTAGGAACATGGGAATTGCCATAATGGATTGATTCAAAGTCCACCTTGTTCTATATCCTGTACAAAGTACAATGTACAGTGTTAGACATATGTTTCAAAGGATGGTATAAGAACCCTGGTGGAGAAGGTATAATCTACCTCTCCTATTTGGTCTCATCCTGATCTCTAATCGTTAGATTGCTTTATGCCCTGAAGCATGAGGTTTAAGGTCCTTGCCAACATTATTAAAAATAATTTGAAATAACTCAGGATATTCTTGTTATCTATATAAATGTCCAATCCTTGTTTGACTCCTACTAAATTATTGGCCTTTGTCTTCTGGTGGTATTTGAGTTCCACAGTCCAATCACATGCTATGTGAAAAAATATCTCCTTTTATAAGTTTTGAATTTACCAACTTTTCATTTCATTGAATGTCCCTCTTATTCTTGTGTTCTCCTTATCCCACAATACAAGTTCCTGGTCTACCTTCTCTGTTCCATTCTTTATTTTATACACCTTTATCATGCCCGCTCGAATACATGTCCTTTCTACAATAAACAATTCTAATATTTTCAATTTCTTTTCATATGAATTTTGCCCAGTCTCTGGATCATTCTCATCAGCCATTTATAACTCCCCTCTAATTCTGCCAAATCCTTTCTGAGATGAGATGACCAATACTACAGACAGTAATTCAGATGAGGCTACACCATTGATTTATATAATGGTATTAAGATATCTGCTATAATATTATGTGTCCCATTCCTTATGCAGCTACAGTGGATGTTTTTAATGAGTGACTGCATATAGCCACTGCATACTTGTGTCACAGAGTCACCGGTTAATGCTCTGGAACTGCTCCCTACAAAGCCAATCAGGACGCTGGGGGAAGCCTCCTCTGTCTGCAGGGTAAGAAGCTTACAGAGCTTTGACCTTCCTGGGTCTGACCTTGGAGCATTCAGCATCCCCTTCCACACTGTGCACTTCGCACAGCGAGCCCGCACAGGCGGGTCTCCTGGGGAAGCCAGAGAACCCTGCACCCCAACTCCGCAGTCAGTGTGACTCTCTCAGCCAGCTAGTAGAACAGAAGGTTTATTAGAGATGACAGGAACACGGTCTAAAACAGAGCTTGTAGGTACAGAGAACAGGACCCCTCAGCCAGGTCCATCTTGGCAGCAGGGAGGCTAGACACCAGGTCTGTACCTCACTCTATTTCCCCAGCCAGCTCCAAATTGAAATTCTCCAGCCCCTCCTCTGCCTTTGTCTCTTTGCCGAGCCAGAAGGTCACCTGATCCCTTTGTTCTCCAACACCTTCAGTTGGCACCTTGCAGGGGAGGAGGAGTCCAGGCCATCAGTTGCTAGGAGACAGGGTGTTGGCCAGTGGGGCTCTGCAATGATCACACACTCTTATCCCACCACCTAAAGACTTAAGAAATGCATAGGGGAAACTGAGGCACTCACAAAGTATTCAGAGGAAACATTAAGACCTGTCCCACTTTGTCACAACTTGATCTTCGGAACTCTTAGATGTGTACTGATTGCTTATACAATCTTGTTGCTTTTTAAATACTCAGTTGCTTTAGCACCTCTTCTTCTGGTACCTCACTCACTGAGAGTTCCTCATCTTTATTACCAGAAAAGAGCAGGTCTGGAGTACATATCACCACACCATCCTTGGCATTAAAGACAGATATGTGAATGCATCTGTAGACCTAGCTACAAGAAAATCTCCGTCTGTTGCCATAGGAAGCATCTACACTGATGCTAAAGCAGCATAATTATAGGATCATAGTTGTGCCTCTGTGGCACCCGTACTGTGGACCTGGCCTTAGTTCCTCAGCAGTGTCCTTAATTGCTCTCTTTAGCCCCTGGTGATGCAGCTGACACTAAATCTCTCACTGGCTTTCTGCTTCTGATATACTTAAAGAAGCTCTTGTCTGTTACATGTTTAGCTATTTGCTCTTCAAAATCCGTTTTGGCCCTTCTAATTTCCCTCTTACTTATTGCCTTCTGTAATTTATGCTTATATAATGTGCATATTTGTTAGCTTCACTCAGGGCGGATTTCCAGGTTCTGAAGGATTTGTATTTGGCTCAGGTAGCCTCTTGAAACATGCCGTTTAGCCGTACTGATTGACTCCTTGAGTCCTTTGTTTCTTTTCTATTCATCGGTTCAACAGTCTTCTGGGACTTTTTTTTTCTAAGTAGTATGTGTGCTAGCACTAACACTTTTACTTCCTTTATTTTTAACTTTAGGACCTTTTTGACTAGCATTCTTATTTTATCGAAATCTCCCTTTAAATTTAATATTTTATTTGAAATTACTTGTGCTGTCAAAATCTTGTCCTAGCCTCAAATCTGTAAGAATAAGGACAGTACTGGCCTAGTCCTGGACTTACTTTATGTGGTGTTAAAACTGTGATAAGCTCTCTAACAAACATCTAAGAGGTGAAGAAATGTAACGTGTGTTAAATGTTCTTGTGCTGCAATCAATGTTCCCTCTAATTTTTAACAGGCAGCGTGCTCAAAAAATTTCTTCTGTACAAATTGTGCTTCTGTGCAAATTTTTGTGTGTGCAATGTTTCACCGTGCGCGTGGGATTTAGGATCTGTGTGTACGCGCACAGCTTAGAGGGAACAGTGGCTGCAATGTGGCCTACTGGATAGTGCACTGGACTGGACTCAGTCAAAGATGGTTTTTTAAAAGAAGCAAGCTAATCTGATTTGGCATAGCAGAGTGGAACATTCAGCTGTTCAGAGACTATCGAGTGAGTGTGGCATTTCCTGAGCTTGATTATCCTGACAATGTTTTTGACCAATCAAAGGAAGTTTGCTAGAGGTTATAAACATTTTGGATGACAAAAAATGTAGGCCCAGAACTTTAAAGTAATTTTGTTCACCAGAATTTGACCATCTGGCAGTTCACTGCAGCTTTAGTTATTGTCTTCAGTAATGAGCATGGTGTATATCACTTATAAATTTGATTGTGTGAATTATGGATGTTACTGAGACCAAGTCTGCAATAGGACCACTTTGTCAGTAGACTTGTCCCTGCGAAATATGGCATGCAGTTTGTCATAAAAGCATCAGCTTGGTGAGACACCAGATTTATTATTGATCTACTTTGCCTTCTGGTTGCCCTGGTGAAGTTTCTTCACTTTCGTGCAGCACTGCTGCTGATCCCTGTCATGCTGCAGTTAGAACATCCCCTGTGCAATCTGCTCATAGATGTTGATGTTTCTACATCTATTCTGTAGCTGTTCTTGCACAATCTCCAGCCCACGGACCAAGGAGATCAAAGACTTCCTTCCTGCTCCAGACAGGAAAGTATCGAGTAGCCCTCTTTGTGCGTGAGCCTGGTAGATGTGCTTGCCAAGATGGGCAATCAGGAGAAGACATTTCAGAAACACATGGGGGAGTTTAAAAGGGGAATGGGCTTTTAGTCTCTATGACCTGGGAAATGGAGTTCAGAATTGTGACTGAAGCGGCCTCTTTTGTAGGGACAGGAGAGTTGTGAGACAGCTGCTGGAGGATTGTTAGAGTTAACGCAGGTCATGCAGCATTTACAATTGTACTGCATCTACCTAAGTAGGTTGACTGTGATTCTGTCACTCAGGGAGATGGTTTTGCTGTAATGGGGTGATTATGTTGGCAGGACACAAATTATGGTGTAGACACACAACTACTACATTGAAGCAACTCAATTTAGGTCGACTTAACTTTGGAGTGCAGACTAGGTGCTGGTGGAGGCAGCATCAGCAAATGGGAAGAATTATGCCATTGATTTTGATGAGAGCTAGATTAGGTCTTTAGAGACTAAGGGCCTAATCCTGCAAAGTGCTGAGCATCCTCCATTCCTGTTGAGGTTAATGAGACTGGAGAGTGCTGAGCACCACTTATGTTACTTCAGATCAGATCAGCACCAAATCATTTATAATTTCCTACCTTGAACCTTTATCCATTGCTGGTTCAGAAAGTTTTGAGTGTTTGAAACTTGAAAGCATCTACATTCTAAATGCTTATGAACACAGACATGAGCTCTGTTGGGCTAAGATTACATAAGTGAATATAATTCTTTTTGTCATTGATCTGCTGAATGTGAAAATAGTTGCTCAACCCATTCATGTTTAAACTAACACCTCTGAATAGGCATCAGAGTCTGGAATACATATTAATAATAGTTTACATCTAACTGATATTGCAGGTAACCTGACTAAATGATGATAAATTGCCCTCCCCACCAATTGTATTATTTTCTACACACACATAGGTACATGTATTGGAGACGTTCATAGACTGTACTTCCTTAATGATCAGTAGCTCATGTACACACCATCAACAGACAACGTGTAGAGAAGTGACATTAGTGAGATATGGAATAGGCTGTTTAGCCCCCATCTGCCATGCTATGGCATAGAGTTAAAGGTTAAGTGCTACTTCCTGAAGCCAACAATAACTCTGTTATGCTGAATCTAAACTGCTAGGAAGTTTGTATCTTGCCCAACTTAACTAGAACCTTAGAGCTATGAGCTGAGGAAGCTAATAACAAGAGGAAGAACAGAAGAATGCCAGAGTGTCCCTCTCCTCCCTGCTCCTGCACCCTGCTTACCCCATCTCCATATTGAGCAGGGTGGGGACACAGAAGGAGAGAGACAGATAATGCTTGGGGTAGCAGCTGCTGTCTCAACTTCCTGATCACTGTTCCCTTTAAGCTGTGCGCGTGTGCGCATGCACACAGATCCTAAATCCTGTGCACATAGCGAAACACCGTGCGCACAAAAATTTGCACAGAAACAACAAAAATTTACACAGAAGAAATTTTTTGCACACACAGCTTGTCAAAAATTTGAGGGAACATTGCTCCTGATCCACTTAAAAAGACAATGAACTTAAGCAACGGTTCTCAAACCGGGGGTCGTGACCCCCCGAGGGGTCGCTGTCGGCTTCTCGGGGGGGTCGTGAGCTGCTGGCGCCGCTGAAAAGCTGCCGAATGAATCACTTCCTCATTTGGCGGCTTTTCGGTGGACATGGCGAGCACTCCCAAGTGACCGCTCAAAGTGGAACTAATCACTTCGGGAGCGCTCGCCATGTCCATCAAAAAGCCGCCGAATGAGGAAGTGATTCATTTGGCGGCTTTTCGGTGGACATACAAGGGTCTGCAGAGCTCTGCAAAAATGGAAAAATGGGTTGCGGCGGCGGGAAGTTTGAGAACCGCCGAACTTAAGAGTGGGGTCAGCTTACTTAAAGGGGCAATGTGCATCTCTCTCTCTCTCTCTCTCCCCCACACACAGGGTGTGTGTCTGTGTCTCTGTCTGCCATGATGTCTCCCCTCACTCCATTCCTGTTGCCTAGTAGAGTGTGTGAGGCTACATTAACAAAAATAAGTTAACCCTTGAGGGCTTAGCCAAAAGCTAATTCATCATTTAGCGGTAAGGCATTCCCTGGGAAATATCTCACCCTCCTCCACCCTCTAACTTTACCACCTCAACCAAGCTTCACCATCATCACTGTGTACAGTATTAAATTGTTTGTTTAAAATGTATACTGTGTGTGTAATTTTTTGCCTGGTGAAAAAATTCCCTGGAACCTAACCCCCCTATTTACATTAATTCTTATGGGGAAATTGGATTCACTTAACATCATTTTGCTTAAAGTCACATTTTTTCAGGAACATAACTACAAAGTTAAGCATGGAGTTCCTGTATGTGGCAGGGTTTAACTTGCATATGTAATACACTCTGAGATGGTGGCCCCACATACAGCACCCTTCTATGGCAGACTGCATCCTGGCCGATACATCTGCCTCAGTTTTCCGTCCTTTTGGAGTCCTCGGTAATTCCATGCAAGATCTCAGAGTATAGCTCTTTACAGGATTAATAAGTACCACAGCCATAATTCTGAATTCCCCAGCATAGTCCAACCAGTATATTCATTCTTTCAAGTCCCAACAGTCCATCAATATCAAATACAGCTCCACAGAATCTCACCATCACTCCAGCTCTCTGTGACAGCTCTGACATCTTTCATCACTGCTCCAGCTCTCCAGCAGTATTCTGGTGTCTCCCACTACTGCTCCAGCTCTCCATCACTGCTCAGGCATCTCTCACTACATCTCATCCTTTACCCCTCTAGTTGGGGTGCTTCTCAGCTCTGCTTCATTCTTAGGTTTGGGTCTGGCCCTCTCTGGGAGATATCAGTGGGGTCACCCCTCTATCATTCCCACTTTCAGCCTTCGTTTGCCCTCCAGATTCAGGTGTCTCTCTCAGAGAGCCAGCAGGCATCTCCCTCTGTTGCTTTCAGCCTTCGGCCCTTTCTGGATGTGGCTCTTTTGTTGGGGGACGTTTATAGGTGATCCCATGACTGCCTTTCACTTTCAGAAGCCTGATCTGGCTCCACTACTCATTAGGGAACTCTTACTACTCCCTCCTTCTGGGACATCCCCTCCCTGAAGTTCTCAGCCAAGCTCTGCTCTTCCTCCAAGGCCCATCCACTCTGAGGACACAGAATTCTGAACTCACCTTTGCCTTTGGCTGTTTCTCATTTATAACTCCCAGGGGCAGCCCTGCTTTCCTCATTACACCAAACCAGGGTGCACCAGAACATTTCGTTTAAGGGTTTAGTTACCCTTGATCCAAAGTCATTGACACCAATGGAAAGATTACAACTGACTTCAGTGGGCTTTGGATTAGGGCCCAAGTGGGGATATGTGAACAGTGCTCTCCTGACATTTGCTAGTGACAACGTGTCTTTCCTCTTTTTCAGACACCAAATTCATTCCTATGTACAAAGACACAATTTCAAGTCCAGATGTAATAGGGGAGAGTTGGACTGGAGATCACCTTTGCATTATTCCCAATCTGTTAGGTCAGGGGTCTCCAAACTACGGCCCGGGGACCGGATCTGGCCTGTGGCGTCGATTTGTCCTGTTCTTGGCCCCAGCTGAGCAGGCACACGGAGAAGCCGCCGCTGCCCCCCGGTGGTCCCATGTGCATAGGGGTGAGTGCCCCCGCGGTGCGGCTGGAGGAGCAAAGGGGTGGGGGTCACAGCAGCGGCCAGAGGAGCAAAGGCCGTGGGGGGTCATGGCAGTTGCTGGAGGAGCAAAAGGGGGTGGGGGGCGCCACAGCAATGGCCCGTGAAGCCCCTTCAAAAATCTAATATGGCCCTCATCTCAGAAAGTTTGGAGACCCCTGTGTTAGGTGAACCTAGATCTCAGGAGAAGAAAAACTAATTTGTTAAGCCAGCTTTCCACTATTCCCAACCCTTCCTGTCAGTTGTGAAAGAAGAAAGGAAGGGCTCTTCTAGACACTATTTAAACAGAAGTATTAGACTTTTTCTACTGAGGGGATATTGCAGCATTCATTAAGATAAACTTCAAGATAGTTATTGTAAAATATGCAGACCTACTTCCTTTTTTTTCTTTAGGTTCTTGATCACTACAATGAATAGATCTTCCTATTCTTGACAAAGGTAAAATACTGGCCATAGCAATACTAGTCCCTCTTCCCTAGCTTTTTGTGGTGGAGAAATGCAGATGTTATTTTCTTGTCATCATGGGAAAACAGACTGACACTTAATAATGTTAAGAGAGGACTGTCAGACCCCACTGGAAATAATGAAGCCTGACAGTTCTTTGGTTAATACAAGAAGTATCAGGCCGGTGTATTTCAATTAGCCCTGACAGCAATAGGGTTTAACGTGACGTTTATGTGAAGTGGTATGTTGGTAGCTTTCCTTCACACTTACATGGAAAAGGATCTCAGCCAAAATAAAACAAAATAAACCCTTGGGGTTCAACCTTTGTCCTCTTTATTTTAATACAATGAAGATATTTCCAGTGACTTAAACTGTGGATAAATTTAAAGTCCTAAGGGCTTAAGATAAATTTTTCAACCTTGGGAGCAGGGCTGTCCTTACCTATATACAAAGTAAGCAGCTGCGTAATCATAGAATATCAGGGTTGGAAGGGACCTCAGGAGGTCATCTAGTCCAACTCCCGGCTCAAAGCAGGACCAATCCCCAACTAAATCATCCCAGCAAGGGCATTGTCAAGCCTGACCTTAAACTCCTAAGGATGGAGATTTTACCACCTCCCTAGGTAACCCATTCCAGTGCTTCACCACCCCCTCGTGAAAATTTTTCCTAATATCCAACCTAAACCTCCCCCAATGTCACTTGAGACCATTATTCCTTGTTCTGTCATCTGCTACCACTGAGAACAGTCTAGATCCATCCTCTTGGACCCCCTCTTTCAGGTAGTTGAAAGCAGCTATCAAATCCCACTTTAATTTTTCTCTTCTGCAGACTAATGCATAGGGCACCAAATTTCCTGGTGCTCTGTGCAGCTGCACGCTGCTACAGCCCCTGCTCTGCCTCTTTCCCAGGATCCCTGCTCTGTCCCAAACCTTCCCGCCCCAGCCCCAACTCTTCCAGCCCTGCCCCCGCTCCCCTGAGCTCTGCAGCAGGGCCGGACCTGCACTCACCGGTGGTGGGAAGAGCAGTGACCCGGCCCCAGCCGTGCCGCCGGTGACTGCTGGGGGTGGTGATTCCCTCCTGCCTCCCAAGCCAGCCCCACTCTCCCCCGCTACCCCCGGGTCTCTCTCACACACCCTGCTGGAGGAGTGGGGGCTGCATAGGGCCTCAGAATAGCTAGGGATGGCCCTGCTTGGGAGCCTAAAGTTAGGCATCAAAATCCATATTTTGGCACCTAAAAAGTAGCTTGATTTTTCCACAGGTACACATTACCCATAGATCCCCTTGACTTCAAGAGGAGTTTTGAGTGCTCAGCAGCACTGATACCCAGTCAAGACACTGATCCGAGACCTAGTTTACACTTAAAAGTTTGGCCAGTAGAACTTTACTGGGAAAATCCAAGTGTAAATGCAGCTTATACTTGTTCCCCAAGTGAAATAAGCTATACTGGCAACAGATTTTATGCCAATAGAGCTGCATCTACACTAGGGTTTTTGCTGGCATAGAAATGTCACAAAAAATCAACCCTGTAACCAACATTGCTGTATGTGCAAAAGTTCCTAGTCTAGACCTGACCTGATTTAGGTTCCTACCTGTAGATTTTGATTTCTAAATTTAGGTGTTAAGTTTGAAATTATTTTCCTTTCGTGTGAGGCTGTTTCCTTTAAATGGTTTGTAAAGACAAGAAGATTGACTGATGCAGATGCCATTTGCCTAGAGCTCCTGTATCAAAGGACAAACACCCTTCCAGTAAAAATGATTCTGTCTGCACTTGAGATGGGTGGAGGAAACATTATTTTTGAAATGAATGAATGTGATGCATGTAAAAATGGGGGATAAATAACTCTTGTTATGGCCAAAGAAGCATTGTGAAGTATACCCCTTCTTTGTTGTTTCTACCATGTGTCATGGATTGACTCTTGTGTCATACAGGAGTCCAATCCTGTGAGGTGCTGACTGCTCCCTGTTCCCATTGAAATCAATCGAAGATGAGAGTGCACAGTATCTTGCGCAAAATAATTAGCACTTCACAGTATTGGGCTCTTACTTCTCAGACTACTTCTACTGACATTAATTATGGCTGTGACAAACAGGAAAGGGACATACGAGGTATTCCAAAGAAAATGAACACTACGTACATAAATTTGGTTAAATCTTGTGTTTCAGGTTCTGAGATGATTGGCTATAAAATCTCTGAAGCCTTCCCAAATCTGGGTCATAACATTGCAAAATTAGTCAACTGCATTTCTCTTACGGCTGGTCTACACTAGGGGGAGGAGTCGACTGAAAATATGCAACTTCAGCTACATGAATAACGTCGCTGTAGTTGGCGTTTCTTCAGCTGACTTACCTGTCGTCCTCACAGTGGCAGCGGTTGGCAGCGGGTTCCCCCATCGACTCCAGCTTGCGCCTCTCGACAAGCTGGAGTTCCGGAGTTGACGGGAGCGCCATTGGCGATCGATTTATTGCATCTTGATGAGACGCAATAAATCAATCGATCACTATCCGGCAGGTAGTGAAGACATACTCTTAGGTACCCGATACTAATCACTGCCACAGGCAGCACTTTGATTAGAGCTATTCCAAAAAAGTTTTCTTTCTCAGAAAAAAATTGCTTTCTGTTCTGATTTGGTGGAATATTACGCTATGATGAAAAACTGAAATAGCAAACCTTCTTGTGACGGGGCAATTCAGAAAAGTTTCAAATTGGAAACATTACTGTGGAAAATTTCAGCATTTTCAATTGAAATGATTGGACATGTCAAAATGAAAATTTGACATTTCAAATAAAATTTTTTATTTCATTTTGAAACCTTGATCTGCAGCAAAATTTTTCATTTTAATTCACCCATTTGGGAAGTTGAAAATTTTCAATAGAATTGACATTTACCTGTGGAAAATTTCAATTAAATACCTTTTTCTAATGGGAGAATGTTTGACTAGTTTTAATACTGCTCTGTATGTTCACTATGGCAACTTCTGTGTGCCCTGATTTGTTTTGCCTTGTTTCCTTCCTCTTCATCTTCCTATCTCTTTTACTGCTTTTTGCGTGGTTTACTTCACACTCAGCAAATGCTTCTTCTGTATTAAGCATGTTTAATTTAACATGGCTTCTTGGAGCAGGTGTCCTCATGAGAGAAAGTGTATATCCTTCCAGCAGCACTTTCTCAAAGCAATCAGCAGATAGCAGCAAGTGTCTTTTTAATCTGGAGAGTCTCACAGCGAAAGTGGTGGTTCTCTTTTCAGGATGCCTAGCAAGTGTGCCACATAAATGTGAACCTCCTTTTCCACTGCTTCTTTCATGGGCCTAACTGTTCCCCCACAAGACGCAAGTAACTCATCGAGTTCCTGGAAACTGGGCCACTAGTGTTTATTCTGAGCCTATTTCCAGTTCTGACTCTCAATGTCATACTGCCATGGCTATCTTCTACTTGGATTTCTTTTGAGGGCTGAGTTATCAAAGGTGCTCTGGACTGGCCAAACGTTGAACGAGGGTTTTACCATTAACTTCAATGGGAACAGGAGTATGTCATCAATGTGTGCTGTGGAAAATCCCACCCTAAATTTCTTAGCGTTCGTTTTTACCTTCTTTCTCTTTCTGTTCTTTGCCCTGTTTCTCCTTTTGACTACTTTTGGGAGGGGAAGGATGTGAGATAATGGGGGTGGACGGGTGGGCAGTGAGTGCACAGAGAATGCTCAATCTCTTTGCCCCCACCTGCCATGTCACTTTTCCAATCAGTGCTGTAGCAGCTTGCTGCTGATTTTTATTTTTTTACAGTACCAATAAATTTGCCTCAAGCAGCACCTGTATCCCTCCCTGACACTTTGCTCTTTTGCTTGTGTCTCTGACATTACTCAGACATTGACATTGGCTCAAGTGGGTTTCAGACTCAGATATGATAATTCTACTCATTCCCAAATTATGAGGCGAGGCATACAGTGAGAGAATTAAATGTTAATTTCCTTTTTCAGGAATACTTGGTACATTTTTGTCTCTCTTTTCCTATGGTTCCCGTTGTCTAGTCTGGGTACCTTGAGATCTGTAGATATTTCATGACCAAGAATTTGACAAATTATATTTTCTTCTCTCTCCCCTTACTCCCTCCCTCAATAATTCTTTTCCAACAGTCCTCACCCACCTTTTCTTCATAACAAAAACCAAAGATAAAAAGGATATTAGGTGAAAGCCTGGTTCCACTGAAAATGAATGGGAGGATTCCCATTGACTTCAATTGTGCCAGGATTTCACCCATTTTACATACTTCTCTGACTCTGTCTGTTGAATCTATCTATCTAATCTAAATTAGTGTATCTATCTAATCTATTTTATCTGATCCCATCACTATACTACCTGAGTGCCTCACAGTCATTAATGTATTTCTCTTTGCAATACTCAGGCGACCAGAGAGCTGTACTGAGAAAAGAAAAATGAAACTATAATTCTGTGGCTAACAATGACTTAAATAGCAGGTAACTTTGGTCTTTGTTCCATGGGAACTTTATGAACCACAGTCTTTCTGGCAATTTCATTGATATTACTGTGACCTCCTTCCCCTGTCCAGCTCCTCCCTTTTTGATGATGCTTAGCACACAAGTAAGACTCAGATCAAGAATGAAGGTTGCAGGAGGTTTTAGGCCCAGCACTGTGAACACCAGCCAGCACCTTACAAGACCTTTTATTTGAACTTCAATCTTCTCTCCTCTGTCTAATTGCAATGAACTATTTGTAGTTTTGCTCAGCCAAACAAACACCAGATAAAAAGTGATTTTCCCCCCCCCTCCTGCCATACAAGGTAGGGTTGCCAACTTTCTAAGCACACAAAAACAAACATCCTAGCCCTGCCCCTTCCTGTGGCTCCACTCTCTGTCCTGCCTCTTCCCCTAGGCCAGGCCTGCACAACATGCGGCCCAGGGGCCACATGCGGCCCATGTGGGCTCGTTGTTGGGCCCGTGAGGGGAGAGTAGGGTGGGGCAAGCCAAGCGGTGGGGTGGGGGGAAGTGGATGGGGCGGGGCGAGGGCAGGGCTTTTAGGCCTGCAGCTGGTGTTTTTGCAGTAATATGGCCCTTGCTGCTTTCCGAGTTGTGCAGGCCTGCTCTAGGCCCTGCCCCTGCTCGCTACATTTGTCCTCCCTTGGTGGCTTGCTCTCCCCCACCCTCACTCACTTTTACTGGGCTGGGACAGAGGGTTGGGCTGTGGGAGTGGGTGAGGGCTCAAAATGGGGGGTTGGGCCCCAGGGTGGGGCCAGAAATGAGGGGTTCAGGGTGTGAGAGGGGGCTCGGGGATTGGTCAGGGAGTTGGGGTACAGGATGGGGTGAGGGCTCTGACTGTGGGTGCAAGCTCTGGGGTGGGGCTGGGGATAAGGGGTTTGGGGTCTAAGAGAGGGCTCCAGACTAGGGTGGGGGCTGAGGGATTCAGAATGTAGGAGGGGGCTGTGGGCTGAGGCAGGGGGTTGGGGTTTGGGAAGAGTGAGGGCTCTGGGCTGGGGGTGCTGGCTTTGGGGTGGGGCCAGGGATGATGGCGTGTTGGGGGGGCTTTAGACTGGAGTAGAGTGTTGGAGTTCAGGGGGGCTGCTGATTCTGGGTGGGGCTAGGGATGATGCAGTGTGGGAGGGGCTTTGGGCTTGGTATGAGCAGTTTGGGGTGAAGGAGGGGGCTCCTGGTTTGCGGGGGCTCAAGATTGGGGCAGGGGGTTGGGCTGAGGGTTGGGGCACAAGCTTACCTCGAGCGCCTCAATCAGTGGTGCAGTGGAGCTACGGTGAACTAAGGCATATTTTTGTCCATGCTCTGTGTTCACTGGGTTATGCCCATTTTATACACTGAAAAATAAATTGAAATGATTAGATATCTACAGAAACTACTAATGTGATTTTCCTGTCAGTCAGGTAAATTGGTTAAACTTAAATCATAGATACCGTGTGCTAAGTTAGAAAAATTGAAAGTAAGATGATATTTTTAAAGCTATATAACATTTAGGAAAAAAAGACTGACTGGCTTAGGGAATCATGAGGTGGATTTTGCATCTCTCAACTTCTTTGCTGAACTTCCGCTGGTTTTAGTTGAAGCTCCACTAGAGTAAGGACTTCAGGATTTGGGCCTTTGGGCTCTGTTCCTGCCACTTGGGCACATGCTTAACTTTATGTAGTGGGTTTAGTTCTTCACGGGGAGGTGCTGATTCAGAAAGGTATTTAAAGTGACTTCAGTGGGACTACTCACATGCATAAAGCGAGGCATGTGCTTCAGTAGCTTAGTGAACTGGGGACAAAGTGACAAAGAGTCCTGTGGCACCTTATAGACTAACAGATGTATTAGAGCAGTGGTTCTCAAACATTTGTAGTGGTGACCCATTTCACACAGGAAGCCTCTGAGTGCGATCCACTTTGTAAATTAAAAACATTGTTTAATGTTTAACACTATTATGAATGCTGGAGGCCATGTGGGGCTTGGGGTGGAGGCTGACAGCTTGTGACCCCCCAGATCATAACCGTGTGACCCCGCAACGGATCCTGACCCCCAGTTTGAGAAATCCTGTATAATTAGAGCATAAGCTTTCGTGGGTGAATACACTCTTCGTCAGATGCATGCAGTGGAAATGACCACTGCATGCATCCTACGAAGTGGGTATTCACCCACAAAAGCTTATGCTCTAGTCTAATACATCTGTTAAGCTATAAAGTGCCGCAGGCTTCTTTGTCGCTTTCGCAGATCCAGACTAACACTGCTAGCCCTCTGATACTGGGAACAAAGTGGGTCATCAATTTCTAACTGAATATACTTTAGCCTTGCCTTTTGTTCCCTTTTTAATACAATGTGAGCCATTATGATGTGAAAGTGATCTGAGGCTTCCTTCTGTGGTTTTGTCATGGGTGGGACCAGGGGGAAGGACAGGTCACAGATTAACAGGAAATATTGTTGGGGAGAGGATTCAGAACTAGAGCTAAGCTTAGTTTCCCTAGTAAGGTATCTGCCATATTACAGTTGGGTAGATTATTTGTAGATACATTTTTTTTTCCATTTAAATTTGCCTGTTTTTTAATTTACAAAATCTTTGTGTAATTGGAGCAATTTAAAAGCACAGTGACTTTTTGTGAAAGAAATTGTGGTAGGACCAGAACTGTGACCTCATTGTGCTAGGCGATGTACAATCAGAACAAAAAGATATTCTTAGAGATCTTTAGGGTAGAGACTAAGATAAGAAACAACAGATGGATATAGACAAAGAGGGGATTATAAGGAATCAGCATGATAGGGAGTGGTCTTAGCATACCAGCATCCTAATTGTTGTCAACATTTTGTAGGCATCATGGCAAAGGAGAGTTTCGAGTAGGGATATGAAGGTGGATAATGAGGTAACTTTGCAGATCTTTATGGGGAGCTCCTCCCAGGGGCGAAGGACAGCATGGGAAAAAGCTCAAGAGTACTTGTTTAAAAATTTAACAAGTGGACAATGGGAGTTTCATCATGGACCAATTGCAGGCAAGCATCAATATCTCAATAGCAAATGATAGGTAGAGTGGGAATTGGCCATGAAGGGCCTTGAAAGCATACACAAGCAGCTTATGTTTGATGCTGTAAAGAAGGAGCTGGCAGAAGGATGCAAAGAAAGAGGTGACACGGTCAAAGCATGGTCAAAGCAACAGTCAAAGCAACAGGGCTAGGAAAATTATCAAAGCAACAGGCCTAGGAAACGGGGCTAGCAGCGGTCAAAGCAACAGGGCTAGGAAAATTATCTTTTTACCTACATTCTGAATGGTTATGAGTGGGGCAAGATTGCATTTGACAAGGCCAGATAACATCTGTCTATGATATTTCTAAGATGCCTGTTATCCTGGGATTCTGCTCCCCCATTTAATAATTAAATAATTTAATTGAGAGTTGTCAGCCATTTTGATTAATTTTCTCTGAGGGAATGGTTGTGGTTTTTTCTTTCTTTGTGAGACCGGCGTTAAAAAATACATTGGAAACAGCAGAAAGAAGCTCCTTGCTGCTCCCTGTGATGCAGCATGTGTGGAAGCGCAGCTGACTGGACCCCTATAAAGACCATCTGGGATTTGAGGTTGACAGTGAACATGCTTATTTGAAGTCACCAAATGGGAAACTGTCAACCCATCCAAGGTTCTGTGCGAGGGAACTACGTGGCTCAGGAGATTGATCGGGCCTGTTCTTTTCATCCTGGATCACAGGTTCATATATTTAGCACAACTCAATAGTGACTGAGGGTATGTCTATACCCATGGCTGGCCCATGTCTGCATGACTCAGATCCATGGGGTTTGGGCCAGGGGGCTGTAAAGTTGAAGGGTAGAAGACACTGCAAAGTAGAGGATTCAAGAGCTTGGATCCAATCTGAGCCTGAAACTCTACACTGCAATTTTATAACCTCACAAGCCCAAATCAGCTGACCCAGGCCAGCCACGGTGTTTTATTGCAGCGTAGACATATCGTGATAGGTCTTGTCTGTATTGGGGGTTATAGCCAACAGTGTTGCTGCACCAATGCAAATGCCTAGTGTATCCAGGCCATGCTGGTAATTGACCCAGTGGAGCTCACCCATCTATGTAATGGATTATATTGGATTGCCCTGTCCATTCTAAGGGTTTACACTAGTACAACTGCACTAATGGCTGACCATCAATGACAGGAAGCTATATGTGGGCAAGATCATAGTAGTTATCATCTGATGGCTACTTGGTGGCTAATTTTTAAACGGGCTATGGAATCTCATTCTAATATTTCTAGTTGCCAAGTTTGCTTGCCACAAAAATTGGCCCCTTTTTTAACAGTCTCACCAGAAAGGTCAAGGACTTACGTGGTGCGGATCCTCGATTAGCTCAACCAGTGCAAACCCCAGCTTGCCCTTGTCCGCACTTAGGGGCCAACACTAAGCACACTACAGCAGTTGCTAACCACTGATTTGTGGCTTGGGGATATTCCAGAGTATAGACAAGACCTTTGTTTTCCTCTTATCCTGAGGGTATGTCTGCATTGCAAGTGAAAGTGTGATTGCAATATGAATAGGCATAGCCCTTGTTAGCTTTAATCCAGCTAGCATGGGTAACAAGAGCAGTGTAGATGGGGTTGAATGGGTTTAGCATGGACTAGCAATCAAAGTACAAGGCCTCTAGGGAGCTTGGGTACATACTGTGATTGCTAGCCTGTGCTGAAGCCCATGCCACCACGTTTATACTGGTGTTGTTACCCAGGCTAGCTAGGTAGAAGCAAGCACAGGTATGCCTACCCATGCTACAGTCAGTCACACCTTCATCTTGCAGAGAGGTGGTCCCTGAACCAAAGGCTTGTGGTTTATTAGTAGGTTAGTGGGGGGCATGTTCTGTTCCTGTTGAGGGTAAACAAAGGGCTTCATTTGGTGGTATGATCAATCCAGCATGTTTCATAAGCCCTAAATTTTCTTTTTAAATAACTATGTAGATAAAAAGGTTCTGGGAGTTGAGCACTTCAAGCTGGTTATTTATCTGGGGGAAATAAGGTACATTGCAGTTCCTACTTATATAACTGTGTCGACTGCAACTAAGATATGAAAAATGCTCCTCTGTTAGTAGTGTGTAAAGATGGGATAAAGGAAAAGGAGCTGAGAGTGGGTGGGGAGTCTGAAGTGGGAAAGTGGGTGCCCTGACATTTCACAATATCACATTGCTGAGCTTCTATTGAGCCTTTATAAATGAGGGACAACAAAACATGAATACTGAGATTAATCTAGGTAATTATCTGAAATGGACGAACTAGGCTAGAAAAGAGCAGAACCCACTTTCTGAATCTCCCTCCCCAAATGCCATTGCACTGAAGAGAATCAAAGCTTGGTGCTTTTAAAGAGGGGCATTTTTAACACCTTTATCTAAGAATTGTGTGAGCTTGCTGAATTTCAGAGAGGGCAAAGGAGTGGGTGAGGGTGGAAGGAAGGCAATAATCTGCTTATGCCTGTTAACTGTCTGTTGTTCTGAGGTTGGTTTGCCCCCTCCTCAAATGCCAGGGTTTCAGAGACCCCCTTGTAAACTGCAAACATGTTGATGCTAAGTTTCATCTGACACTATTCAATCCTGCTTGTTCCAGTCCTAGCTGCATGAAAGAGACATTTTCTAGCACCTGTGTTCTCATTGGTGCCTCCAGCAAAGCCCTGCAGATGAACCATTAGAAATACATGCTGACCTTAACGAAGAAGGAGCCGACATACTTCACTCATAGCACTCAGCGAGCAATCAGACTGCATCCCAGTGACATTCATCACAGCTGCCGGCAACGGCCTTTAATTCATCTGGTATTTAACCAGGGTGAAATGCCCCCTAGCTGTATCATGTTTGTTGGTGTTAGATGAACCCAGTTCATCCCTTGGCTTACTAAAGTTCAGGATTTAACACCAATCCATGCTTTGCAGGCAGTTCAGCCTCTGCACAAAATACTTGTCATCTTTTTGTCCTTTATTATATTTTTGTTCTTTGCTGTTTGCTTTTCAAACTGTCCCCCTCGCTCCATGAACATCTAGTTAAATACTTCTGGTATTAGAGCAGCAAAGGTTAAGATTTGGCACGGTAGAGATGCAGCACACTAGTGAAATAATTAGGACTGGTGATTACAGGAAATTGCCTGGCTTCTTTCAGTGAAAATTAAAAAATAGCAAGGGTGTGAAAGATGCAATCATATTTCTGATTGTGAATATGCCTCTTTCTTCTTCTAAAAAGTTATGTGTCTGAGGTACTCTTTAAAAACGATGGGTAGTGGTAGTTTACTTGACAACGTAATAGTCTCAGACTTTTTTATGCTGTATATTTGTTGCAGAACCTTTAAAGAAAAATTGTTGAATTTACTTGTGTGGGCTTGTTCCTGCATTAGGGAAGCCAATGAAAGCTATGCCATTGACTTCAATAGGAGACTGAGCAAGCCCACAGGACATGACCCAAAGCTGGTTTAAGTCATTAGGAACATCTCCATTAACATCAATAAGCTTTGGGTCAAGCTCATTATGAAAAACTTGAGTTATTATTTTGTGCTTATAAATGTAAGTTAGAGAAGTAAAACCTTACGGGTGAAATCCAGACTCGAATGAAGTCAATAGCAAAGCTCTGACTGATTTCATTGGGGTCAGGATTTTACCTAGAACATCTATGGTAGTGATAACTTTCAGGAAGATGGCATTTATTGAGCACCTTTGACTGCCTCACCTGCACTCTGCTACTGATCCATCTTCTCTAGGCCCTCTTATAACCATCACCTGATGGTTGTGGAGAAGAGCTTGACAATGTGAAAATTTCATGATATTTAAAACAATCTCATGATTTGAGGGACCTGACTTGTGATCTTTGAAGACTTACAGTTCACAATACTGGATTTATCAAGGAGAAATGTCAAATTATTCCTTGCACACAAATAATGTGAGAAATATAGCCCTCTTTCTGTTTGTGAATTGTTCATGAACTGATCTTGATTTTTCAAATCCCTTGTTTATTTATATGCATATAAACATTTATGGCCAGACCCATGAGGTGGCTTGGGTGCCTAAAATAGTCCAGACTTTGGTGCCTAACCAAAGATTAGGCACCACTACAATCCTAAAAATCCCTGCTTGGCTGCTGCCTAATTCTGTAGGTGCTTAAACCTTCTCAGTGCCAAATTTTCACTGTAAAAATTCCTCTAGCTGCCTAAATTTCAGCACTGGGCATGTGCACAATTCTGGGCATCTGATGAATCTAATGCCTGTTCTATCTCACCCTTAAGCCACAGTGTGATTCTTCACCAGGGGGACAATAATCATTTAGGTCAACCGCGTGTGCGGTGGAAAATCCCACCCTGAATCTTTTTGTGTTTTTACCTTCTTTCTCTTTCTGTTCTTTGACTTGTTTCTCTTCTTGACTGGTCTTGGGATTGGAAGGATGTGAGATAGTGGAGGTGGATGGGTGGGCACTGAGTGCACAGAGAATTCTCAATCTCTTTGCCCACACCCACACTGTCACTTTTCCAATCAGTGCTGCAGCAGCTTGCTTCTGATTTTTATTTTTATTTTTTACAGTACCAATAAATTTGCCTCAAGCAATAGCTGTATCCCTCCCTGACACTTTGTTCCTTTGCTTGTTTCTGTGACATTATGTAGTGTAGATATGAGAGGCTCAGAAGGGTTCCTGACTCGAATCAAATAAATCTTCTAGTCACTTCCAAAGTATGAGGCAAGGCATAGGTGGGAAAATTAAATGCAATTTCCTTTTCCAGGAATACTTGGTACATTTTATCTTTACCTTTTACCATGGTACCCATTGTCAAGTCTGGGTACCTTGAGATCTGTAGATATTTTCATGACCAAGAATTTGACAAATGATATATCATATTTTCTCCTCCCTCCCACAATAATTCCTTTCCAACAGTCCTCACTACCTTGTCTCCACAACAAAAACAAAGATACAGTAACTCCTCACTTAACGTTGTAGTTATGTTCCTGAAAAATGCGACTTTAAGTGAAATGATGTTAAGCGAATCCAGTTTCCCCATAAGAATTAATGTAAATAGGGGGGTTAGGTTCCAGAGAAATGTTTTTCACCAGACAGAAAACATATATACACAGTATACATTTTAAATAAACAATTTAATACTGTACACAGCAATGATGATGGTGAAGCTTGGTTGAGGTGGTAAAGCAAGAGGGTGGGATATTTCCCAGGAATACCTTACTGCTAAATGATGAGCTAGGTTTGGCTGAGCCCTCAGGGTTAACTCATTGTTATTAATGTAGCCTCACACTCTACAAGGCAGCATGAATGGAGGAAGGGGAGACAGCATGGCAGACAGAGACAGACACACACCGTGTGTGTGTGTGTGAGAGAGAGAGAGCTGCACATTGCCCCTTTAAGTAAGCTGACCCACTCTTAAGTACATTGTCTTTTTAAGTGGATCAGAAAGTTAGATAGCAGCCGCTGCCCCAATCTCTCTCTGTCGATTTCCCCCTCTGTGTCCCCACTCTGCTCTATATGGAGACGAAGTAAGTGAGATGCAGGAGCAGGGGAGAGAGGGACACAGTGACATTAGCTCCCCTCCTTCCGTACCCCCTGCATAGCAAGCAGGAGGCTCCTGGGAGCAGCTCCAAGACAGAGGGCAGAAGCATCACATGGCAGTGGAGGGCAGGACAGCTGAACTGCCGGCAATTGATAGCCTGCTGGGCAGCTGCTGCACAGGGAACTTAGGGGAGCTGCTGGTCCACCCTCGTTCCAAGCCCCACACCAGCTAGGTGCAATGGGCTGCTCTTCCTGCAAGCAGTGGACAAAACGATGTATGAAGGGAGCATTGCACAACCTTAAACAAGCATGTTCCCTAATTGATCAGCAACATAACAACGAAACAATGTTAACCGGGACGACTTTAAGTGAGAAGTTACTGTAAAAAGACATGGGTAAAATCCTGGCTCCACTGACACACACACACACACACACATACACACATGTCTGTCTGTCTAATTTTATCTATCTATCTAATCTGTCAACTATTCATTAAGTACCTTGGAATATTTACAGTTACAAGAAATCTGAATCCTACAGTTTATCTTAATCCACAACACTTACGTTAAATTTGAAATGTAAAATAATACGTAAAGCTCTCATTTTAACAAATGCTTTATTTTATTTTTTAACTGGAGAGAGTTTTAAGAAGGAGAACCCCTTGTTTGACAGTCTCTTAATATCAAAGATAGTAACTGTCCTTTTGGGGTAGATAAGTTAGTTGAGATGGGCTGGAGTTGTTGATATTAAAGTCTGATCTGGTTTCATCCCAGGTTCCAGTTGAGATTCAGCTGGAGGCGGCAGAAGTGGCAATGTCATCTGAGTCTCTTTCTGTGGTCTAACTGATCAGGACATCACTGAATTCGGATGAAAAAAGTCCAGTGTCCCAGCAGATGGTTGGATGGCTGCTATGATAGTGACACTCGCTTCAGTAGCCAGTTGTTTCCCCAAAGTCTCTTCTTTAAAGATGTGTGAAAGGAATGATGGGTGGAATAGCCCATCCCCTTTTTGCATTGTCTACTGATTAGGCTTAATTTCTGACACATTAATTTGGGGTTACTGATTTTTGGATTACTCTTTTTTACTAAGCATGAGTTTAACCCAGTCTTTCAGTTATATCAGTAGGCCTTTTAGTTTGGACTAATTCAGTTTTTTGGTCTCCCTTCTGAACCTTTTCCTGTCAACATTTGTTGTTACAGGTTACTGTGACACCTTATGAACTCTTACATACTTTTTGCAGTTGAGCTCACAATTAAGGTAAATTTGTAGGCTCAGTTATCACAACATCTCCTGCCCAGAGCTGTACTCCTGATTCTGGCTCTGGATAATTAAAATAAAACTTTGCTGATAGCCCTTCAGGGTGGCTTTTTCCCACGTGCAAGAACTCAGGAGTCCTTGAGAACACAGCAGCTTTTATTTGAGGAAAGAGAGAGAGAGAAGAAAAAAAGAGACCTGATGACCATGTGTCACAATAAAATTAGCAAAACCCAATCAATGCATCAGAAATATGATCAACCCCCGCAGTTCCAAGCATTAATTGTCCAGATCGTTGTTGATAAGCAATATTACAATTCATGTAAATGAGCCTGGCTAAAGATGAGGGAGCAGAGAGTTCCATCATCTAAGCCCTCCAGCTCTGGGTGCAAACCTCACTTGTTTATGTGCATCAGGATTTGTCCACCTACAGTGGACATATACAAAGGTGCGTGGATGTTGTGCAAATGTTTGAAAACTAACATTTGGGCATAAATTAATAAGATAAAACTTTCATTCTTATTACGATTTTTCTCCTTGGAAGTCTGATCCAACTCCCACTGAAATCAGTTTGCAATTAATTGCAATGGAGGTTGGACTGGCTCACTTGTTACCTTTTTTTTTTTTTAAACAGACCGTTTTATATGTGCGTTTGAGTCCCACATCCCAGCCGTTCCCCCCCCGCACCAACCCGAAAGCTGGGAAAAACTTGACATGGTTGTTGGTTTTTGATTTTCAAAACCTGGTTGGTTGGGTTTTTGTTTGACGAAAATAGGAATGATTCCTATTCTGGTTCCATCTCATCTGACTGAGCTTGGTAAATGGGTCTACTCTTGGTCCATCTCATTTCTAAAAAAGGCAAAGTTTTATCTGTTGAACTAGTCTATTAGCTGAGGTTTGTTTTGCAAGGCCAGAATGAGGGGTGATTTTTAGACGTGGTAGCAAGTGCAGAATAATGCTTTTCTTTTGTTCCCATTTTAACAGTTTTTAAAGAGTATCTGTTTTCCATTTTTTGTAAACAATACTAGCAAGGCAAAGACACATGGAAAATATTTGTTTTATTTTTAACTTAGTTGTTAAAAAAACCCACAAATATAGCCCAGCACAGCCGTTGTTTTATCACACCATATTGTACTCACTCTTCCGCCTCTCAGGATAACAGTTCTGGGATCCAGATGCCAACCTGTGGAAGATGGATTTCCAGACACAGCATCTGGCTCCTTGGGTGAGTCCTGAGGCGGTTGGTTGTGTTGTCTGTGGAGTTGCCTCTGGCTTTGACATGTGGTTGGGTTAGTCATTTGACGGGCTTTGTGGCTGTTGGCCTCTTGAATGCTGTCTGATTTTGATTCACCTTTCAATCTGTCAGTTTGCACTTTTTAATGATTTTTTAATAGATTGTTCTGTTTATGAAGAATTGTTGTTTTTGCACAGGGGCACAGTAAAAGCGATAGTATAAGCAGCAGACAGCACTGATCTGGCACAAGCTTTTTGCACACCGACTGTTCCTAAACTTATCTGCTACATAGGTTGTCTGGCTTTCTCCCCTTCCTCCCTTTTTTGTTTTGTGCAGGAAGCATTTGTGAATCATTTCTGACTGAGAAACCAATTCCTGCAAATATTCACCCCATTGTACCCTTCCTCTTGTGTGCAGTCCCACTGAAGTCAAAGGAACTACACATGGCTGTAAAGCTAGATACACAGTATGGAGCCAATGGGACTTAGTTGTCTGAGTAAAGCGAGAAGGACTTGGCATGTGTAGTAACTGTCATTGCTAGTTAGGCAAGTGTAAACAACTTCACCCTTCCTCAGGGTGAATTCACCCCAGCTGCCCAGATTGCTACAAGAAGTGCATATTGCGCCCCCTTGACCCGTTGGGATGAATCAAGCTCTCTCTGTATAAAAGTTGCAGCGCTCAGCAACCCTACACAAAATGAAGAGGAAGGTATCTCCAATTGAAATGAATGGGGGACAATGGCCCTAAATAAAGACCAAAGAATAACAGTAATTCAAGAAGCTGAAAACAACATCTTAATGTCTTTAAGTTTAGCATATTGTCTCAAAGCCAGGTTTCCTGATTCCAAATTTCTAGGGAAAATCATATTCAGTAACAACCAGACTTGATTACTTGGCTAGATTCCTGCAAATTGCTGCCTTTGAAAATCACTCATAACCTGTAGCTAGTGTGAAACAATGCCACACAAGAGCTCTAAAGTTTGCACTTAGCGTGCCATTCACACTGCAGCAAATGAACATCAAGGTTTCACTATGAAACCTGAAATTATGTAGGGCCAATCTAAGAGACCATTTACTCCCAGTGCAGTGCTTGAGATTGACAAAGCCAAGCCTCATAACTGTCCCATAGTATAATTTCACAAGATTGAAAGACTGAACTGGGTAGATCCCATGCACCGGCTCTGCTCTCGCCTTTCGTAACTTTTTCCTGGAAGAGGCTGACATCTTTATTGGTTAAGACCCTGGGTCTTCAGTAGGGTTCCATGCAGACTCAGGCTTTTGCCCATGGGAGCTCACTGCGCAATTGCAGCCTAAATGTTTTGCTTTCCAGAGCTGCTCTGGAAAGATTATGCCTGCTGCCCCAAATGCATAAATGCCACAATCTAGCTGGAAAGTTTAGTATTGCTGCTACTGAAAGTAAGACCACAATAGGGTATGTGAGGTGAATGAATCTTTTAAAAAAACATACAAATGAAAATACAGAAATGAAAAACTGATCTCAGTCCTTTAGATACCAAGTAAGCAAATATATCTTCCACCTATTTGGGGAGCTTTTCTCTTTCAAGGGCCTGATACCACAGGCTGGTGAGTTCCTCTTGCCAAGTGCTGAACACTCTGGACTTCCACTGACTACATTGTCAGTTAGGAGTGCTCAGCATTTTGCAGCATTAAATTGGAAATACTCGGTGATGGAGCCTGCAAATAGAACCACCCAGGCATGGATTCAGTTGCAGAATCTAGCGCCCTTAGTGATTTGTTAATGACCATACTCTGTATGCACTTGGCTTGCACTAATTAGTACTGTCTGATTTGCTCTTTTCTTATCTTAGGCCATATCTGCTAGACTCTACAGACTGTTGTGGCATAGCTACTAGTGTACTAGTGGCGATATAAGCCCATTGTGTAGACACAGCAACAGAAGGTGTTTTGCTGTCATAGTAGGAACACCACCTCCCCGAGTGATAGTAGCTAGGTCACCATAAGCATTCCTCTGTCTGCCTCTACACGGGGGGTTGCTACAGCACTAAGGGGGATGGATATTTCATGCCCCTGAGCACTGTAGCTATGTCGACATAAATTTTAAGTGTAGGCCAGGCCTTAGAATCTCTTACTGCACGAATGATTGATTGCACAGTGAGAATAAAGAAGAATTAATGACCTTTTTGTAAGATAGTTGTTAGTGATTGGCTTGGATCTTATGCTCACAAACACTTTATTAAGCAGCTAATTTTGAATAGAAACTAAAAATGCATTTTGCAAAGGCAAACAGATTCTTAGTTAAATGCTAAGTGTCTTAACATTTATGACTGAGCATGAAAAAAACATATTTGAGGGCTTGACTTGCCCATCTGGGGTCAGTGCAAAAGAATGGAACAGATTTTTTTTATAAATATTTATAAGATGTCTGCTTTCATAACACTTGAGTATCTGATGACCTTAGGGGCTCTCTCCCCCACAAGTGTAGCATGTGACCTTCTGTTGGTCATCAGTAATGATTCGTTTACTGGAAGAGAGAGAGAAACTGGTAAATCCATGTAGGCCCCGTTCTGCATTGGCTGCATTTAGAATGCTTTGAGCAAACTGCTAATGATGTGGATTCTGGCCCATAACCACAGCTGCTAACTTTCTCGTGGTAAATAAGCACCTCGACTTTCAAAATAAGCCAAAAATCAAGCTAATCCCATTTCAAAACAAGCCAGTCCCTAAGAACCCCAACACTCTGACTAGATCCCCCTGGTGTACAGTCTGGGACTGTGGTGGGCACACTGTGCACCCCTGACTTTCTCCCCTCCTTGCCCCTGCTTTCCAGGAGCCAATCAAAAAAAGAAGCAACAAGCCACAAGCCGACAAGTAACAAGCCAAAAAGTAGCCAACAAGCAACTCACCAAGCCAATTAAGCCAAAAACAAGCCCAATTTCTGCATTTTTTCCCCCACGGGTTTGGCATGTCTGGCCATAACCTGATGTAAGTATAGTAGGAGCACAGAAGTTTATTCAGCTTTAATCTCAAAGTGTACACTGACTGCTTATGTAGGGGAATATTTTTTCAAATTTTTTTTGTATTACCAATTTGGAGCCTGTAATGGTACTATCTCAAACAGAAATGCAGTGTGACATCAATATCATGAGCCAGTTTCTATACTGGTCATTTAACTGTTTCCTTCTGTTAGACTTATTTCTACTATATTAACACTTGGGTCACATCTACACTACTGGCTAAATCAGCACTGCTGCGAGCGATGCAGCGGTATCAGTTTAGCAGTCTGAAGACAAGCTAAGTCAATGGGAGAGCATCTCCTGCTGATAGACGGTGGAGATCAGGACTTGATTAGGAAAGTCAGCCTAAATTATGTCAACTTCAATTACAAAACTGAACTAGTGTAACTTAGATCGACTTACAGCTTTAGTGCAGACCAGCCCTTAGAGGCCCCAACCATTGTGCTAGAAGTTGCACAAACACGTTGGGTTTGTCTATAGTAGAATGTATCATCCTGTTTTAACTTGAGCTCAGCTCATAACAAGGAGGGAAGCATGCAAGGGACATACTCACTGACCCTTGCATCCTGTATCGAGGCTGGGCACCAGCAGGGCAGGAGATATTGCTCTTTAGTAATGTCCCTGTGAGTGGGATCTCCCCTATGGAATTACAGCTGGGGCTGGTCAAAAAATTCCCCAAAACATTTTGGGTTTTCAGTTTTCTGACATAAAATCAAAATTTTCTGTAGGAGAATAAAGGCCCATTTTTTGACCAACTGTAGTTACAACACTAAGGCTTTGCCTGCATGAGACAATTGTACAATTCAACTAAATCCTCTTGGAAACTGAGTTAGTTCAGTTGGAGCAATCCCCTGTGTAGGCACTCTTTTCAGTTTAAAAGTCTTATATTTGTTTCTCTTGTATTGACTCTATCTGTGTTCAGCTTTGCAGTTAATTTTTTGGGGGGTGTAGTGGGGCAGATTGGCTGCGCATAGGCCCAGAGGGGGAGGAACCCCTCATTGAACCATGATGGACGGAACCATACCATGCTCAATCCTCCCACTGGAAGTTAGTGGGCAGGACTGGAAATACAAAGATGGGCTGGAGAACTCAGTTGGGAAGCAGCTGCTGGAGGGAACGCTGACAGTCAATCAGAACGACCCTCTACAGAGCCAGGTACACCCTGAGGGGGAGTTGGGAAGTGGCCCAGGGGTAGCCAACCCCTGTCTGGCTGCAACACCAAGAGCGACTGAGTCAGTGTGTTGCAGTCAGGGATCCTCGCTGACTCAGACCGCTCTGCCACTGCTAGGGCCCCGGGCCGAGACACAGTGGAGTGGGTGCCCCCACCACCACCAAGCCAATCTGTGGGTGGCAGTCTCCCTCTTTCTAAGGACTTGGTTACACTTACAGCTTTATAGCAGTTTTGGTTATACTCGCCTTCAGATATAGCTCCAGGGATAGCGCTCCAGCATGTCCACACTCACAGCCACAACCGCACTGGTGTGGCCACATTCGTGGCACTGGTGTGGCCACATTCGTGGCACTTGCAGCAGCACGGGAAGTGGTGTATTATGGGCAGCTATCCCAGCATTCAGCTGGGTGAAACGTGCTTTTCAAACGAGGAGGATGAGGGGGAGCATGTTGTGTATATGCAGAGGGAGAGAGAGTGGGTGGATTTTTGGCATGCTGAGAGTGTGCCAGCAAACTGTCTTCGAAATGCAAAGCCTGCTACTCTTCTCCTTCTCAGTCACGCACAAGGTAAACATTTGCATTGTTCATTTGCCGAGTTACAGCTAAGCTCTGAAAATGTACTTCTGCATTCCTCCAGCTGAGTTCAAAACAAAGGGAGGCTTAATTGCCTTAAATAGCTTAGGGCGATTCCAGAGATCACTCAAAGTGCTGTATTGTTACTACCTGTTTACACTGGAGCTAAAGCGGAACACCCAATACACTATAGCTGTTAATCCTCTGGCAAGGAGGATTACCAGGACTGGTATAACCGTGGACTTATAGCGCTCTACATGCCTCGCCAGTGTGGACGGGTAGTGAGTTATAGTGCTCCTGGCGGCTTTATAGCGTATAAAGTGCCATTGTAATCAAGCTCTTAGGAAAGAAGCCTGCGCTTGTCCACCCTCCATCAGAGCGAGGAGGCCAAACTGCTGCTCAGCCTGAGTGCAGGCTTGAGCCTTAGGGCATGGTTACACTTACAGGTTTATAGCGGTTTTGGTTATAGCTGTCCTCATACAGCTATAGGGATAGCGCTATAGCGTGTCCACACTGAGATCCACCAGCGGTATAGCATGGCCACATTTGCAGCACTTGCAGCGGCACGGGGAGTGGTGCATTATGGGCAGCTATCCCAACATTCAGCTGGGTGCAACGTGCTTTTCAAACGAGGGGATTGAGGGGGAACGTGTTGTGTGTATGCAGAGGGAGAGAGTTCGTCCTTCTGAGAGCTTGTCAGTAAGTGTCCTTCGACAGAGAAGACTAGCAGGCTTTGTATTTCACACAGGCTCCCTCCGTAAACATTTGCATTGCTTATCTGCTGAGTTAAGAGAGACACTCTAAAAAGGTACTTCCGCATTCCTCCAGCCGAGTTCAAAAGAAAGGGAAGAGACGTCAATTGCCTTAAATGGCTCTAGGCATCTCAAGAGGTCACTTGTAGCGCAGTGGGTGTCCACATTTGCACTGTAGCACTACAGCGGGAGCGCTACAGCCCTTATTCCCTGTGCAGAGGTGGATTACCAGTAGCGCTATAACTCCGAGGTTATAGCGCTCTACGTGCCTCACCAGTGTGGACGGGTAGAAGGTTATAGCATTCGTGGGGGCTTTATAGCGCTATAAAGTGCCAGTGTAACCAAGGCCTTAGACTCTCTACTGCCCTGCCGTCATCAAGGGCCTGGGCTAACTGACTGTTCGCACTCAGGCTCTTTACTGCCCCGCCCTGATCAAGTTACAGATCGGGGGCTGGGGCTCGGGCTCCATAACTGTGTGTTGGCCCTGATCACAGGCCCGAGCTCACGTTTCCCATCGCCCACTGATTCCCCACATCAGGCGACCCCCGCAGAGATGTAGTGGGGCGGATTGGCCACCCACAGACCCAGAGGGGGAGGATCCACTCCCCTCGGTGGACTATGCGGGGGGGGGTTCATAATAAAGAACACCATGGTATATTGAAATTCCACCTGGGGAAGTAGAATTCTTTCTCACTCTGACTTTTTTGTTGCTCACTCATATTGCTTTGTCCCAGCATGCTACTTGGTGTTGTGTGAAACCTGGCATGGATTTCCAAGGGGAATCTACTATGTTTCTTCCAGCTATTTAATGTTAAAGAGAAATTGAAAATAAATATTAAAAACACAAGCCAAAATCCTACAAGAAATGCTAGAGGGTGCTGAATTTTAATGATATTTAAAATGTATTAAAAATGAGACCTCTCTCCTTTAATAAAAATTATTCTAGTTATCTTAAAATAACAGTCTGAAAGCACAAGAGAAAAAAATTAGCGATAACAGAACTATAAGATATATGTTCCTCTACTTTGAACTCCTACACAAATCGTATTAGTCGTGTATTTGTCTTCACACAATGTGCTTTGAGACCTCAAAGCTGTGTGTCCAAAAAGCAGTGTTACATGAGAGAATACAGACTGTTATACACCGATTAGTCATTGGTGTGTTGTGGAATTTTGCTATTTTGAACAAATTCCCATGAGGTTAGCTAAATTAAAGCTTCCTGGGATTTACAACTTAATTTTACAAATCCATTAAGTAATTATACAGGAATACAAGGGACAAACCCTCAGGACCTTACTTAGGGCTGTATTGTGCCCTTCAGCTCCTCATGGGAAAGGGGCAATTTCCGAATAGTGGTAGGGCAGGAAGTCTGTGATCTCCAGTGCACCATTGCTGTTGGCAATCGGACTCCATAAAGGACTTTGTGTGAGGATTGGCTCTGCATACTGGAAATGGGAGTGCTAGAAGAGGGACTAAGGGCAGATGCACCTTATCCCTCTACCAGCCCATTATGGATTTCACCATATAATTAATGCAGTGTGAGGCTGCAGGCTTTGGTCAACAAAAAATGATATTGGTTCTAGTGTCAGATTTTTTTAAAAAAATCTTTCTTTGGTGCTGCTTGGCCATTGTCCCAAACTATACTGAACTGCACTGAAGTTCATGTACTTCCATGATACTGGTGGGGACTTCCAGTAACGTTTCAAATATCGCGTAAGTTCCTTTTTCAAAAGTAACTTAGATTCCTAAGTGCCTAGGAATCTCAGTCGCATTTTCAAAAGGCACTCCTGCCTAAGTCACTTAGGTGCTTTTGAAAAGTGTATTCTTCATGTCTTTGTTCATAAAGGAATATTCAAAAACAAGCTGTGGTTTTGTTTGTTTGTTTTTTTAACTAAAAAGAGGGGGAAATTACAGAGCTGGAGTTGTTGAAATTTGCATAACACCTCAAGTTTAATGAAAACACTAAAGTGGTAAATGTGCATGCATGGATAGAGATATTTTTTTATGTGTGCATGTGCGCGTGTGTGTTGCTTAGGCGGTACACATTTCTACATAACTGTCCAAATTGCTCTGTTTAAAATAATCAGGTTAAAAAGTGAATCTTGTAAAGACAATCTTCAGCGCCTTCTGAAATAAATACTTACAGTACTTAACCCTAAAACTGAAAGGGCACAGTTTGGGGCACAGTTTTTCCTTCTATGGCTTTGCAAAATATAAATAGATTGCTAGCTCCATTTTATATATAAGGAAACTGAGACAGGGAGAAAAAAGTGTCTTGCTCCTGAAAGACTTCAGTGGTACAGCTGGGTATAGAATCCAGGCCTTCTTCCTTCCAGACTGTGCTGTAATCCTTAAGTCGCCTTGCTCTTAACCTGGAATCTACTGTATAAACATTAATTACTGAAGAAATTCTGATGGTGGAATTACAGGTATCTGTAAACAGAAGTTCAGAATTTACTAGTATCATGAGCACCAATGCTATAATATATTTATACAAATTTTAAGTTTCTGTGGTATGAGAAAAATATAAAATCATTTATATGTCATGATCCCCATCTTTTCACAGGATGTCCATTAGTACCTACAGATTTAATGCTAATTAGTCCAATTGAATAAAAACACAGAGCAATTTTTCCAGATCAGAATATTTGTAGCCAGTCTGGTACATGTGCAGACTCCATTTAACATATTTTACCAAATATTGCCATTTTTAATCCTCTTTGGCTGTGATTTGAGTACTGAAGTTATGGAGAGTGATAGAAAAACCTTCAAAAGTTTTCATTTCAGGTGTGATGTGGATATTTATTTAGTTTAGGTCCAAAAGTGTGCTAGGTAATTTGCAGACGAGTGAGTAGAAAAAGAGATGATTATTGGCTCCAACTAAGGCCTTGTCTACACTACACAGACAAAATAATGGAGGTATACACCCTGAAATGTTCCTCCCAATGATGTAACTCTCCTGCTATAGAATCATAATAAAAGCAACGCAATGAGAAGCATAGGGTTTATGTCAGTGTAGTTAGGGTGATGATGTGTCTGTGTGTAGACACTGCTTTCCTTACATTGGCTGTTGGCTCTGCCATGAAATGGACAAGAAAGCCGGGCAGCTAGAGCCCAGCTGCCCCTGTTTCCCAGGAGAGCTGGGCACCTGGATCTCGCTCCCGGCAAGGAACGAACAGACCCTGAGCGGCTTCCACCCCCGCACGCACACACACTCCATTCCCAGCCTGGAAAAGAGAGGGAAGCGGGAGGCAGTCCTGCGGGGATTCTGGGGAGCAGCTGAGCTCTTGGCAGGGAGCTGCCAGTGGAGTTGAGCTCCCCACACTGCCCCTCTTAGGTTGGTGGAAGTACTTTGAATGAGAACGCACACCACTGGCCCAAAGATGGTAGTGTGGCTGTCAGCCACCCAGTAATTAATGTGGTGGCTGTAAGTCAACTTAAAATAGGTCGACTTATCTTTGTAGTGTAAACATAGCCTAAGATATGCTCAATGCAGGAATTAAAGTGTATACGTCAAAGATGGCTTTAAGTTTTTAGATCTTCCCATATTCTGAACCCTTTTTGATTATAACTAAAATGTATTAATCCTTGTTGCACTAAAAGGAAAACAAAACATAAGTAGGTTAGTGTCTGACTCTGATCTCACTTACACCAGTTTTATAGCACTGCAACTGTATTGAGTGAGGGCTCTATAAGAACCTAGATAGAATTCAGGTAAGTTATTTCTGATCTATTAAGGGAAGATCAGAATTAGGTCCATAGTCTTCTGCATCAAACCCAGCTTTATTCATTAGGATACTACCTTTCCTGCTTATGCCCCAGAACTGACTCCCAGAGCTGCACAGCCTTTGTTAAACTTATGCACAGATGCTTTGAGAGATGAGGCCAATGGCAGAATGGAATTGAAAATAGGTGGGGCCACCAGTTCTCCAGGAAAGTTGAGAGTTCCAGGGAAAAGAATCCTGCTCTGTTATCTCTCAAAATCCTGAAGGGGGAGTTACATCTGCTCCAGGCAAAAATAGCTTAGGATACTTTTTCTATCATGTGTTCCACTGCCTTGAAAAGAGGAACATGCCACACAGAGTGGCTGTTCCCCAGGCTCTGTTCCTCACCCATCTCCTCTGCTTGTGTTGAGATGCAGAACAGAGGTTACTGAAGGAAAATGCTGCTCTGTACCCGCCTTTCCTGTCTACTTGGACCCCTAATTTTCCATGATTTGGCTCCTCTTCACACCACCCCATCGAGGAGTACATAGTCTCTGGTGTGTTTTAGGGTAAAGCAGCACCAAGAAACTTCAATGTAAATAAGCCACTAGAGGGCATCTACATGTTCTCCCAATTGTAATATAAACCAGTTGGCAAAAAAGTTAATGAAGCATTTACAGCCTGAGTTGTAAAGTCTTGCACAGAATTCAAAGTACATCACAAACAGGCAAAATTTCATTGAAAACAGATGGAATCTGCTTTGGTTCTTTCAACAAAAGAATATATTGAAAAGTTTTATTCAGATGTGGCAAATCTTGAGAGGAGGATACAGATAAAAGCTGTAAGACAATGCATATCATACAGAAAGGAAAAACAATGGACTTGTGCTTATTTTCATCTGCTGAGGATCTGGCCTAGTATTTTTAATAACACAATACTACAAATTCACTACCTTTTATACTTCAGTTTAAGGCTTCAGTTACAAAAGTGAACCTATGTAATTGTATGATTAATTTCATTTGTGTGCACAGATAGTTGGGTTGTATGGTCAAAATAGCTACTCGCATGCATAAAGTTGCTAGTTATGTGTAGAACTGGTTCTTTGTACAAGTAGATACTCAGTTTGTATATGTAATCATGGTAACTGCGGCCACAAATTAAAAATTGCAACTGCATCTTAAGGGGTAACTGAGCATGGGCATAGTTTAAAATCAGGGCCTGGAATAATGGACTGCACTAAATACGGGGAAGATGCAAGGAAATTAAAATGGTTAAGCCAATAAATCATTTTGTGAATATAAATGAAATCTCAAACCAAATTCAGTGAGGATTCTCCTATCCATTGCAATTATAGACTATTGATTTAGAGGACATTTTTGTTCTAAAAAACTGTCCACACAGATTTGCACCAAAATAATTAAAGATATGAATTAAAACCAATTTAAATACTTGGGGGCAAATCTATGTAGACTAGCCCTCAAATACCAGTCATGGGGCAAAGAGTAATAATTATCTTCAGGCCTCATTTTTAATTACAGTGGGTGAAAATTCAGAAGTGAAATTGCTAGAGTATCATGAGAGTGTCTGTTCTTGTGTAATTGCTACTACCCCCATATATAGACTAGGAACAGCAGACTAGCATGCTACTGTCTGAGAAAGCTGAGAGAGAGAGTAGAGGGCTCTTTGGGAGAGAGAAATGGAGTGGACCCATTAGACTACCACTGATGATGCTTAGTTTGGTGCATGGAGTCTTAAGAACTGTGATAACTGTGTGTGGTTACTGCATTTCTGTATCTCAGAGTTCAGAGACTGGTCACTTAGGAGCAATTGGAGCTGGAGTTAGCTGGAGATAGAATTTACAGAAATGACCAGTGGATCTGCATAGCGACATACTGATCCACTTAACTTCTGTCCAATCCCCCCATTCCTCTCATCTGTTGAGACCCTGTGGAGCAGAGCACTGTAGCCCTCCCTAGGTGCAGGTCCCCCTTTTTAGGGTCTCTAAAACCTACTCCCCAAACCTTTCTTTAGTGGTGTGGAGGAGGGGGCAGGACTTGGCTTTAAATATGTAAAGGAAACCTGGAATTGCCTATTTTGACACAAAACTGATGTAATTCCAAGCAAAGGATTCCAGCCTTCTAGCATTTCCTTCCCTTACTCCCTTGACTTCAAGAACCTCTCTTTCTGTAGTTGAGAGATGATACTGTCTCAGGCTAGCACCCTCCCACTCTCCTGTCTGAGCAGGGATCATTCAGCGTGCCATAGTGTGCCAAATCCTTTACAGTGGTTTTGTGATGTGAGCTATTTATCCACTAGAGACACTGAACTGAGACATGAACTCGTTTCACGAAGGGCTCGACCTGAATTCCCTGAAGTGAAAGGCTAGTTCTTTTACTCACCAAGCTCCCTCTTTTTGTATTTAATCAACTACTAAATCCTCTGAAGTGAAAAAAATGTGCATTTTGTTTTCAATGACTTGCTGAAGCTGAATGCGTCTCACAACCAGCAAGGTCTATGAAACTAGTATTTATTAAGGATGAGTGATTTCTCACACTTATTCTGTTTCTATCCAAGACTGCCAGCTTGGTCCACCTGGGCCTCAAAACTGAGATATCACATTTCCCACGTCTCATGCCTTCTCTGTATTTGTCCTGCATTATTTATTATGGCACTGAATGCTCCTGGGGTTCATTGTCAGGCAGGGTCAGGCCACTTTGGCCTCACCTCTGCAGTAGCAGAGGGTTGAAAGGTAACTGCACCAACAAGTTTATTGAACAGACTGGTGCTGCAGTTGGCATTTTTATTTAATGATCAAACGGGAACCTGAAAAACTGCAATGCTCAGCAGAAAGAATGCTTGTCTCAGATTGGGATCCAAAGCAGACATTACCACCTAAAGGTCGTGACTGAATTTCTCCAAGTCCTACTTATCCAGATAACAGACAGTTTAATTGGCATCTCCCTTAGGCATGGTGTGCACATAAAACTTAGGTTGACCTACCTAAATTGCTTAGGGATATAAAAAAATGAACACCCTGTGTGATGTAGTTAGGTTGACCCAGTGCTCTGCTGTGACCACACAAGCCACATTAAAGCACTGCCGCAGCAGCGCTTTAGCATTGCCAGTGTAGACTAGCCCTTAATAAGTTACAGTGGCACAGTACAGCTGCATGTGCTGCTGTACCACTTCCTTCAGTGTAGACCCTATGGTGAAGGGAGTGGTTTTCTCAGGTAATCCAGCACCCTGAGAGGCTGTAGCTAACTTGACAGAAGAATTCTTCCATCCAGCTAGCACCGCCTAAACCAAAGGTCACATCAGAGTCACTACATCTTTTGGGGTAGATTTTTCACACCTCTGTGTAACCGTGCTGATGTAACTTTTCGGTGTAGATCAGCCTTTACATGCGTTTTGCCTATCATTTCTTTCAGAGCAGCACTCCCACTGATAATAACGCTCTTAATGACAGATATCAAAGGGGTAGCCATGTTAGTCTAGATCTGCAAAAGCGACAGAGTCTTGTAGCACCTTATAGACTAACGGATCTCAGGGATCATAAGCTTTCGTGGGCTAAGACCCACTTCATCTGACACTGTTTCAAAAACTTTTCACTTGTGGGGTTTTCAAAACCAGTTTAGGCAGAATAATTTATTAACTCCTTTCCTTTTTATAGTGCTTATCACAGAGTGTCTGGGCACTTTCTCCTAATCGTTTTTTTCACATCGAGCCTTTCTTTGTATGTTGCCAGCTAAGGTCCCGATTCTGTGGTTGTGCAGCAATCTGGCTGTGTGCAATGAATTGCAGTCTAAGGGCCTTAGAAGTGTGTTTTTTTCTGTATTTCTTCAGTCTGAGCGCCACATAAGGGAATAGTGACTAATTCTGACGCACAAAATCAGGAAACAAATATTTACTAGATTAGAATATACACTAAAGAAAAGCTTTGAAATTTAATTTATTCCTATATATTTATTTCAGAATAATGTTGAGAAGTACATATTGCTGTTACATTGTCTCCAGGCCCACAAAGAGTGTGAGCTTCTGACAGAGAACTGCTCTTTGGACAATACCTTATCAAATGGAACCCCTGCTGGCAAATGGGAGAAGACATGTCACATGCAGCTTACCAATGGAATGAATACATAAGAGGCAGGTTCTTTCCAGATTTTGTGAATCAAGTTTTATTTTTTAAGATTTTGTTAGTTTTTTTATTTTTTTTTAATTTGGTATAAAAAAATAGTTTCCTAGTACCTGTTCCATGCATTGCAGCATTGAGTAACTGTATATTTCTTGTTTTAACCTACATAATTTGTCAGTCAAATGCCTTATTTGGTTATCCATTTTTGTCCTAGGGGAAGACAATTGGTTTTATTGTTTTACTCTTTGCAATTACACTGAGTAATTGGAATATTCTTTCCATAATACATGTGATTTCTTTTAAATCTGTTTGCAACTGGGAGTAATCTAGGACATCCTATGAATTCAGGTTTGTGGACCAGTTGGCTGCAGATTAGGAAGGAAAAGAAATGATATGATGGTGAAAGAAAGAAAAGTAGTACTAGGGTACTATAACACAGGGGTCTAGACCTTTTACTTTCTGAGGCTCCCCCAACGTGCTGTAATAATTCCACAGCCCATGTGTGCCACAGCAACTGTTTTTCTGCATATCCACTAGATTAAAAGCCAGGGCTGGTGTTAGGGGGTAGCAAGCAGGGCCATTGCCCGGAGACCCATAAAGCTGTGTTTCCCAGGCTTTGGCTTCAGCCCTGGGTGGCAGGGCTCAGGCTTCAGCTTTTTGCCTTGGCCCTAGCGAGTCTAATGCTGGCTCTGCTCTCTGGTTTATTTTGGCGGACTCCCTGAAACCTGCTTGCAGCCTCCCTGGGGGCCCCGGGCCCTTGCTTGAGAAGTGCTGCCACAATGAGTTTGACAGGCAGTAGCAGGGTGAACAGATGTCCTGTTTTGGCTGGGGCAGTCGCTTTGGGGGTTTTTAAGCCCTGTCCGGCCATCTTGACTTTTTTGACAAAACTATACATTTGTCTTTTGTTCTTGCCAACTGATTACTGATCTTCAGTTAGCAAGCGCAAACTGGGACAAATGCAGTTTTGCCCAAAAAAAGTGGGGTGCGATCCCTAGCAGGGCACAGAAGAACATGTGCGTGGGGGTGGGGGGTGGCAATGCGAGCCCCACGCAGGGAGCGGACAGGCTGACCTTGCACGTGGGTGGGCGGCAGGGGGACTTGGGCAGTCCCACACACAGTGGGGCAGAAGATGGCAGAGGGCTAACCTGTAGGGATTTCCCTTTAGGAAAATACCATCACCGTAAGCAGTAACCACTCCCATGGAGGTGTGCTGAAGCTTGTAAATATTGGTTCCTCGTTACAGAAGTGTAAGTGTATAAATCACAATTTATCCTCTCCTCTAATAGGTCATACGATGCCATTCTGCTTGTCACTGGCAATTTACTAAGATCAGAAATTGTGGACTGTGAAACAAAAGTTGCAGGAAAGACGTATATCTGCAAAAATGATTTACCTGCATGGCCCTATCCTACAGTCTTTACTTCAGCAAAAGTCCCATTGGTCTTTGTGTGCATGCATTTGTGTTCCTGATTTCTTAAAATTTCCTCTGTCCTTTACTTCAGGATCCATCAGAGTGAAATATTTGCTCTGTGCTTGATTAATAGCTTGAGAAGTTAAAAGCTTTTAAAAAAAATCTGTTAAATACCACATGAGAAAAGAGAGAAATAATGCAGCATGCAATAACATTTGGAAGCTTTCTCTCTTTTTACCAATGTCAGATAGTCTTAGCTAGAATGGGACCCCAGTTTAAATCCACAGAGTCTCTGTAAGAAACACAGCAACAGCTAAAGAGTGAGCAGGAGCTGAGACTTCAGGGAAAACCTCCATGAAAAATAAAAGGAGAAAGGGAGGTGGGGGGAGCAGGATTTTTTTTAAAGCTCTGTACAGATGGGATGACAATTTGAGTTCTTCAGTTTTTGTTCTTTCTTTTTCTTGAAAATTGATAGTCAGCTCCTGGGAAGGGTCTACTGTGCTTGTGAACATCTTATTGTTTGTTTTAAAATCCAGGCTGACATACAAAGCTAATATTAGTTACATTTATGGAAAAAGGGAAAGTGCAAGTTTTAGCTACATTGTGTGTGTGGTAATTTCAGGGGTTATGTGTTGCTGGTGGTATATGGTACTTAGGAGCCAGGTTTAATAGGTCCCTATGCAGTCTAACACTGGTTCTTAAATAAGGCCATGGCAGAATAACAATAATACTAACCCCAAGTGTTCAAAAATCATGAGTCAGTCCACCCAAAATCATGAGTTTATAAAATCTCATGATTTGTAAGCCAAACAACAAATGTCAGATTTTTGTTATTTGTCTTCTGGTTTTGAGCCTTTTTAGGTTCATTCAGGTCACGCTATCAAGATTGGCTCTGAAACCACTGGGTCTAGAAGCTTCTTTTTTTGTAATGAAAGCTGAAATTCTTTCATATTCACATGGCTTTAGGTTCTGGGCATTTAAAAAAACACGGGATATAATAAAACTTCTGAGAAATAGTTGGCAACAGCCATACCAGCTAGTCTGGTCTGAAAGCACTGCTAAACTTGTGTCAGAGGGGTTTTTTTGGTGGGGAGCCAAGTTAGGGGCAACACCCAAGTTAACTCTGCAGTGAAAACATACCATGTGATCCCATTGGAAACATGCCAGTGGCCACTGGTACCTTATTTATTTATGCGAGTTCTTTCGCTATTACAGAATGTGGGGGGGGAGGGAGGAGTTTTGGGGAGAAAAGGTCTAGTGTAGACAAGCCTATCTGGGCTCAAGCATGTTTTGAACATGGTTATGTCATGGTGTAGTCCCATCTACTTATCTTGACCCAACCTGACTTGGACCTGATCCTCCACTTCCTTGTAATTTGTGTAGTCATTTACACGTATGGAAAAAGTGCAAAGTGGGTGTAAAATGTGACTGTTCTTGTGGTAACATTTCACACCCACTTGGCACAGGTGTAAGTGACTATATAAGATGCAATGCAGGGGAGAATCAGGCCTGTTATAACGGGTTTCAGCCACAACTAAATCGAAGACCAGAGTTGTTGAACTCTTGCATTTGGCTGTGTAGACAGGGCATCAGAGCAGGCTGCAGTGTTTTGATCAGCAGCACAGCCATCTGAAAGTTCACAAGGTGAGATGCACTTCTCACCAAGAACATGAACTGCAAACTGCATTTGGAAGTAACATTTTTAATTAAAAGTAGCATTTCTGATCCTGTTGGCAGTGGCTATGGGGCATAACTGAGGATATCATTTGTGACAGGAGATGGTTGGGACCTTGATGTAAGAGACTGCAAACCAGTTTCAAGCCTGCTTGAATAATCAAATTAAGAACTTTCATTTTTAGGGATGCATTTCAAAGTGGCACATGAAGATTTGGTACGGAGCTCTCATTATCACCGATAAAAAAAACCAACACTAAGGGCTTGGCTAGATTAGGGAAATTTGTAGTTATGCTAGTGCGACCCCCCTGAAGTAAACACACCGCACAGGTGCAAAATGAGGGTAAAGTGCACCAATGCAAACCAATGACATCTATACTGGGGGATTGCATCTGTGCTTAAAACCCCAATATAGACAGTGCATCACTATGCTAACCTCAGTTGAAATCCAGTCCTGCAGAGCACATCCTGCACGAATACCCTTTGGTGCCAAACTAAGGCAGTAACCTGACACTGCTCAGAGCTGGGGATCCTAAATGGCATCTATATAATCTCATTAGCACACTAAAAGGCATAATATGGAAAGCAGTCAGAGTTTGCTTTTCACTTAAATCAGGAATACAGGTGTAAGTGACAGACACTTCTGTAATTAAGCAGTTTGTATTCTTTTCTCCCCACTCCCCACACACTCTGTTGTAATTCAACCAGCTAATCATCCCCGTTTGATTAGGTGAGAGCTTTGTTTACATATATTTCCCCCGACACTTGACCAGTCAGCTTCCCAAACATTTTGAAAGTTAAGTACTTGACAACGAGCCCTACTGTTCTGGGCTTTCCCAGAGCTCTACAAAGCAGGGGTCAGCCAAACCTCTCCATGCATTCAGAAGGCGGAGCTGGATGAAAGGGTTGTGTGGCAATATATATTCTAATAATAATACATCATATTTTATGCTGCTTGTGTGTCTCAGTATTCTTAACAGCAAAGTAAAAGTCACTGAAACATAAAGCAACTCAAACATAAGAGATAAAGCTAAATAGATCAACAAAAAGAAGAGGGGAGGCCTACAAGAATTCCCATTGCTTTCAGTTTGGAGAAGGACCCCAAAATCCTCTTGCTCTGGAAAAAGCTGAATCAAAATGATGCCTACAAGTCTCTTTTAAACAGCTGTTGGTGTTTTGTTTGCACATCAATATTAGATACCCTGCTGTCAGTCATGGCATAAATCAGGTGGGATAAATCATAAATCAGGGAGGGGGCATGGAAGCCGTAATGGAAAGACATCCCGTCCACCTGCTCCCTTTTTTAAAAGAGAGGCATTTTCCTGTGGTATTTTTCATCTCCTGCTACATCATGACCACCATTGGAACAACGGGGTGTGTTTCTCGCATTTTATGTCACCTTTACTGGGAATTCATCTCACCAATGTGCTTATTAAGGGATATTATAGAAATGTGTATTCTCTTCAACTATCTATGTCCAATTCAGAGAAGCTACAGTAAGCATACAGAAACCCCAAATTCTGTTTTGCTCCTTTGTAGTGTGTCACTGCAAATCATCCCAGCTATAAAGATTTTATGCTACTTTGCACTACAATGTCCCAATTAATAAAATTATTTAGATTTCAAACTCTACAGGTCAGGGATCTTAGTTCTGTTGATCTACTAAATCTTCTGCAAAGCACCATGTAAATGTATAGCACCGCATAAATGATTGGTGATACAATGAAACCTATGGAAAGGGACCACTTAAGGAATGAGAAACAAATAATTTGTTTCATTATTCAGTAGTGTCAACTCCAAGAATCCAAAAATCATGAGTCAGGCCCCAAATTTATGAGCTTGGCTTAAAAATCATGAGCTTTAAAAATAATATATTTGGGGTTCTTTTGGTTTGCCTTCTGGGTTTTTTTGAGCCTTTAGAGTTCCCATTTTCAATCTTTCCTCCACAACTATGAAAACTGGAAAGTTACCTCGAAAAAACTGAGATTCTCATCTAATCATATGACTCCAGGAGATAGGAATTTAAGAAAAACAGTCAGTATTGTGAGACTGGTGATAAAATTGCAAAATGTGGCAACACTAATTATTACTACATTTAAATTGTAAGAGGACCTAGAGGCCAACCAGTCAGGGCCCTATTGTGCTGGGTGCTGTACAAATGTATAGAAAATGACAGTTCCTGTCCCCAAAAGAATCTCCTAATTAAAGGCAAAGCAAAATTGTGTTCAGTATCTTTTATGGCTGCTTTGGTTATCTCAGAATAGATGCTGGCCTAAAAAAGGTGGTCCTTTGTATAGGTTTCACTGTATATTCCAACTAAGGGTTGACCATGGGTCAGATTTTGTTCTCCATTTTATACACTGGAAGGTGGCAGGGTTGCTGAATGTGATCCCATATTAATTCAGGCCTTCCTGAAAGGATCAACTACATGTCTGTCTTAAAGCAAAAACAACAAGGCGTCCTTGTGGCATCTTAGACACTTGTGCCACCAGGACGCCTCATCGTTTTTACTGATAAAGACTAATCCGGCTCCCACTCTGAAGCCTTTCTTAAAGCAGTAAACTCATTTCTCCAGTACTAACCAAAAAACGTGATAGAGAGCAATTAAGCCTTTCGTATTTAATTAGGATTCTAATGCACACCCATGGCATACAGTATTTGTAAAGTTCTTCGTTTTCATCAGCATTCATTTTAAAATAGCTTAATGCTGCCTCAGATTGCCAAGTGCTAAAATACGAATCTTCACACTTGTGAGTCACCGATGTAACCAAGCTGTAGCTTCAGCATCAGAGAGTTTCCTAGGAGTAAAGCTAACTGTGCCTTGTGCCCACAATAACATCTGAGTCATGAGTTCCAGGGTGATTCTAGACCACCTTTGTCAAAACTGAACAAACTCCTACATTTTTCCCTCCCCATCTAACCCAGCATATCTCTGCAGCCCCTTCAACGATAACTGTGTGGTTTGAGCCTTTTGATTTTAGATGGGTTGTCAACCTGAAAGTTGCTAACTGCTCCTGCCTCTTCTGACGCAATCAGCATCACCTTCGAAACAGGCACCACACAAAAATGCTTTGCATGTTATCTAAAGATAACATAGCCAATCTTGTTAATCCTTCTCTCCTTATAGAGGTCTGGGAGAGAAAGGATAGATGGGGAATTGCAGTAGGGCAGGAAGAATGCAATTTAATGTCTTAGACCTGCCATCTGAGAGTGTAAAGTATACCAAACCTACTCTAGAACTGGACATGTGATGTGAAAAGGCTGTAGTAGATGAATGTTTAATAGTTATACTGCAAACAGATGTGCTGCAAGGGAAAAACTATGATATCCGTAAACCAAGGCACCCCAAATCTGTCCGTTGTCAGCATAGCTAGTTAATTACTATTACAGGTGATCAAAAATCAGTGAAGAAATTGTTCTGTAATTTAAATAAAATGGAGCTGGAGAGATGGTCTAAAGGGGGCAATTATGAAAATTTCACTGAAATGTGTCTTTTTTTTTTTTTTTTACTTTTAAATTAAAAAAAAATACTGGCTCTGCTTAATAGAATGTCACATACAATTACTTCTAGAGCCTTTTAGGGTCACTCTGGGCTGGACCAGACTAATTCAGCTGGATCCATGTATATCTGGCCTAGTGGCCTCAGCTGCCTCTGTGATAGTGTTTTGTTCCTTTTTTCTGGACCTCATGGAGGGCACTTAGAGGGTATGGGGATTCACAGGGAGAGAAGAGACAGGAAAGGGCTTGGGGAGAGGGATAGGAAGACGGACTCTGGCCTCCCCTGGGCATTACCAAGTTTGTGGCTGAGATGTAATACACCTCTAAGTGGTGCTGCCTTTCCAACAGTCTCCTTTTCTGGTAGGCACCCCTCTTGAGCAGGGGACTGCCAGGGCAACAGCTATTTACAGAAGCTGTGAAAGCATTCCAGTGGAGCAGCATTGTCAGGCAGCAGAGGAGACTTGTGGGTGCACAGAGATCAGGACTGGCGCCAGCATTTTTGCCGCCCTAGGCAGCGAAGGAAAAAAAATGTTCCTTACCGTAGGGAAGATGCCGCCAAAATGCCGCCGGCAGCGAAATTGGTGAGGAACAGTCGCCACTGAAATGCCGCCGACGGTGGAAGAAGCATTGAGCTGCTGCCAAATTGCCGCTGAGGCCACCAATATGCCACCCCCCAATTCCTGCTGCCCTAGGTGACCACCTAGGTCGCCTAATGGCTAGCGCCGGCCCTGTCAGAAGTACAAACATCTCTGCAGAGATGCTCCCCGTCCCCAGGATGTACAGATTTCTGTGCAGGCCTCCAGCTTGTTCCACAAGGGACAAACTCAGCCCCTATTACTGAATGATCAACAGCAAATTCCTCAAGGGAACCATGCTGAGATTTCCTCCTCCTTTAACTGCATCCTGCAGGTTTTTCCATAAGTAGTCAATCAGACCCTTTCTTACCAGAGTCCTCTTCTATCAGCCTGGAGTTAATGTGCAGAGATAAGGCTGTGTCATAGTGCAGTAGTGCATGAAGGAAATCTTGGAAAACATCAGTTCTGATATATATTTCTCAGCAGCCAGTGTAAAGCAATATAAACTTTACATCTTACCTCAGCTTGCCTTCATATTCTTCTTTCTCTTAATTTGTCATTTGAAATATAGCGGTTCATAAAAATAATGGGCCTTATTTTTCTCTCACTTCTCTCACCTAATTCAGTTACACTGGTTATACACCTGTATAAGTGGAGCACTACACAGATATAAAATTTGTATCCACATCCGATCTGTGATCCTCAAACATGGTCTGCGAATGTCTGCGGATACAGATCAGGTATCTGCAGATTTGCTGGGCTCTATGTATAAGTGTGAGAAGAAATAGGCCTAATTTCTGTGTGCATCAGAACTTGGAATCAGTATATCAAGTTATTTTCAACAAGTAATCAGCAGCACTCCCTCAATTGTATATATCTATTGGGAAGCAACTCAGACATATTGGTTTTCCTTTGGGGCTTGCAAAAAGGATGACAACAGAAAGCAAATTAAAATGATGGAGGGAGAGGCTCTTTTTCTCTGTTCACTTCCTCTTGAAACGGGTATTTTTATGCCTGCACACAACCCAGTTAATGTCAGTGAGGCTGTGCATTGGGCTAGGCACTAGAGCAAAGTAAACAAGGTAGCTTTCTTTAGGAGCGATTCGTAAAGGAAAATGTCATCCAGCAAATGAGCTGTTCACTTGCTTTAACAAAACAAGCAGAGTCTTCAACAGGAGCTCCTTTAGCCCTCCATATAAAGCAGCACATTCGGTTTTTCTCTCTTCAGGGTTTGAGGACAACACTTGAGCACTAGCTGGCAATTAGAAGTTTTCTTGCCTATATTGGCTATTAATTTAAACCAGTGGTTTTTGTTTTATAAACAGTAGTATACATACTTGTACTAGGGTGTGTACTATTTTTATGTGCTGTTTCCAGCATTCTGACACCTATCCATTGACTTGAAATATTTCTGACTTTAAAATTGCAAAACCAATTTTTGTCAAACTTAGCACTGCAACTATTGCTCATTAAGGACAAGACATACACCAAAAAAAAATCAAGGTTTTATATTTGAGTTATGCATAAATAACAAAAAAACAAACAAACAAAAAGTTTTGTCTTCCTCACACAATTCAAAAATGACCAAACATGGGTCCCAAGTCTCCCATTGAATTCACTGGGCATTGGAGTGGGCCCCAGGTTTGTTCAAATGTTTAAAAAGGATCGCCTTTGAGCTGAGACCTTGGTTTTGACCACAAGAGAGAAAGGAGGATCCGTAATCCACACTGTTGCAATTCCATGAAGGGTAGCAATGCCCGAAGCTGTAGTGTAAACGACTAGGCATTTATAACTCAGTTGTCTAATCCTGTTCGGAGGCAAATTAGATGATACAGTGGTGAAAAGAGGGAGCCGTCATTACACTGCAGCTTTCGTTGTAGGAGAAATGCATAGGTGGAGATCTATGGGTTCCAGTTTTCCAGATGTAACACATATGTAATGTATTGAATGATCTGTATATGTGCCACTGCCCCCTGGTGTGTGAATACACCATTGCCTCCTGCCAATTGTCTTATTTCATGGAGTACCTTACTTGCATTTAAATAGTCCTAACTTGTCTTTGAAGTTAATATTTCTTTGACTGGAGTTAAGTGATCTACTTCATGTCTTCAGTTGTTTGTTTGGGGACAGGTCTTTAGAAGACTGGCTTAACAAGGAAGCAGAATTTTGGGAATGTTAAATTCACAATAATAATGTATAGCTCTTCCATAGCTTCTCCATCTTCAAAGTGCTGGACAGCTGTTAACTAATTAATCACAGTGATAAGGGCTAGGAATGGTCATTGTTCTGAAAAGAAAGCTTTTGGTTCTGCAGAAAGCAAACAATTGTGAGAGCCATTAATCTGGGCTGTCCACTCATTCTATATCTAAATAGATTCAGGCTTCAATTAATTTATAAACAGAATAAATATTAATTTGTGTATGTTGATGGTTTATGTAGGGTCTTTTCTTCCTTCTACCCCCCAACCCCAGATTATTCTTCCGGATTTTAGTACATTTTCCAAAATTTAAGCTTTAGTTTAACACCCTCACCACCCCCAAGAGTTCTGTCTCTAGCCCATCTGGCTTTGAAGATAACCTTCCTCATGCAAATCCATGAACTGTTGTTTTGAGTCTGGAGCCAGACAGGCTAAAACAATAGCATTACAACATGTATACACTTTCCCCATTCACCTCAAAGGGGGTAAGTTCTGACAATTAAGATGGTTTAAATGCTAAAGCTGCCATTTCATTGTTGATTGCCATAGCAGAAGCAGCCACCTCACTTGTTTAACTAGTGCAGCTGCAGGTCCTGACATGTCCCCAGTCATCTGAAGGGACATCACAGAGGAATGAGGCTTCATATTTTCACCTAGTCAAATACCGAAATTACCAATCAAATGGTCCTTAATGTTGGTCCTGAACTGATCTAATATTTGAGATGTCCCTTCCCTTTTAACATTTTCTTTTCTCTCTCTCTCTCTCTCTCATTCACTAGATCTGTTTGTTTTCTTCTGGTTTTGTTTTCCAGTGGTATAATATATTTTAATTAGAATCACAGCTATCACCCTGCGAGTTGTATTATTTTACATTTTCACACGGATTGTGTGAAATGTTCTTTTCAGTGGGAAGCACCTTTCATTTTTCCTTTTCTTCCCCTCCCTTCAAAGACTCATTACAGACAAGGTTAATTTCTTCCTCCACATCTGATTAGTGCAATTTCAGTTCAGTTTAGTGAGACTTTATTATCATGACAAGCTATGCAAGTGTTGCCAAAGTGTTTAAAAAAAGAGACAGACTGACAGATTCCTTCACTCTGCTTGCAGCTTTAGCATGAACCAGTAAGTATTCCAGAGTCCCTTTCCCCTTCAGGGGCCAAGCATGCTGCCTTTGCAGCAATGCCAGTGAACTACAGGTATGAGGAGCTCTGGACCTTCATTCAGATCCCTGCATGGCAGCTCATTGGGCCTCCCTGAGAGCTTGGCCAACCTCAGGGATGCTTATTTTTAAGATGTGGATTTCCTTTCTTGAGTAAGGAAAATGCCATACTTAGCTTATGTTCATGCAGCTTTTGAACTCATTGAATTGCACTCAGATACCACAATGCTGAGTGTGTTATAAATACCTGGACAGATAGATAAAATGCACTGATTTGATTAGTTGGCTTTAAATAAGTAGACAGACATGTAAAAAGACTGATCTAATCTGCCTGGCCTGCTTTCCCTATCTTATATGTCCTGTTCGTCTTGCCTGCCTATCTGGTTCTACATTTCTAATGTGTACAGCACTGTAGTATCTAGGTACCTTTTTAAAGAAGATTTATATGAGAAAATTTGGTCAGCATTTACAGTGGTTGTTTGTCCTGGTCCACACTTGCAACTGAATAGTGTTCAGCACCAGTTCAAATGCACTCATTTGGCTTGTCTGCACCAGGAAATTGCATCCTATTAGCTCACCACCCTGAAGAGTCACATGATGTGTGGAAAGGGACAATGGTGTGTACTGTCATGTCACCCTAAGGTTAGACACAACCAGCTGACAATGTTACATTCAGTGCTGGTTATCACAATTCCTCAGGGTTGTGTTTTAACACCAGGTAACTTCCCCAAGTGTACAACTTCCTTGCTGACACCTGTTGGCAGAACGTGGTAGTTTCTTTAGGGTAAGCAGTGCCTTAGGGGTGAGAGAGTAGGTCTTGTCAGTCCCATCATTGGTCTTTTTGGTGTTTATAAACGAGCCAATATGAGTTCCATTTTCCATGGATTTTTGGGAGGTGACGTGCACACCCATCCACTAACTGATTGACAGCCGGGGGACACCAACTGCTAGTGACTTTAATCTATCAATCTACAAGTGAAAAGTTTCCCTTTGTCAGTTTGCTGAGTTTTCCAGTCTTCTGTGTGTCATAGGGACACAGTCAACATGAAATCTAGTTACTTTGAAAACAATATGAGTTATCGGTAGTTTCAGGTACAACAACTACCCCTAAGTGGTCTTACAATCACATTTTCCTATTTTCCCCCTGGTACTAATAAGGCAAATTGACTAACTATGGCTCTGATTCTGCACGCACCTGGGCACATATTTTACATGTGTAAGAGTTTTCAGGATCTTGCTCTAACCGACTGTATGCAAAGAAAGATTATAGAAAATAACTTTTCTCTCTCTCCAATCTTTATTGATTGTAATAGTGTTATCTGGTTTAAAAAATCAGCTAGAGGCTGATTTTTAAATTGTTGATGTCCCCTTTCATTATCTGTTCACAATGCACATCTTGTAATAAACAAGCTCCACCATCTACTCTTTGTAAATACAGCCAAAAACGTATTAGAAGAATCAACATCAGCGTTAGGTCTTTGATCCTGCAAAGACTTATGCATGTGAGTAATATACACCTGTGGACATAGCCATATCAAAGTCAAGACTCAGTGCATACGTCTTTGTAGAATCAATGCTGGAGAGATTAGTCATTCACCAAAGTGACATTACTGTAGCAAACCAAACAGTGAAGAGAGGGAGCATTTTGGATTAAAAAAAGAATCAGAGATTGTCCATTTGCAGCTTTCTCTCTAAATACATTATCGTCTAGAGCGAGATGATTTATAATTCGAAAGGCTTTCAAAACATATTTGGATCTTACACTCTTTGGGGTGTGGCCATCTTATTGTTCTATGTTTGTACAGCCCCTAGCACAATGAGGTCCTCTTCTCTGACTGGGGCTGCTCTGTACTATCACAGTACAAAATGTAATATGTTGTTGAAATGACTGCTCTCTGAATTTACTAATGTGGTAGTGATCTGCTTGAAATGGGCTCTCCCTTTGCTGCATTAAATGCTGCTTCTAGTCACTTCCATCAGATAGCTAGCCACTGCTAATCTCCACTCAGGCATTCCCTGCTCCCAATGTCGCAGCTGAACATTATAAGTATATGATGCATGTAATATTTATGAAATACAGCAGTTCAATGATAGCAGCTCACTGTCTGAAACCATAAAGGAGATGCTAAAAAAACAAACAAACCGGCACTCCCAGGGGTCGGCAACCTTTCAGAAGTAGGGTGCCAAGTCTTCATTTATTCACTTTAATTTAAGGTTTCGCGTGCTAGTAATACATTTTAATGTTTTTAGAAGGTCTCTTTCTATAAGTCTGTAATATAGAACTAAACTATTGTTGTATGTAAAGTAAATAAGGTTTTTAAAATGTTTAAGAAGCTTCATTTAAAATTAAATTAAAATGCAGAAACCCCCCAGATCAGTGGCCAGGACCCAGGTAATGTGAGGGCCACTGAAAATCAGCTCGTGTGCCACCTTTGGCACGCGTGCCATAGGTTGCCCAGCCCTACCTTAGACTTTCCTCTACTTCTGGCATGAATCTTAGGGCTTTGAAAACTGTTTAAGCTAAACAGGATCAAGGTACTGTAACTCTGACATAGAAGTGTCCACACATGGACTGTGAAGAAACATCAATTCCTGAATAACTCCATGTGTAAACAAACCCATATTGATGAATGTATCCTAGTCAGGGTATGTTTTCCAGGCCTTACTCAGCTTGCCACGCACTTAGGTTAATAGCAGCCTCGTGGGCTGCAATGAGACTATTTGTCTGAGTCCATACTTAGCAGCATGATGATGGGTTGCATGATCAGGTCCTTAGACTGTAAACTCTGTGGAGAAGGGAGCTTGTCGTCTTCTGTTTGAGTCCTGTGCATACCCATGGCTCTATATACATAAATCATCATCTAGTTCAATAGATGAAGCAACAGGAAACTAGCAAATGAAAATACATGTAGGACCATTTGGGGTCCACAAGTACATAAGATCCTATTTGGAATGATCATGCAAGATCCAAGGCATTTTCACCCCCTATCATCCCCACGCATGCACAGTAGACATCTTAGATACATGTATGAGTTAGACAAGGGAAGACGTTGCCCTCATTTACTGTGGTTTCCAAGACAGCTAGAGATGACCACATTTTTTTGTCACATGAAAATATAGGCTATATAGAGGGAAAGTAGAGGTAGGAGAGAGACCAGAAGTTTTGATCGGAGGCACGTGTCTTTCATAGTATACTAGATAATTAGGAGGTCAACAGTGATGTGAGGTTGGATTTACTAACAGGATCACAAACCACCATAGCAGAGTTTTCAAAACTGACCTTAACACATTTCATAATGACTTCCTGGAAAAGGTAGATGAAAGGGCTGAATTTGTAAAGAAAGAAAAATGAAACCAAATTAGTAACATAATAGAAAGAGGAAAGATGGCCTTACGGCTAAGACCCTGAACTCAGGAGATTCGAATTGAGTTCCCTGGTCTGTCACAGACTTCCTGTGTGATCTGAGGCACTGAGCCCTTCTGTGCCTCAGTCATCAGGGGATAACACCTCCTTTCTCCCACCCGTTTAGACTGAAAACACGCCAGGGCTGGCACTGCCTCTGACTATGTATTTGTACAGCACCTAGTGCTTTAAGGGCCTCAGTTCAAGTTGGGGCCCCTAGGAGTTAATATAATACAAATAATAGATCATAGTAATCTATATAGAGTCTTAACAATTGTGAGTGCTTTTATAATAATAGAAAACTATTCAAATTTGATTCTCTTTAGTTCACCCTAGAATGGCCAGATTCTCCCTTGCTTATGCCCAGGCTTAGGATAGGATTATGTAAAAATCCTTTCTCTGGAGCCCACCATACAAGGACAAGGGCAAAATACATCTCTCTACTACAGGTGAAGGTTAGGAGCTGCTCCTCGTGTATCCACTGAGGATGCAATCCATCTCAAAAAGAGATGGAGAAGGGCAGGGGTCTGGCTGGCTGCAAATAGATGAGCATATGTCTCATCTCTTTGCAAGGCATAGTATAGCATGTGTACTTTACCTGTGCTCCCTGGAGCTATTCTGCCTTTATACTTTAGCTGGCCCTCATCACTTTAGTAGGTACGCACCTCAAAATCATCAATGGATCCACTGATGATTTTGAGGTGCATAGCTACTAAAGTCAGATGTATGTGTGAGGAAAATGTTATCCCCATTTTATAGATTGGAAACTGAGAGATAGGATAGATTAAAACTAAGGTCACATAGGGAAATCTGTGACAGGGTTGGGAGTAGAGTCCATGTCTTCTGATTCTGTCTATTCCCTATTCGCTAAGCCTTGTCTATACTATAGAGTTTTGTCGACAAAAGTTATGTCAACACTCAAAGCGCTATTGCATATCCACACTCAATCCCTGTCAGCAGAGTGTGTCCACACTTGGGGCACTAACATCGACAGTGTGAACAGTGCACAGTGGGTACATACCCCATGATCCAGTGTGAAACCATCTACCGCTAGGTCTTGTGGGAAGGCAGAGCGGATCATGGCATATATTGGCACCAGGCTCAATGTCCCATGATGCATTGCTTCCTGTCCCAGCATTCCATGGGCTTCTGGCTTTCTTTTGTGACATTTTTCAATAGCTCTTTTTTGCTGTGTACCACAGCATCTTTGTGAGAAGAGATGGATCCTGTACTGTTCTGCTATGCTCCGATAACTGTCATGAAGACATTGTGGATGGCAGTGCAGTTAATTGCGAAGTTCATAACTGAAGAAGACTCCCAGTTGCCTGACATGTTGTGTGATATGGATAGGAGCCATTTTAGATTGTTTTTGGCATTCCACAGAACAGCTGCAGAGAGGGATTGTCCCTTTTGGACTCGGGAAACAAGGACTGAATAGTGGGATCGTATCATCATTCAGGTGTGGAATGACAAGCAGTGGCTACAGAAAGTTTCGGATGTGGAAAGCCACCTTCCTGGAACTGTGTGGGGAGCTTACCCCACCACTGCAGCAAAAGGACACCAGCATGAGAGCTGCTCTATCGATAGAGAAGTGTGTGGCAATTGCTGAGCGGAGGCTGGAGACTCCAGACTGCTACTGGTCGGTTGTGAATTAATTTGGAGTTGGCAAGTCGACTGTTGGGGCTGTGTTAAAGCAAACATGCAGGGCAATTAATCACATTCTGCTATGAAGGACTGTGACTCTGGGAAATGTGCATGAAATAGTGAACAGCTTTTCAGAAATGGGTTTCTCTAACGGTGGAGAGGTGATAGATGACACCCAAATTCCAGTTTTGGCACCAGATCACCTGGCGATGGAGTACATCAATAGGAATGGGTACTTCTCCATGGTGTTGCAGGCAAATCAGGGAGGTTTTGAGGCAACACTTTGAAAATTAGAACCAGTGATTCTGTGATGGGTGCTGCATTGTTACATTGCATGTAATTTTCCTAGGATGCAATAGCGACATATGGGGCCGTACATTCCAATAAGCAAATCATTAAACTGCCTGTGTATGTATTGGTAGTGCCTGTTATCTCAATTTGTAGGAAACAAAAAAAAATGAGTTACCATTCAAAAACAGCAAATGCTCTCCTGCTTGGACCACTGCAGAACTCTTGGATCTGCTCAGTGTATGGGGAGAGGAGGTTGTGCGGTCCCATCTGCATTTGAGCAATAGGAATTGGGATACCTATGAGCACATGTCTCGAGGCTTGTGCGAAAAGCGCTGTGATTGGGACACGCTGCAGTGCAGAGTGAAGATAAAGGAGCTGAGGCAGGTGTACCATAAGGCGAGGGAGGCAAACTGTCACTCCCAGTGCTGCACCAAAGATCTGAGGTTCTATAAGGAGCTGGATGCTATCCTCAGTAATGACTCAACCTCCATCGCCAAGAGTCCATGAATACTCTGTCAGGCCTGAAGGCGGCGGAAAAAGCACCTAGCTCAGTGGAGGAAAAAGTCATTGATGAAGAGGTTGAGTTAAACAACAATATAGAGCTCCTGGCAGGGACACCCAGTGGGGCAGGCAGCCAGGATCTGTTCACCACTCCGGAGGTGTCTAGCCAGTCTAAGCAGTTGCTGTCCGGAGAGCAAGAAGCAGGAGAGGAGATGCCTGGTAAGTGCTGTGGTTTGTGTAGTTTGCAGGTGGTTTCAAGATATAGAAATGTAAGGCTGACTATGTGTTTCTATGTGCTGGACATTTCCCTGTGTAGCTAATCAGTACGGTGGAACAAGGGATTGATGCACGCCGAGATCTCACGGGAATCCTTCAGAGAGATCTCTAGCAAAGTTTCTCATCAATCCTCTGCTGAAGGTTCCTTGGCAGAGCTGCTTTGTTCCTTCCCCTATTGTAGGAAACTTTCCCATGCCATTTGGCAATCATTTGTGCAGGAACCAAAGAGGCACCCAAGCAAGCAGCATAGGGATCAGAGCAGAAGCCACAAGCATGTTCGCAGAGATGTGTGCTTGTCAAGAGTCAGTGAGAAAGTGATTGTTATGTTACAAAATGTATGTTTTACTGAGATATTTCAATGCTGTGTGTGAACTTAGCAATCATGGTTCTGTTCATTGTTCCTTCTGCTTTGGCAGATGTGGCCTTCAGGAACACCCCTCACACACCAGCCGACTGTCTGTGCTGCACTAGGTAAGAAAGCGTCCAAGATGGAGCAAAGAACACATGTTCCAGGAAGTACTTCACTTCTTCAACACAGAGAAAAGGGAACAAAAGGAGTGGAGGGAAGCCGAAAGACAGGACAGAACAGACAATCAGGAATTTTTTAAGGATGTTACTGAGTGGATGATTAAAGTCATGAAAGAGCAAACGTAGATGCTGAAGTCCTTAATAATGCTGCAGACTGAGCAGATGCCGAGCCACCCTCCCCTAAAGAACATTCAGAACTCTTTCCCATGTCCCTCCTCTCCTCCCCCAACTCTGCTCACACAGTCCTTTCCACTTTCTGGGACTTCTTGGTTTCCCCTTCACTCCACCCCTTGGACAACTTTCAAAATGATAGCTGGACCTACACACAGCTCTGAAAGTCTGCCCTTCCCTGGTACCTACTTTCCCACCAAGCATCTCTTTTTTTGTGTGTGTGCGTGTGTGTGGTATTTCTTGCTTTTCTTGCCTTTTGTCAACAAAACTTTGTAGTGCAGACAAGGCCTAAGTAGAATATCTTTATCCTTCTCCGCCCAGATTTCCTCAACAATCCCTTGCTCCAGAAAAATCCTTTTACTCAGAGCTGTGGCTAAATGCCACAATCTAGCCCAAGGGCTTGAGTACATTGTTTCCCCTGTAAAAGTTTAAATCACTCCAAGGAATACCTAAAACAACAGGTTTTTTTACTCTCCTCCCCCAAGTATAAGAAATCCCAAATTCAGGACTCCCTAGGTAAATGGAGGAAATTATCTTAGAATAATTTAATATTTCTATTAATACTAAAATATTCTGTTACTGACTGGGGATTGTAAACATGTCACTGGTTTTGTGAAGCTGTTTTAAATTTCATTTAGTCTTAAACAAACATAGAGTGGTGGGAAAAACATAAAAGTGAAAGACTGGGGTAGAAAAAAGCTGTATGCTGTGCACTGTCTCACACCTTCTGCTGTTTTCTGCAGATGTATGCCACTTACTCCTCTTGGTTGCACAGTGGTGTAAAGTACATAATCCTTTTATCTTTTTGTTTATTTTCTTAGTAGTTGTTATATTGGCAAAATATAGTTCACCTGCTGTCAGTGTTTAAATTGGGTTTCACTTTTATATAATATTAAGTATTACAAAAATGGTTGAGAGTCAGTGTACACACTAGAATTTCCTTTAGTAAATGCAGAAAAGGACATTCTCAATTTTAAATTAATTAAAATTAATTTTTAAAATTAATTGAAAGTTTCCAGCATTGTACCTTTGTGTTATGTTTGTGAATTAGAAACAGCTTTTCCTATATATTTATTCCTCTTCATTGTTGTGGAATAGATCCATAAACAAAAAGGGGAAACTAACTTACTATATAGGGGGAAAAGGTGAAATTGACTGGTAGTGTTGGTAGGAAATTTTCTCTTAAAAAGAAGAGAAATGAATGGATGAAGGGAGATCTAAAATACGTTCACAGTTTTGTCCTCACCCTTTTCTGACCAGCTGTATTGATTATACACAAAGTGGTTTCAAATGCAAAAAATAAATCAACTGAAAAAGAAGAGGAAAATATTTACTGAACTTAGTATAATTATTTATGTAATATACATTTGTTACAGTAAACCTAGATGTTACTTGTGACAATAGTTGGTAAAATAAAACAATGCAGATATTTTTTGTTTAATTCATAGAGTTTAAGTTGCCCTTTTAACTTTTAGTAAACAGAGACTTTCCAAGGAATGATAAAGCTCAAACCATAAGCCTATCTTTTTGAAAGCCAGCGTATTTCACAAGCAGCTCTGGAACTGCTGTTCTGTACAGCCCATCCTCTATACTAATTAACTAAACACGAAGTGCAGACTAGAACATTAGCTGAAACAGTAAGTCACTCATCACAGTTCTCAGGTTATTGTGCCCAATAGGAACACAGCAGTTTAAATGGACTACATTTTTGTTCATGTGTATGTTAAGTGAAATTAAACCTTTAATTCTTGGATTAAGACACTCAGGCCATTAACACACAAAGCACATCTCTAACAAAAATAACTTATTACCAATATTAATTAAAAGCACCTCTCCTGACCCTACATAATCTTTTTAAACTAGGCTACTGTAAATGAAAACTCTCCATTGTCTGAAGTCACTTGAGGTATGTTTTCACTGTAAAGTTAGCCAGGGTGACTGGCATCTGAATCTGAGCATCTAGGTTAGCCTGGCCCTAATGTGAGCAGCCAGATTGCAAAGCCACACTCAAGTTAACATTGTACTCACCCATATGTGTGGCTAAGGCCTCTGGGGCAGTGCAATAAGATGAACTGTCTATGATTCTTTCCCAGTGACCTGTGGGTTAACTTATCTGTTTTACTTGACGCACTGGGGAATTGTAGGAAGACACTGGAAGATGATCAGCAGTCAAGAGGTTTAGCCTGTGTCCTCACTGCAAAGTGAGCAAGTTACTAGGCTGAGTGAAAGCAGCACCTGGGCTTTAGCTTGTGTACCTCCGGATAGGATAGCTAGGCCAGGTTGTTGAAAGCACCTCTAAACTTGGATCAGAGGATTTTGTGTGTGGATGGGAGCTGAGTTATGGGCAAGAGCACTGTGTAAACTCTGCAGTGAATACATACATACCTTTTAGAAACAGCGCCCCGCCCACTGAAGTCAATGGGAGTCCTTCCATTAAATTAATTGGCCACTGAATTGTACCTTTAATTCTTACATAGATCAGTCTCTGTTCCTGGGGGATATCCAAAGAAGAACAAATTCCAATAGTTACACTAAACATGAAGCTCTTGTTATGGGAGCCATGAAAGGAAAACCTGAATTGCTCTGTGAATTGCTCATCCTTATACTACTCAAAATATAATGTAATGTCAGTACAGTACTTTGCGTAATTTAAGAGACAAAAAGACCCAAAAGAAAACCTTAAGATTTTTCAAGGATTTGACATAGTTTAACTTAATTACTGATGGGCCTCACTATAATAGAGTTGATTTATTTGAACAACCAACATGACTGTTTGTCATGGTCTCCCTGACCATGGGAGCGTGGTCTGGAATTTTTCTGAGAACCATGCTACATAAAGCATATTGAGGGGCTTGTCTATGTTAGAAAATTTGCACCACTGTAACTAGAGCTTTTCTCCTGGAAGAGTTGCACGGTTTTAATTAAAGGTGTGACTTGAAACTCCTATAGTTAAACTAGTACAAAAGACTGGGTGGATGCTCTGATTTGGTTGATGAGTAGCTTATTTTACCTTAAGTCTGTTAGGAACAGGAGATTTTGTCTCTCTATGGCATTGGTGAGACCAATTCTGGAATACTACATGCATTTCTGATGTCTACATTTTTTAAAGGATGTTGAAAAATTTGAGAGGACTCAGAAGACCCCAAAAATGCCTGGAAAAATGCTTTATTGTGAGAGACTTAAAGAGCTGCATTTGTTTAGGTTATCAAAAAGAAAATCAAGAAGTGACTTTGATTGTTGTATATATAAAGTGATCTTTAGTCTTGCAGAGAAAAGCATAACAAGAACTAATGGCTGGAAGTTAAAACTAGACAAATTCAAATTAGAAATAAGACACAGTATTTTAACAGTGAGGGTGATTAGCCGTAGGAACCAACTACTTAGGGAGTGGTAGATTCTCCATCTTTGATGTGTGCATATCAAGACTGGATGCCTTTCTGAAAGATATGATTTAGCCAAACTCAGGCAAATGGGCTCAATTCAGGGGTCACTGGATGAAACTCTATGTTCTGTGTTATATGGTCTTGAAATCTATGAAAAAGAATAAGCCTTTTGCAGTGGCTTAGTTAAACTGGGGCAAGTTTGTGTGTAGGCCTTAATCAATTTAGTTACACTCATTTAAATAAAAAAAACCCACATGTACAGTAGACTCTCAATTATCCAGGATTGGATTAACCAGAAAGTGGATTAACCTGGATGTCAAAAAAAGAAATGCATAACTCGCAGGGCCGGCTCTGGCTTTATTGCCACCCCAAGCACAAAAAAAACACAAAAACCACCAGGGCACAGGGCAGCCAGTGAACCAATACTACATCCCCCTGGCGCAGGGTGGCTGGTGAACCATCCCCCCTCCCCATATTTCCTATGGATTGTGATTATCCAGGATTTTATTAACCAGGATTAACTTTTTCCCTATCATCCTGGATAATCGAGAGTCTACTGTATATGGTGTCCATAGACTTGACCTGGATCTGCTCTGTATCACTTCTCAGTACTAGGGCAGGAGATTTGGTATGATTGAGTCTAAGGTCCTATCTACATTATGAAAACAAAGCCCCTGTGCTAAAACTCAGATAAGACTAAACATGATCTTGCCTATTAGGGTGGCCAGGTGCCTGGTTTTTTATTGGAAAGTCCAGTTGAAATGGGGACCTGATGATGTCCGGTCAGATCTACTGACTGGATACTTGAAGTCTGGTTACTGCGGGCGGGTGAGGCAGGGAGGCGCCAGCCCCTACTCATCTGGGGCCGCCTCCTAGCTGTGTTGGACGGCTGCAGCTCCCAGCCCCAGCTCTGCAGGCGAGTCCCTCCTGACCCGGGGAGGCTGGGGGCGAGGATGGGCAGGGAAAAGCAGCAAGCGACAATGGGGTGAGGGAAAGAGGAGTTGTTGGGGGCAGGGCCTCAGGGGAAGAAGCAAGGCAGGGAAGGTTCCAGTACTCCTGTTGGAGTGTCCAGTTTTAAATATCACCAAGTTGGTTACCCTTTTGCCTGTGTAGCTGTGACCTTTTAAAGATCCTTTAACGCTTGCGAGGGAATTGTACTTCACAGCTTAATTAAAATATTTTGATGACTGTTGACCAACAGGCATATTAATAATTTGCAAGGATAGTGTGAAAACCTGTTTCTAGCAATTTTGACTCAAAGGGACCTGAGCAAGTACCATTTGTGATTGAACGAATACAAAATTATACCCAGGACAATATTAATTAATGCAGCTTCTCCCAGTTCTCTCTCCCTCCCTTTTGTGCAGTCATATTCTCTCTAACTCTGCCTCCATCCTAGGAAAATTCGGAAATATCCTCCTCCCACCAGTGCAGCAACCTTGATGGTCAAAATGTCTACACAATGGCTTCCACCATTACTTCCACTGGAGGAAGTGACTTGATTGACTTGAGAATTGCAGGTCACAATTTTCCTAGCCTTCAGTTTGCTTCATTTCAGTGATGGATAAAGTGATATCTGTATGTGTAATCTCTGTCATTTTGAGATCCCCTGTGATGAAAAGTACTATATAAAATGTGAGTTCTTATTATATGATCATGTCTGTACCTTCTAAAGAAAGCAAACTCCTAGGAAGGCCTTGAAGATGAAAAATTACAATAATCAAGCCTGAAGAAGACAAAAGTGTGAATAAGACTTTCAGCAGAAGTGTGACTGAGACAGTGTTGAATATAGGGCAATATAGTGAAAGTGTTAATAAGCAGATTTACAAAGACAGGAAATGTGAGAAACAAAGGTAAGCTCAGGATCAAAGAGAGTGCACAGAATTCTTTCTTCAGACATAAAATGGCAACAAAGACTTAAAACTACCAGCACAAATGTTAATAACTCTTCGGCAATGACCACCATCAGAAGGAAATATATTATGAAAAGATAAACAGAATTACTAAGAATCCTTACCAGCAAAACAAGTGCAACCTGGCTCATCTCAATGCATTCGTAACCCTTTTTCATTTGTATTAAAAAAAGTCTGGGCCAAATTCTGATCCACGTATACTGTTGTAACTAATGAAGATAATGGTGTAACTGTGGATTTTGCACTGTTGACACAGCTAGAAGAATCAGGCTCACTGTATCACCTTAATAATTATCAGATTTTGGCATTCAAGGGTATTGAATCACATTAATGAGTTAAGATTCAAAACACTATTGCGAAAAGTTGATGTCCCCATTTTAACAAAGGCGGTGGGGTTAACTGAGCCATAGAGGTTTAAAGGGCACCACCAACTTGAAAGCAAATCATTTTTTTTAAAGAGAAACAAAAGTTCTCAGATGTTGCACCTGCCTCTGAGTCTCCCGTGCCAGTGCTGGTAGTTTCAAATCACATTTTCCTATTTTTAACATTGTTCTCTCCCCTGTTGCTGTGAAACCCACGCAAACAATAGGGGAAGCTGACTGACTGTACGGGGGAAACAGTGAATGTGACTGCACCCAAAGTGCTGGCACATGCATGAGGTAAACAAATGGAAATCTTCTTTCTCTCAAACCCCTTCAGTTATAGTAATGTTAGCTGTTACTTGTGATAGTAATTAACAACAAATTGTCAGACAGGAGTGTGATCTTCAAGTTCACAGTGCCCCTTTGGGTGTCTTTGGCACAGGTCACACAGGAAGTCTGTGGCAGAGCTGGCAGTGGGACTCAGGCTTCTGACATTCAGCCCTGTGTGCAGATATACAGATACTGACCTACATAAAAATCACAGAAGGGCTGTAAAGAACCTTCCTGGTCCCTTACATAGAGCAAGATTACACTTTGCACTAAACCCAAAGAGCTAGATTATCTCTTGTGTTGGAGAGCCTTACCCACTGAAGAAAAGGAGCAGAGGAAAGGCACATTAAGGAGTTGGTTATAGCTCCCTGATTCTGTGGGCTATCAGGGCAGCCTCAATACCACTGTGGGATGTAGCACATGGGTGGGCAAACTTTTTGGCCTGAGGGCCACATCAGGGCTGTAAAACTGTATGGAGGACCAGGTAGGGACAGTTGTGCCTCTCCAAACAGCCTGGGTCCCGCCCCCTATCTGCCCCCTCCTACTTTCCACTCTCTGACTTCCCCCCCTCAGAAGCCCCAACCCATCCAATCCCCCACCCCCACTTCTTGTCCCCTGACCACCCCCTCCCGGGACCTCCCACCTCAACCACCTCCCCAGGATCCTACCCCCATCAAACTCCCCCTCTCCCTGTCCCGACTGCTCCCCCTCAGAATCCTGACCCATCCAACCCCCCTGCTCCTTGTCCCCTGACCACCTCCTCCGGAGACCCCCCCGAACCTAATTGCCCCTCAGCAGCCCACCTACTATCCAACTCCCCTGCTCCCTGTCCCCTGACTGCCCTGACCCTATCCACACCCTGTCCCTTGACAGGCCCCCTGGGATTCCCACACTTCTCCAACCCAACCTCACCCCCGTTCCTTGGCTGCCTCCTGGCTCCCTCTGCTTTATCCAACCCCACGGCCATGGCCCCCTTACCATGCTGCTCAGAGCAGTGTGTCTGGCAGCAGCCCAGCCCAGCCAGATCCAGACACGCTGCCATGCTGCCCTGCAGGAGCGCGCAGCCCCGCCGCCCAGAACACTGCCCATGCAGTGGTGTGGCTCTGGGAGAGGGGAGAGGGCGGGGAAAAGACTGGGCGTATCTTCCCCAGCCGGAGTCAGGGGCCAGACAGGACAGTCCCATGGCCCGGATGTGGCCAACAGGCCGTAATTTGCCCATCCCTGGTCTAGTAACTGCTCTGGTTTGTAGTAGTTGAGAATAGGTAGAGCAGAGAGCTCCACTTCAGCACTGACAAACCCTCTGCTGCTTCTGACATCCCACTATGCTGGAGTGAGGCTGTTGTCACAGAAGTTGTCTGGCAGTTACAGCCAGAATCTAGCTGCTCTGTGTCACTTGAGTAGTGCAAAGGGGTCGGATCAGAAACTTGAACCTGGTCCCAAATGATCTGTCTAGACTAGGTTGGCAGTCTAGTCCAGGGGTCGGCAACCTCTCCGAAGTGGTGTGCCGAGTCTTAATTTATTCACTCTAATTTAAGGTTTAGCGTGCCAGTAATACATTTTAATGTTTTTAGAAGGTCTCTTTCTGTAAGTCTGTAATATAGAACTAAACTATTGTTGCATGTAAAGTAAATAAGGTTTTTAAAATGTTTAAGAAGCTTCATTTAAAATTAAATTAAAATGCAGAGTCCCCTGTACTGGTGGCCAGGATCTGGGCAGTGTGACTGCCACTGAAAATCAGCTTGTGTGCCACCTTCAGTTTCCTATCCCTGGTCTAGTCCATTGTCCTGTCACTAGACTCTCTATTACAGGGTTACTTATTTAATATTGAATCTAAATGTTCTGTTGTCCACCTTGAGGCTGTTACTCCATGCTATAACCAACATAAGTACAGCATTATCCTTTTTTCAGTGATTCCCTCTCAAGTGTTTGTACATGGCTAGTCCTCTCTTCATTGTTTTCTTTTGTGGTTGAAAATGGAGTCAATGGAGCTCTGTCAGGGAAGAATTTGGCCTATGCAGTCACATTTTCAGAACACAGATGTTGCAGTTGCATCCCTAAGATACACCTGTGTACAAACACTCTCTCTCTCTTTCTGCCTCCCACAAGTGAGTGGAGCGGCATGACTGAAGAGTTAGCAGAGCTGGCTTGCTGCAGAAAGTGAGAACATTGTACCCTTCCAATTCTAAGTGAGCCTGAATTCCTACAATGGCTCCCACTATGGACCAGCCTTACCTCATCCCTTCACCTCACCTCCACCAAGTGGCCACTGGTCAGTTGTTTACAGCAACCTGCAGTCTCTCTGTGGCCAAAGGCTGATGGTGTGTGTGAAGTACTTGCATGCAGAAATAACCCAAATGCACATGCAGTTATTTAAAGGAGAATCTGAAGCCCAGTCCTTTCCAAAGAGCTAGACCTAGTGCAAGCACTGTTTGAGGCTGCTGGAGAAAATGGCAGGAGCTCCACAGCAGTGCGTGCTGCAGTCCCTTCTGTTCCAATGCCACAGGCCACCCACATAGCACTTGTTCCCAACTCCTACATGTTACTGCTCTGGGATCTCCCACAGAAAAGGATGCACCTTCTGCATGACGCCCGTTTTGTTACCATTTTGGTCCTTAATTTATACCATTTCCTGTGTGTACTTGCACTTTCATATCTTATTGGTGTATCTTAAGCCCCTATATTTAGAATGATACCCATAGATTCCTTTAATTTGTGTTCAAAGATTATGCCACCAAACCCATTTTTTCCTCTTTATTTGCCTTCATTGGTTTCCCTCTAGTTCAGTCATTTTATAGTGAGGATCTTGGATCTGTACACTGTACTCTCTGTGCAATTTCCTGTTGAGTTTGGTTAAGCTATGATAAATACAAGTTTGGTTAAGCTATGATAAATACAACCACAGAAATATGGTATATTTATTAAAATAGAAACATTGAGTTTCTTATCTACAGCCACGAAAGCCAGGAAATTCAGAATTAGTTAAAAATTCTAGACTGACAGGACCGTTAAATGACAGAGGGGTGGGGTTGACCTACCTCAACAGTTAAGGACTGAATACAAAGCCAGAGTTTTAGTTCTAACTCTGAATTTTAACTTTATACCCTTGGCTTTGTGGCTTATAGGTACAGTGTGATTATATTTGCTTTTGTTTTACTGCTGCTTTTACAGTAGTTAAAAGAAAAACTAACAACCTGATGGTAATGCTAAAATATTACTCTGCAAACCATCCAAAGCCCAGTGCTATGGCTTTTACTCATGCAAAACACTGAGTGAGATCAATGGGAATTTTGCAGGAGTAGGCATGCAGAATCAGGCCCAGGTTGATAAAAGATGGAAGGTAAAACATCAGGACTATGCTGGAGGTATACAGGTATTAAGACACTGACTTTGGGTGCCCAAATTTTAAAGGGACATAGTCAATTTAAAAATCTCACTTTGACTTTTTTTTATACCTACTACACTTGCAAGTAACAAGATTGCTACAACTGAAAGAGATTAGAGAAAGGTACTTTTCTTTTCCACTTATTTACTTTATGAATATAACAGTACATTGTGCACAGTCATTTTCATTGTTTCCCCTGTATAGGTACACATAGTCAGATTCTGTGTGTGTGTGTGTGTCTGTGTGTCTGTGTGTGAAATAGCAACAGGGGAAATAAAGCTATTTTTCTAAAACAGGAAAGTGGTGAGGATTCAAAGATAAGTGTAGTACCCAAAACTGACTTGTAACTTGTTTTTTAAATTGATTAGATTTTAGGTTACTGGGTCCTTTTTAAGTGTTGATTTAGGGTGTAAGCTATTAGGAAGGCAGTCCAGTGCTATGTATGTTGTTGTTATAAATGGGGAATGGAATAAACTAGTTATAGCACTCAATAGTTATAATGTATATGATAGGGTAAATGTAGTCTTTTGTGTGTGTGTGTGTGTGTGTGTAAGAACCGGATGGAATGCCAGGGCTATATTTTCCAGCACCCTGTCTCTGTAAGGTTTGGAACTTTGCTGAAGAGGTCATATTTCTGTCATCAGGCTGTGGTGCTCTGGGAGAAATTCCATCATCGGGGCTTGTGCAAGCTCTGTGTTTGTTGGATTCTGCCAAAAATGTTAATACAGTGTTCCAGTTTAAAACAGCACCCTGATATCAGAATGTGACATGAGCACTGCCCATAGAACCCCTCTCATCACTGATGCTTTGTTTTATTGCACGCTTTTTGAATACAGCAAGCTGCTTTCTTGTTTCTATTGAGAGAGCGGAGAATAGGGAAAGGGTGGGAAAGAGGAGGTGGAGAAGAGGGCAAGGGGAAGAAAACAGGATCCAGGAGGCTCTCTCCCTCCAAGCAGGGAAGGGGAGATCCACACATTGAAGGCCCCTTTAGTGCAGGACCCCTTAAGTTGTAGACTACATACTCCATCAATTCAAACCAATAAAGAAACAAGGGAATAAACAGCTAAGTCATTCAACACCCCATCTACACACCCATCACAGATTCCTCTTCTGAACCTCAGCAACCACCCTTCTGCCACACATAACCCACATATCTCCACCCTGATCCTGAACGACTAACAGGCAGCCTTCACTCTAACCATGTTTATTTATGGTTACATGTCCTTTATTTACGGTTATGTTCATGTCCTTTGAGTAATAGAGGGTTGGTTTGATAGATTATATTGTACTTAGTTCTCTATGTAGTTTTGTACTGGTGTGTGTAAATGGGGTACATGAAATACCAGGTTGCGGAAAATGACTATGAGATTATTTTCCCCTTATAATGGTTAGGTAAAGTTATGTGAATGGGTGATCCAAGTTGTAATCGTTCTAAATGTGGGTGGTTTTGAGAATTAGGGTGAAGATACATGGGGAAATGGGAAAATTTTGTTCCCTATCAAAAATTTCACTAAAAAATGGTACATGGAAACTTCAGTTGGCCCTTGAGTATTATTGTGCCAGTTTTGGAGAATAAATTAAATCCTTAAATTATGAAACAGATTTTATTCCTGGTTTAAGTAGAAATTATAAAGCAACCTCAACTGTCGTGTTGACAGAGCTGGCTGAAATTTTTTAAATCATTTTTTTTCAAAAATGGTCTTTTTTATTTCAAATGAATTTGTTCCCTAAAAACTGTCAAAGTTGTCAGAATTTTTTTGTTTTTGTGAAACAATACTTTTTCCCCTATATATTTTGGTTTTTTTATTCAGAAATGTCACCCCAATGATTGCACTTTCGATGATTATTTTGATAAAAAGATTGACATTGATGGAGTCCAGGCTCTGAACATTTTGTATCCTAAACAATATAAACTGTGCAGTTACCAGAGGTAATTTGAGTTCTGTATGGACACTAGCACACTTGGCAAAGATTAATTTAAAATCTGTTCCAAATGCAAGGGGCAGTGTGGAACAAGGCTTTGCGCTGGGAGAGCAAATAGAGCAGATGGGAGAAGAGTCTATGAAGAGTTCAGAATCCAAGATTACCAACTCCAAGCATCCAAAAATCATGAGTCAGGTATCTTAATATTATTAGATTGATTTAAAAAATCCATAGATTTTTTGTAATAATAAGTTTGGGATTCTTTTTATTTGCCTTCTAAGTTTTGAGCCATTAGGGTACTTGTCGATGATGATTTCAAGCATTTTCTGCACATCTGTGAGGGCTAGAAACCTCTATTTAAAAATAAAAAAGAAAGCTGACATTCTTGTGAAATAACATGACTTCAGGACCTAGGACATTAAGAAAGACACCTAGTATCATAAGTCAGATGATAAAATTCTGACAGTTGGCAACTCTGGGATTTGAACAGGGAGTAGGCAGGAATTATATTGGTGATATAGGCCTTGATTCAGCAAAGCACTTATGCAAATGACTGATTAAGTCCCTCTCTCTTCAGCAAAGCACTTAAGTATCTGCTTAAAATCCATGGAAGTCACACCAAGTTAAGTGTATGCTTAAATCTTTGATGAATCTGGTTGCTAGAAGCAGTCATAAAATGTCACATTACAACTATATAGGCACACGTTCAAATCAGGGATAGGTAAATTATCTGAGATAAAACAAGAACAAGCTCACCCCCTCAAGTCCTATTATTATAATTTATATACTTATTGTACAACGTGCTTAATAGTCAAGTAGAAACTGCCTGAGCAGTTAACAGTGTAAGTTAACCTCACTTTAGCTGATCCTATTTAAAATTCTAAAAAGTTTTTATTAACTTATTTATTATTTAGTGGTTGTTTTTTCATTTTCAAACTTCTGCTGTTGTGGGTTCACACCAGGTCTGGAAGTGGAAGTTCTGATGCACCACAGGAAAGGCTGTTCTCATAGTATTTCCTGCCTGGCTGGAAGCAGAAAAGTACCAGAAATCACATGAGAGCTAGACTTCCTGCCCAATTCTGGAGATTAAGAAGTTCAGCTAAACCCTCAGATAACTACCCAGTCACAAGGGTGCTTATCCAAACTAACCCTAAGCTTGGAAATTTATTAGGTTTGGCCATCACTACTCCATAATTATTTGGGTGAAGAGTTTTGATACTTATCCTCTCCAGGTAAACATTTTTTTAATGAAGTCAAAATGTATTGTCCTTTCCTTAATTAAAAAAAAAAGGGGGGGGGGAGCAATAATCAAAAATATGCCTTTAGATAGTAGTTTTTTGTTTATTTATGGCATCAAATTACAATGTTTTTAATTAATATTACTATTATTATTATTACTTTGCATTTATGAAACATCTTCCATCCAAAGAGCAGTATTGTACAGAAAATTACTGTAGCAGCATAATACCCTTCTGAGATATGTATTTTCATCCCTGATTTAAAACTAGGCACTGAGAAGTTAATGGTCACATTTTCAAAAGAGGCTTCTAATTTTGCACACCTCCATTTTTTAATGCCCAACTTTAGATACCTTGGATTTAATTTTCAGAAGTGCTGAGCACTCACTGCTCCTACAGGCCTCCAGGGAAGCTGGAGGTGCTCAGCACTTCTGAAAATTGAGCCGGAGGCATTGTCATGAACTGGCTGACTCATTACCTGGAGCTGTGTTTATATGCAGTGCAACACCCAGCCAGCAGAAGGGCTTCATAATCTTCAACACAGGAGAGAAGTACTGCCAGAGGTGAGAGACCGCTGAGAGATATAGTTAAACCAACCTCGGCTCCAGTGTTGACAGTGCTAGATCAACAAAAGAATTCTTCTCTCAACCTAGCTGCCACCTCTGTAGAGGTGGATTTAGTCACAGAGGAACTCCTTCCCTGTATCGCGGCAGCACTGCGGCTATAGTGTTTCTAGTGTAGACATACCCTCAGTGTGTGGTACACCGACCACACTACCAAAAATCCAGGATAGTGGCATTGTAGTGGGGCAGCTGCCCCACTCCAGCAGAAATGGGGTTAAAACAGCCCTGCAAAGGGCTGTGGCTAGGGAAAGGCAGCCCAGCAGAGGGCTGCAACAGAAGGCAGCTGGGGCTGAACAGCCACAGCTATGGCTGGGTCAATTAGGGCCCATCTGGCCCCGATTAAAGGGCCCAGAGTTTTGTGCTCAGTCAGAGTCTCCTCCAGCTGTGGAGGCAGACTGGCCCGGCTGCTAGAGAAGCTTAAGAAGGTACCTGGAGTGGAGCAGCGCTGAGGGGAAAGGCCAGAGGAGCTGGGGAGCTCCAGACTGGCAACTCCCCAGGCTGCAGGGCCTAGTCTGTGGCCAAGAAGGGGTACTGGGGTTGCAGGGGGCAATCCATGGGTAGGCAGAGGCAGCAGGCCAAGCCCTCCTTGCCTGTGATGACTGGCTTATACAGACTGCAGTTGGTCCCAGTGAAAGGGGGCTAGATGGTGACTGGCAGTAGCCCATAGGCTAAGGCAAGGTGGAGATAGTGGGTGGGGGTTCCCCAAGCAGGGGAGACCCTGTGAGACTGTGGGGGTGCTGCAGGGGTGCAGCACCCCAGGTAAGAGGACACCGGGGTCTGGAAGGGACATGGGGCCAGCAGCAAGTGAGACATCGACCAGAAGAGGGCACTCTGGAGGCTGGAAGAGCTGTTTCCCCGGATGACTAGAAGGATGCGCCTGAGGGGTGAGTCGCCACTCTGTTCCAGGCATACACACCACACTTAGGCCATGGTTACACTGGCACTTTATAGCGCTATAAAGCCCCCACAAGCGCTATAACCTACTCCCCGTCCACACTGGCAAGGCACTAATAGCGCTATAACTGCTGAGTTATAGCGCTATTATTAATCCACCTCCGCATGGGGAATAAGGGCTGTAGCGCAGCTGCTGTAGCGCTACAGCAAGAATGTGGACACCCACTGCGCTACAAGTAATCTCTGGAGATGCCTAGAGCCATTTAAGGCAATTGACGTCTCTTCCCTTTGTTTTGAACTCGGCTGGAGGAATGCGGAAGTACCTCTTTAGAGTTTCTCTCTTAACTCGGCAGATAAGCAATGCAAATGTTTAAGGAGGGAGCCTGTGTGAAAACAAAGCCTTCTGTGAAGGGAGGCTCACTGACAGGCTTTCAGAAAAACGGAAAAACCACTGGCTCTCTCCCTCCGCATACACACAACGCGTCCCCCCTCACCCCCCTCATTTAAAAAGCACGTTGCACCCAGCTGAATGCTGGGATACCTGCCCTAATGCGCTGCTCTTAATGCCGCATTAAGTGCCCCAAATGTGGCCATGCTATACCGCAGGAGCATCTGAGTGTGGACATACAATAGCGCTATACATATTACTGTATAAGGGGACCGCTATAACCTATAGCGCTATAATCTTGTAAGTGTAACCATACCCTTTGATTGATTCCCTGCAGTGGAGAGGGACAGTCACAGCACATCAAGGAGTGCTCCCCAAATCAGTGTTCACTTCTGAAAATGTTGGCTTTAAGGATTTGTCCATGTTGGTCACTCAGGAAATCTATGGCAGAGGTGAGAATAGAAAGCAGATCCCTTGACTAGTGCTAATAACAACTCCATGCTTCCTGTCTCAATACCTGCTCTGAAAAGAAAAGAACTCCTGTTATAACGCTGTCAGAAGAATAATGTTTAAGGAAGAAAAAGGGCACTGAGGAAAAACAATTTCATTTTGAAAAACCTTAAACAACGAGCTCTTGAGCACAGGTTTTGCTGTTTAATTATCTCATTCTCTGCCTGTAGGCGCCCTACAAATGCCTTCCTTAATGCTAGAGGTGGTAAGGTTTCAATAACACAGCCCAATAGAAGATGCCTCAGAACCTGAGCCTGCAACATCTTCTCACTTCTGACAGAGAGGAAATTGTATAGACAGCTGGTATGGCACATCTGCTGCGCAAACCTTCAGCGACATCTCTTTGGCTGTGCTTTCATGTAGATTAGAGCTACATAATTAGAGAGAGTAAAGCAAATAGATACATGCATCTTTGCAGAGTACCACGCGAAAAGGCTACCACAATAAATAGCCCCTGTTTATCAGTCACTAGTGGCTAGTAACCTGGACTTGTACAAAAATTGTGCTGACACATGTCAAAGGTCAAAATATGTCACGTACCAAAGAACATGAGAGACTTTCTAGTTTGCAAGCAGCACAATTCCTTCAGCGGTTACAGCACCTCTTCAATTATTTTTAAAAATGTTTTTGATAAGCTGCCAGTTTGAAAGGTGTGACTTTTCTCAGCCCTCTGCTCTTTTTCATGTAGGGATTTTTTTTAAAAAAAAATTGGTTTTGGGGTTAGGATTTTTGTTTGTTCATTTGTTTTTTACCATTTTACATAAAACCAACAGCTCCCAGCTACTGTCATTGTTTCTTTTAGAAGATGCTCGCTAAAGAAATAAAGCCATTAAATGTATTCTGTACTTACTGTTCCAAATAGAAGGGGTTCTCAGATTTTATCTTACTGTGAACCACTACTTAATAGAGAGGCTGACTTGCAAACCAATTCATCTCCAAACATAGGTGAACCGCCTTTGGGTTAAAAAATGGTGTTGAACTTGGTTCAACTGTAGTTGAAGGTGAACAGGAAGCAGCAGGTTTGACACTCTTTGGATATGTTAGTTGTTCTTTATCTTACTTTCCAGCCTTAACACTTAAATGGTTTTTTTTTGGTTGGTTAAACTTAGTCCTTGGGTTACCCGCAAAGATTTTTTTAAGCGTTTGGCTTTGTGTCCTTTTTTGTTGTTTTAGGAGATGCAAAGAAGATCTGAAAAGTTTTTAGGTTTTTTTTTAATTCTTTCCTTGTTGTCTTTTTCATGTTAGAAATATCCAAAATATCAAATCTGGTCTTCTCCAGATGTTTCAGAACGTAGATATTGTGAACTCTCTCTTGTTAATTGAAGTGTTGAGAGTGCTGTAGCTTTAAGAAAGATATCCATTCTCCAAAATGCTAATTAACCACTGAAGTTAAATAGGTATTAGCATTCCTTCTCTCTGAATTACTCAGTTTTGCAGAATGCAGAAAACATTCAAAACTCACCCCTTCTTCTTTTTTGGAAAAAAAATAAATTATTCCAGGCCTCCTTTATCAATACATAGAAGTAAAAATGGTCACAAGCTCTTTGTTCATTGGCTAATCACCCTTTAAACTTAGTTTTGTGATTTGAGTTGATTTTTTTTCTTAGAATCCAAAGAAAGAAAATAAAGAGAAAGGTAAAAAAAGAGACTCTATGAAAATATATAAATCATTGTACATGTAATTAAGGGCTTCTTGAAACAGATGACTTGCATGTATGTGGGGGTATTAGTCTCCTGTACTGATGCATAATCTGAGGCTCTTTAAATTCAGGTATTGCTTTGACACAATAGTCTACATTGATTATTTTAAAAATGTTGACCTCCACTACAGTGTCAAAGGCTATTTTGTTGCTTCTAAATGAGAACATTGTGTAAATACAGTACATGTGTGTATCAGCTACTCATTACACAATAAGTGTAATTACACAATCAATAATGCAGAGTTTATTTTTACACGTTTTAGGGATTGTTAGTAGGTTCTCCACTACCCTTATTCCAAATAATGTGGTTGGGAAATTATCCCCTACAGATTCCCAGATATTTTTTTTTTAAAGTACAAAAGAAATGTGGAGTTAAGTGCAGACTTATTATTTGTATCTTATTTATAAATCCTGTTTAAAAACAATATGATTTTAATGGCATTACAGCAATATAAAACTGGAATAATGCAAAGGTGAATCTGGTACTTTTTTAAAAAAATCACATATGATCAACTTTACAGATTCATTTTGCCTTCTAGATGTGTGAAAGAGAAAGCAATTACTTTAAATTGCTTTAAAATTTCGTGGCTTTTTTTTTTTTAGGTAGTTGCTAACTTCATTATCAAAAAGAGTAGCCACTGGCTTTTTTATTATTAATAATAATATAATAATAATATTATTATTAACGAGGCAGTGAACAAAACTGGAATCTTGAGTTTGAACATTTTTGAATTTCAGGCTTTGTCTTTATGAGAAAGTTGTACTGGTTTAACTAAATTGGTTTAGAAACTTTAGAATTATTTAGAAATATTTATAATCTAAATGACCTCCCAGTGAGATGCTGTGGCCAAAAGGGTTTATGCAATCTTTATGCATATGTATAACCCTGGCACTACCACCAGCAGGGCAGGATGCTGTCCTGGGGGAGTGGGAAGGGTAAGAGCCAATGAGAGGGTAGCTCAAGCTAGGGAAAAGGCTCAGAATCATCATGAAGTGGGCAGCTGGAAAAAGCTATTAGAGAAGAAGGAAGGAAGGAGAAGGAGCTAGATGCTGAGCTTGCAGATGAACAGGAGCTGGCATAGGAGGTGAAGGCATAAAAGAACAGGAGAATAAAAGTAGGGGACTGGGAAGTGAAAAGGAGGAAAGAAGGAAAATACAAAAGATTCCAGATCAGGAAAAACAAGAAAAAAAAATAGACCTGGGTATGTAAACAGACACTATTAGAGAAGCGAAGTAGAAGGAAATGAAATCTGCAAATGTTAGAGAGAGAGAGAGAGAGAGAGAATCAAGGGAAAAAATGGAAAGGAAATATAACCGGTGAAAAAAGGAATTAATCAAAAAGCTGTGTTAGATGAAAACAGATCCTGAAAACAGTAAACAAGAAGCCCACTGACCTAAAGTATATGAACAGAGAGAATGACTGAACATTTTTTGGAGGATTACAGTTCAAAAGTGCCTAATGGGCAAGTGAAGGCCCACCAGGTGAAGAAATCCCGCTTGTGGGTAAACTTGGTGAGAAGAGGTTCAGGAACAGAAACATCAAATCTAAGGAGCACTTCTTTGCTTCTCTTCAGCTTGAACAGGACAGCACAAGTAGACCTGGACTTAGAGCCAAGGAGAGGAGAAGTCGATCTCCTCTGAAGTGACACAGTATATCGTTGAGTAATCTCTTTTTTATTCTCACCTTTGGTATTAACTGCCCAGGGTGAGGAAGATACAAGCTTGCAAAGGTTAATGTGTTGTTAACCTATAGTTTATTATTGTAAGTACTTGGAAATGTTCTGTTTATGCTCCAAGTACATTTTGGGGGTTTTCCCTTATAAAGTTCTAAAAGTTTCAAATTATCCCTTTTATCTTGGTTTGCCTCCACCTCTCCTCACAGTTAGCCTAGCCTTGACAGGTTACAGCATGTAAACAGGGACATTTCAAGTAGGAGTAGAGAGGTTAGATTATGCCTGCGTCTGGCTCTGGTGGAAATGCTGCTGGAATAGTTTGTCCAATTCTGGCATCCACATTCCAAGAAGGATGTTAAAAAGAACTAGAGAGAGTTCAGAGAAGAGCCATGAGAATGAGCAAAAGATTGGAAAACAAGCCTTATAGTGATAGATTGAGTTTCTTCAGTCTGTTTATCTTAACAAAGAGAAGATCATCACGGTTGAATGTTCAGTTTTAAAAAGGGGAAATATACTATACTATGTCTTTCCCTCAAAATTTTCCGTAAAAATAAACCAACAACCCATCTTTTCCAAATATATTTTGGGAACTTCCCTGAATTTTCAACTTGTATGAGAGAAAATGAATATTCAAGTTTACCAGAATTTCTCCTAATCCCAAGATCAGTGCTCTCTTACATAGAAAGCAGAGTGGGGGAAAATCAAATCTTTACATTACATATATGTACATAATTTAGTATATATAAAATATCTTTGCAAAAACCACACACTCCTACATACATTCACACAAATATTAAATGGAGATCTGAATATAAAAAATCCTAGTTGTTTTCTTGAAACCTACACAAGCTGTAATATTACCAGGCTGCTTATTTGGAGAAATATGTATGGTTAGAAGGGAGAAGTAATAAAGTGTATCAGAAAAGTTAGGTCTTAATCCTACAGCCATTAACACGTTTTACTCACAGTGGGTATGTCTACACAGGAGTAGAGTTGTAATTTCTAGCTCCAGGAAGGGCACTGGGATTAGCTGGAACTGAGTTGCTAAAATAAATGTATAACCACACGAGGAACAAATATTTAATGATGGGCTCTTCACTCTAGCATTCAAAGGTATAACACGATCCAATAGCTGGAAGTTGAATCTAGACAAATTCACACAGGAAATAAGGTGTACAGTTTAAACAGTGAGGGAAATAAAACTTTGACTGGAACAAATTATCCAGGATAGTGATGGATTCTCCATCACTGGCAATTTTAAAATCACGGTTGAATGTTTTTCTAAAAGATATGCTCTAGTTCAAATAGGAATTATTTTGGGAAAGTTCTATGGTCTGTGTTATACAGAAGATCAGATTGAAAGATCACAGTGTGGTTTAGAATCCTTTAGGTAAGGAATCATTTAAATTTAATTAATTCAAATGGTACAATTCCAGTCAATTTGTTAAATCAGTTTTTAAACCAATTTGCTTCAGTCAGTGCAAAGGTTATGTGTACACAAGGCTTTATATTTAAACCTACCGCTGTTGTTTTGATTCTGAGTCTGAGCAGAAAAGTCCAAAATCTTTCAAGCTGTTCTTGTGAAGTCTCTTCCATCTTGAGTTATTATCTCATGAGGTAAACTGATCTCACAATAGTTCTGTCATTTAAGATGACAGAAATCTGTTAATGTCATGAGATTTCTGCTGTTTGGGCTTCAGACCTCTTGGGAACAACTAAACCCTAACCTGATTCTTCACCATTGAACCCAAATCTTAGACTAACCCTACTCTGGATCTAGAGCCTACCACTGCTTTAGCCCTCTTCCATGTTTAATCTTGCTTCAATCTGTTTTTTAAGCATCCATTTGTTTTTTCACATGTACCTGTGCTGGAGGAAGTGGTGTGGGGAGATAAGATGTCCACAGATCCTTTACAGTTTGCAATAGGGCGACCAGATGTCCTGATTTTATAGGGACAGTCCCAATTTTTGGGCCTTTCTCTTATATAGGCTCCTATTACCCTCCACCCCCATCCCGACTTTTCACATTTGCTGTCTGGTCATCCTAGTTTGCAAACTTCCATTAAAACTATGGTTTCTTTTACTAAACACTGCATTAACCTCAAAATGACCCATTTTTTGGCCATTATCCAAGAAGCTTTATGCTCCTTTGGTCAGTGAAGAGAAGTCAACAGATAGCAAAGGGGCCCTTTGCTAAGAGAAGTGAGAGAGGCTGGGGAACAGCCACGCTCACTGAAATGCAATTAAATGAAAAGTAAATCAAAGCAGTTTCCAAAGCAACCTGTCCGAAGTGGAAAGATGGTCTAAAATCTGCACATTTATTTCCATATTTATTTGCTCCATCTTACTTTTGCTACCATCTTGTTCATTTCTCCATTGTTTTTTCCAGACAATAATGTGATTTTTTTTTCATTTTATATAAAATACAGCAATATATTTCTTCAAGTTATTGTCAGTCTAATTAACTTTCATAATATTTTATCTCAGTATTTCACCTACTCGTAACCTTTTGATTGCACCAGCAAGATAACCTGTTAAAAATCCAGTTGTTTGAAACTCCCACCAAACCAACCCACACAGGCTCCCTCCCTAGCTTTGTTTCTCAACTTCATACAGAGTACTTCATCTGGTTTCCCATCACATTTTGGCTTTGTGTCAAGTTCTGAATCAAAAGTCAAATTCAAAAGAGAGTCTAGGTGATTTTCAGAGACTTGTAAGTGGTGAAATTTACACCTTCTTTCAGTTCCCTCAAAGAGTGCAAGTTAAACCACCTTAGACTTGTTAGACTTCACACCCACATATTGATATGCAACCTAGACCTCCTTATACACTATCTGTGAATTTGAGCAGAATGGAGATACCTGTTCTAGGCTTCTTTGTAGGGCTGTCAAGCAACTAAAAATGTTTTCATGATTTAAAAAATTAATCGTGATTGATTGCACTCTTAAACAATAATAGAATACCATTTATTTAAATATTTTTGAATATTTTCTACATTTTCAAATATATTGATTTCATTTACAACACATAATACAAGGTGTACACTGCTTGCTTTATATTTATTTTTATTACAAATATTTGCACTGTAAAAAACAAAAGAAATAGCATTTGTCAATTCACCTAATACAAGTACTGTAGTGCAATCTTTTTATCATGAAAGTTGAATTTACAAATGTAGGGGGGAAAAACCTGCATTCAAAAATAAAACAATGTAAAACTTTAGCGCACAAGTCCATTCAGTCCTACTTCTTGTTCAGCCAATCGCTCAGACAAAAAGGTTTGTTTTCATTTGCAAGAGAGTATGTTTCCCGCCTCATGTGCTAAAGATTCATATGTCCCTTCATGCTTTAACCATCATTCTAGAGGACATGTGTTCATGCCAATGACAGGTTCTGCTCAATAATAATCCAGAGCAGTGCGGATCGATGCATGTTCATATTCATCATCTGTGTCAGATGTCAGCAGCAGAAGGTTGATTTTCTTTTTTGGTGGTTTAGGTTCTGTAGTTTCCGCATTAGAGTGTTGCTCTTTTAAGACTTCTGAAGGCATGCTCCACACCTCGTCCCTCTCAGATTTTGGAAGATATTTCAGATTCTTCAATCTTGGGTTGAGGGCTGTAGCTATCTTGAGAAATCTCACATTGGTACCTTCTTTGCGTTTTGTCAGATCAGAAATGAACATGTTCTTAAAATGAACATGCTGAGTCATCATCCAAGACTATATAATATGAAATATATGGTAGAATGCAGGTAAAATAGAGTCGGAGACATTCAGTTCTCCCCCAAAGAGTGCAATCACAAATTCAGTTAACACATTATTCTTTTAATGAGCATCATCAGCATGGAAGCATGTCCTCTGGAATGGTGGCCAAAACATGAAGGGGTGTACGAATGTTTAGCATATCTGGCATGTAAATACCTTGCAATGCTGGCTACAAAAGTGCCATGAGAATGTCAGTTCTCACTTTCTGGTGACATTATAAATAAGAAGTTGGCAGCATTATCTCCTGTAAATGTGAACAGACTTGTTTGTTTTAGCGATTGGCTGAATGAGAAGTAGGACTGAGTGAACTTGTAGAATCTAAAGCAGGGGTGGGCAAACTTTTTGGCCTGAGAGCCACATCAGGGTATGGAAATTGTGTGACGGGCCATGAATGCACACAAAATTGAGGTAAGGTCTTTGGGTATGGCTGGGGATGAGGGGTTTGTGATGCAGGAAGGGGCTCCAGGCTGGGACCAAGGGGTTCAGAGGCTGTGGGGCGAACAGGGATGGGGCAAGGGATTGAGATATGGGGGAGGAGTGTGAGGGTTCCAGCTGGGGGTGCAGGCTCTGGGATGGGGCCAGAGGTGAGGGGTTTGAGGTGCTGGAGGGTGCTCCAGGCTGGGACCAATGGCTTCAGGGGGCAGGAGGGGGATCTGGGATGGGGCAGGCTGTTGGGGCATGGGGGCAGGAGGGGGCAAGAGCTCTTTCTGGAAGTACAGGCTCTGGGATGGGGATGAGGGGTTTGGGGTACAAGAAGGGTGTTCTGGACTGTGATTGAGGGGTTCAGAGGGTGGGAGGGGATCAGCGCTGGGGCAGATGATTGCGGCGCAAGGGAGGCTCAGGGGTGCAGATTCCAGGCAGCACTTACCGCAAGCAGCTCCCAGAAGCATGTCCCCATTCCAGCTCTGAGGCACAGCCAGGCGGCTCTGTGCTCTGCCCCATCTATAGGTGCCACCCCTGCAGCTCCCATTGGCTGGGAACTGCAGCCAATGGAAGTTGCGGGGTTGGTGCCAGTGGACAGGGCAGCATGCAGAGCCGTCTGGCCACATCTCTGCATACTACATAGAAGACGGAGGAGTGTCATGCCAGCTGCTTCCTGGGAGCTATGCAGAGACAGCACTCCCCAGCAGGAGTTGGAGGGCCGGATTAAATGGTCTGATGGACCATATGTGCCCCGTGGACCATAGTTTGCCCACTCCTGCTCTAAAGTTTTGCATTGTTTTGTTTTTGAATGCAGTTATGTAACCAAAAAAACTACATTTGTAAGTTACACTTTCACTTTGCACCACAGTGCTTGTATGAGGTGACTTGAAAAATACTGTTTCTTTTATTTACAAAGATTTGTATTGTAAAAAAAAAATCAGTAGTGTACACTTTGTTTTCTTTGTTGTAACTGAAATCAATATATTTGAAAATGTAGAAAAAAATCCAAAAATATTTAATATTTTTCAATTTGTATGCTGTTGTTTAACAGTGCAATTAAAAATGTGATTAATTGTGAGTTAACTGCGATTAATCGACAGCCATACTTCTTGCAAAAACAATTTCACCTTTCCTATGACTTGCCCAGCTTCAGAGCATTAAGATTCCAGGCAGCTGCTAACTCAAAGTAGATCAATAGATTTTAACGCCAGAAGAGACCATTTTGATCATCTAATCTGCCCTCATGCATAACGCAGGCCACAGAATTTTACCCTGTAATTCCTGCATCAAGCCGATAACTTCTGTTTCAGCTATACAGACCATATCTTTTAGAAACACCTCCAAGAGACTTAAAGGATGGGGAATCCACCACATCCCTAGCTAAACTGTGCCAATTTTTAATTTCTATCAGTGTTAAAAATCTGTGCAGTACTTTGAATCTGAACTTCGCTATCTTCTGATTCCAGCCATAGGCGCCGACTTCATGGGTGCTCTGGGGCTGTAGCACCCATGGAGTAAAATTGGTGTGCGAAGCTCCCTGCCCTGCCCCAGCTCACCTCTGCTCTGCCTCCTCCCCCGAGTGCACCACCGCCGCTCTGCTTCTCCCTCCCTCCCAGGCTTGCTGCAAAACAGCTGATTGGCAGGCAAGCCTGGGAGGGAGGAGGGAGAAGCAGAGCAGCGGCGGTGCCCTCGGGGGAGGAGGTAGAGCGGAGGTGAGCTGGGGTGGAGAGTGGTTCCCCTGCGCACCTTCTCCCCCCTTCCCAGGTTACCTGCTGCTGGCGGCCCTCCCTGCGCCCCCCCCCCATCCCAGCTCACCTCTCCTCTGCCTCCTCACCTGAGCATGCTGCCATTCCGCTTCTCCGCCCTCCTTCCTGGCTTGCCATGTGAAAGCCTGGGAGGGAGGGTGTGTAGGGGAAATGCGGTGTGCTTTGCGGGGAGGAGGCAGGGCCAGGGATTTGGGGAAGGGGTGGGAATGGGAGCGGGGCTGGGGGCAGGCCCAGGGGCAGTGCGGGCTGAGCACCCATCAGTGCGAGCTAAAGCTGGTGCCTATGATTCCAGCCACTACAGTTATGACTTTCTCTGCTAAATTACAGAGCCACTATTATTGGAAATCCTCTTCCCAACCAAGGAAAATCTTCTACATGACAAAGGGCTTAAAATGCCAGAGTTTGTCGGGTATAATAAATTATACCAGGATAGTTAAAGCAGTAAACCCCTCCTCCATTGTTTGAATGCAGTTATACCAGTATAATGTTAATGTATACAGGTATTGCTTTTCCCATACAGGAAGGGGACTAACTGTACTGGTATATGACATCCACTCCACTGGTATAAGGTGCCTTTATACTGGTATAACTGTACTCACACACAGATTTTTAGGGATGTAGGTATCTCAGTAAAAACAAAAATAAAAAAATCACACCCTTAATCAAAATCATTATACCCAGTACCACTTTCAAGAGTAGACCAGGCCTCAGAGGAAGTGGTGGCAGATGTGGCCAACAACTAGATTGCCCTAAATACTTCACTAGACTTACCTGATGATCTAGATATTAACATGACACTCTTGACTGTCTTTTTTTTTTTCTCTCCTCTCTACCTCCGATTATGGAAATGTGGCTTTAGAAAGCCGTGAAACAGCACCTGTCAATAAATGTATGAGAACATGATAGCACAGAATCAGTTTCAGCCATTTATTTTATCTGTGGTTTGGTGGAAACCACTTGAAATAGCACCGTTTATCCACAGATCATCTCTGCTATGTTCTTATTCCAACCTGCCAGTGCAGATCAGTGATTAGCTTACCTTCTATGGTAATGGTCCTTGCCTTGGGCCAGCCACTCGTGCTGCAGGGACTCTTATATTACAAATTTAAGGCCTTACCTATGCATGCTACAGCTCTAACAGAGTCAGGAAACATGGTTAAAACACAGTTGTACAAGTTGTCCCCATAATCTACCTAACGTACTCGGAGGACTCCCATTACTGAAGTATCTGTATGCCTCATAGTCTTCTCTACTTCATCACAACCAATAAAATTCTCAAACCAAACTTTGTTGAACTGACATGGAATCTCTACATTTGTACTACCCTTATCAGTGCCATATCTGAGCGCATCTAAGTCTGTATGCAAAAGTCCTGGAGTGGAGAACCTGACAGCTTCAGAGTTTACAAGGCCAGAATTTAGAAAGCCAGCTACATACTTTTAAATACGAATATCCATTTATCGAAAACAATAAGATTCTGTAAATGAACGTAATCTGTAGGGATGGGAAGTCACCACTTAGCAGTAAAACTTAACAACTTGAGTCAGTGATTAAACAAGACAAATGCTAGTACTGTATGCCTACTGCATCTGGTGGATGTGAGCTAAACTGAGATCATGCAGAACTAGAATTCCTCAGATAAACATGAGGAAGCTTCTTCATGCCACCAATAAGACCAATACAATTGATATCCTGATTATTAGTAGCCTTCACATAAATGTTCCATCCTTATTCATGTGGGAACAAATAAAAAACAAATGGCAAGAAAACTTAGGGCTTGTCTTCACTAGAGCCAGGAGAGATTGATCGCCAGCAGCGCCCCCGTCAACTCTGTAACTCCAGCTTGCCAAAAGGCGCAAGCTGGAGTTGACGAGGGAGCACGCTGCCGACCGCCACCGCCGTGAGGACGGCAGGTAAGTCGGCTGTAGATACGCCGATTTCAGCTACGTTATTAACGTAGCTGAAATTGTGTATCTACTGTCGATCCCCCGTGCTAGTGAAGACCAGCCCTTACTTGTGGTTCTATGGTGGATTTGATGCCACAGTTTGCAAAGGGATCTCTGCAAGTGAACTGGTATCATCTCTTCTCAAATACAGATGAATGGTGATATGCAGCTACCTAGTGTGGTCTAGGCTATAAAAGGACAGGGTTACATTGTAATGTAGGGATAAAACCAACAATGAAATAATGCTATGAGTAATAAAAAAAATAAAGAAAACAGTGTAGCAAGGAATGTAGGAAATTTCATAACAGATCGGATCCAAGGTCTAGTATCTTCTATCTGATAGTGGCCAGGATCAGATGCTTAGAGGAAGAACCCCTCAGAAGTACTCCCCACGTAAGTCTCATCTTGGTCTCTAATAGTGATTGAGATTGGCTTTAACTCTGAGACACAAAGTGAGGCACAGTTGGACCAGGTGCACACAAGGGCTACTAGGTTAATCAAGGGAATGGAGAACTTACCTTACAAGAGGGGACTAAAAGACCTTGGCTTGGTTAGCCTAGCATTGTAGATGAGAGGGGATATGATTGATCTATAAATATAGCTTGAGAGTAAACACAAGGGAGAGAGGAGAGCTATTTACTCTAAAAGACAGTGTTGACAAAAGAACAAATTGATAGAAGTTAAGCATGAGTAACTTTAAGGTGGAACTTAGAAGAACGTTTCTAACTAGGGGAGTGAGGCTTTGGAACAATCTTCCAATATGAGTAATGGGGACAAACAACTTAACCAGTCTTAAGACGGAGCTATGTCATATATTTAATATCCCTTCCAAAATTTTTGTTGTCATTAATCATAATGAGATATTTCCCATGTCCATATAACTGTACAATACCACTTTGAATTTTGTTAAGTTCTAGGCCACAGTGACTTCCTGTGGCAGTGAGTTCCACTGTTTAATAACATATTGTATGAAGGCGTTGGTTGGTGGGAAAAAACACACTTCTTCTGTCAAGGGTGAGTCCTTCAACTGAGCCTTAGGACTAGTATCCCAGCCTCCAGGCAGATTAATGAGCTCAGCTGGGTTGTGTTAAAACCACCCGAATGGTCAATCTGCCTGATTGGCTGAAAGGGGCCAACAGTCCTGCTTTTAAGCTCAGCAGCGGGGCAGGATGCTAAATGCTTATGCTTGCAACTATTTCTATCCTGCCTTGTTTCTATCCTGCTCCAGTCTACTCCAGTCTGAACCTCACTCTGGCACCAACCCTCAGCTTAACTTTTAGCTCCTGATTCCAGCTCTAACCTTTGGCTTGGGTCCTGACTCTGGCTGTGATCCTTGACTCTTGTGCCTGACTGCTGCTTCAGCCACTAAGCGTGACTCTTGCTCTAGCCTTTAGGTTTACCCACGTATGCCTTGGTCATGTCACCTCCATTTTGGAATAGGCACAGGTTTTAGTTTTTTCTCCCTAATCTTGAACCAGCTGATAGTGACATTCTGCATTTATTCTCTATTTAGACAAATAATTTAAAGAAACATAGAAACATTACATAGTGAGATCAGGTATTTGGCTTTTCATGTAGTAGAACAGAATGGTACCTCCAAAGTCAAGATGATGTCTCCCCTCCAGCATGACCTAATTCTGCTGATTCCTCTGAGAGAGAGATGTAAAGGAAATATTACTTAGGAAGCTGATCAGTCTGATCTGCCTACTGGATAAACCTGAGGCTGCAGTGTCTTCACTGGATAGGTTACCTAGGAACGTGGTGGAATCTCCTTCCTTAGAGGTTTCTAAGGTCAGGCTTGACAAAGCCCTGGTTGGGATGATTTAGTTGGGGATTGGTCCTGCTTTGAGCAGGAGGTTGGTCTAGATGACTCCCTAAGGTCCCTCCCAACCCTGATATTCTATGATTCTATACATGGTCCTATCTTTGCACTTCACTGATGTTTTCAGGAAATTTTGTTTTGATTTTGCCTTTCAAATTTTGGCCACTGTTTATTTTGCAGGCCCCTCTTGACTGGGTTGAGATAAGAGAACCCGAGAAGCTCTGAGGGTCCTTGTATTCTATCTTTCAATCTGCATGCATGTTTAGAATAGCTCCTTTTGAACGGGAGGATCGGTGTTCATGTTGTAGTCAAGTGAAAGTCATTGCCCTGTGTACTCATTTCCAAAGCAGAGTGGCAGTGTTACACCCACCTTGCCCTCACTTTGTTGTGGTGGAGATGAGTGCAAAAGATGCTGATCAGCAGATCAAGTCCAAGGTGTCTGGACTCAAACCTCAGCAGTTTGTTTCATTAAGCAGAAAAATGAGAGACGGAGGAAAGCCTGAGGACCCCCATGATCTAATATGAAACAACCCAGCGTTTAGTCAGCCTACATATATCAACATGCAGCGTTGTTAACTATTGTTCACTGATGCACTCAGACTTTTAGGTTATGCAAAAATCACGTCTAACTCCTTCAGAACCAAAATGTTACAGCTCTTTTGGATTGAGAACGTTGTGCTGTGAGGATCCTGCGAGGTATAAACAGATAACTGTGTACGGAAGAGGGATTGTTGTGTTCAGGTATTTTGTCACAGTGAGAATCATAAAACATGCAACGTTCCTTTATCTTTTGGCCTGATAGTGCATCTATTGTCCCCTGCTAAAAATTGTCCATGTGACAGGGTCATTTAACATTTCCAGCAGTGTTGGTTATACAGTACATCTGTCAAGACGAGGGAGATTATCTGGATTCACACCTTAGTCATCTTTTAAATTTCTAACAATAACAAAACTGCAAATTGTGAGCAGAATACAAATATATTTCTGTTTTACACCACTGCAAGATGTTTCAGGCTTCCTAAACTCTCATCATAAAGCAACACAGCCCTGTTGAGAGAAAATAAATCACCCTTCTTGAATTTAATTCTGATCTAATCAGATTAGATCTGATCTAATCTAATTTTATGTTTGCCCACCCAGGAGGGACCTCATTGTGCTATCATCAGAGATGATGTTAGCACAATGGCTTAGGTTGTTACTTCCTGCTTCAACCATAGATTCTTTGATAGGCTGGCTAGCTCCCACTTCCTGGCTTCAACTAAAGAGTATGACTTTGAGTTAGAAGATGATGTTTGTTCTTCTTTTGGTATAAAGGATCTACTTTAGGTTTAAAAACAGCAGAGTTGGTTATTAGAGCTGATCAGTTCCTCTGCTACAGGGAACCTTTGTTGCACGCTTCTTTTGTTTCTGTATTTCCTCGCTTCTGTGGGACTGTTGAGCTAATAAGGGCTGGATTAATCTTTTGTGTGCCCCATCCCCTGCTCTGCCCTATGTCCTGTGCACACTCCACCCTGAGGCCCTCCCCTCATTCAGCCTCTCCTCCCCTCCTCAGGCCTCACCGGCCACTTACATGGGATAGGGAGGGAAGGGGCAGAGAGGAGCCAGCAGTGGGGCGCTGGGGGAAGGAGGCCGAACGGAGGCAGGGCCTCAAGGCAGAATGCAGGCGGAGTGGGGGTGGGCCATGGTCTGGGCTCCCCAGCCCCTTCTGAGTGTGGGGCCTGGCACCAGAGTGCCATTGATGCCATTGTAAACCCAGTACTGCAGCTAATCAGGGTAGCTGTACCTCAGTAAGGTCCCAGTTTAGAAAAGCACTTCATCATGAGCTTAAATCTAAGCAAGTGAGTAATCATATCCGTATTCAATAAAACATTTGAGCATGTGTTTAACTTTCACTGACTTCAATTGCTTTAAAGTTAAGCATGTGCTTAGGTGCTCTGATGAACTGGGGCCTAAGACCTGGAGGCTCCTCATGGTTCTGTGGAATCTTTTTTTGTGGATTCCTGTGGTATCTTGCAAGGATACTCTAAGGTTAAACTTTTAGATGGATGAGGAAAAAATCTGTAGCACAAACTATTGACGATAACTCAGCTCATGGTATGCTCAGTGACCATGGAAAACTACCTTCTAATGCTGTTTCACTGCTATCTATTCCAGAAGTGCCATAGTATGCCAACAGAAGATAGAAAAATCACAAGTGTAAAGTACCTTTGATCAAACTCTAGAAACTTGTGTTGGTATAATAGTCAGTCAGAGGTGTAGTTTTGCTTTGTTTTTTAAACCATCAAAAGCCCTACTGTAAATGCAGTTATACTTGACGGATGGGTGGGTAGCAAAGTGGGGAAGAGCTTTTACCCCTACAACTTATGTTGTTCAGGTAACTGGTATAAACTGTCCTGACAAAAGGATATTTTTACATTTTTGCCGGTAGCGCAGATACAGCTTCTAGGAGGGTGTGCTATACAAGCAAACCTTTTCTAGTGTAGATTACATCAAAGAGAGCTGGTGAAACTTTCATAGCAAACCATTTATTACATGGATTTCAGCATTTTTCCTCTTCATAAGTAGGCTTTGGTTTTTGTGAATGCTTTTTTTTTTTCATAAACATGTGATGCGTACTATGTGCAAACATTTCAGCCTATGGAGAACCTGCAAACTGTTCATTACATTTGTTTGTAACTCGTTGGTCATTATCACTGCATGGTTAATCACATGGCATCATTTCTGTTCTCTGATTGGATCAGTGTATCTGTAATAATAAATGGGTGAATGATCCAGTCTCATAGCATTTGATTTCCTAAGTGAGAGGTTAGGAGCAGTTTGTGGAGGAAAGATGGTAGATTGAGGGAATTTTGGGGGGATATTTTAAAACTTTTCCTTTCTGGGTCACTTGTATCAGGGTAGTATCAGAGGGGTAGTCTAGATCTGCAAAAGCAACAAAGAGTCTTGTAGTACCTTATAGACTAACAGATCTTAGGAATCATAAGCTTTCGTGGGCTAAGACCCACATCATCAGATGAATGTTAGTCTATAAGGTGTTACAAGACTCTGTCGCTTTTGAATCAGGCTATCATTGCTAGAAAAATTAGGCTTTTATAATAGCATAGGCTTGGATCATAATTAGAATTAAAATCACTTTTCTTTCAGCATAGTCACACAAAGTAGTTTCATGTGGTATGTACATATGCAATTCTAGCCACAAAGATCGCAACTAGAATGGGTCAAAAATATCCAAATTTTAAGTTATCAATTATTTGTATTTTGTCAAATTTGATTATTTTTCTTAGTGGGGCATTTTTTAATGGAAATAATTGTAGAAATGGTTGTGGGGGTTTTGGTAAATTATAGAATTAGTAAAAAAACTTCAATCAAAAATATCTACATTTTTCAAATGTGGGGGCGAGCTTGAACATTTCACAGGAAATGTTTCTCCAACCAATTTTAGATGCAGTCACATTGCTATCTCAGTTATTTAAATTGCTCCTGGCAGAATTATGATCAGGGTTGTTTTTTCATTGTCCTGGATAAGTTATGCATTCCTTGTCTGTATCTTTTAACTGCATTGTAGTCAGTTTTTGAAGTATAATTTGCAGGATGCTGTGCTCCTAAGACTATCTCATCCCATACACAGCTGCTTCATATAACTGTCTACCTAATGCTTTTATTGAATGTTTATTGAATGTTAAATTTCAGCAAAAAGCAGGACCGCTGCATACCGAATGGTCACTAAGCAGCTCTTTAACTGTGTGTTACTGTAAGTGTCCATGACACTACCGCCGCAGGTCTTTATGGTTAAAAATAACACTTTAAATTCCTTGATCCATACCTTCTCTAAAGTGGGCTCCCATTACTCTGTGTTTTCCTCATAGTTGGTCTCAGGCTTGTGTAACATATACAGTCACCTAGGGCATCTCTCTTGCAACTTCATGCCTGCAATAAACTGTTTACTGGTTGCTTCCCTGAAAAACTGGTGTCCCAAGGCTATTCTCGCTTGTAGTCAGAAAAGTTGTAAGACTGGCTCTTTCTCTTGTGATTCTCCTTTTTCCTTACTGGCTGTGTCTTTACCATCGCTTTGGTCAATTCTTCCTCTTGCCCTCTCCCTGTTGGCTGGAGTCCTCCAGGATTTCACTCTTCCCTCTCTGCTCTCTTGCTGAGTGACCTTTCAGTTACTTGGGTTCAGCTCTCTCTACTGACTGCATGACTCCCACATCTGCCTTTTCACTTTTGACCTTTCAGCTTCTCTTCAGTCATAAATCTCTGCCTGTCTCTCTCCACTATCTCTTCATGAAGGTTTTAACTCATCATATCTGAAATGGAGTTTATTTCCTCTTCCCTCTTCTCTGTCACTGACAGTTGTACCATCCTCTTTGTACCTTGGACTCACAACCTTGGTATCATCTTTGACTCCTTTCTCTCCTTCTCCAGATTCATACTGAGAATCTGGACCAAAGTCCATTGAAATCAATAGGAATCTTTCTCTGACAAATTTTCTCTCTAAGATCTAAAATGCAGTTTGTCCTTTCTTTTTATCTACACAGTGAAAACTGCAATCCATCCTCTGGTAATTTTCCACCTCAGCTATTATGATTTCCCTCTTTCCTACCTTCAGTTTGTTCAAAACATTGGTGCCAAGATCATCTTTCCCCACTATTCTGTGTACCCTTCTTCCCAAATCTTCTCTTATATTGCCTACAGTTCAAACATATTCTCATCACTTTATTTGGTATATTTTATCTGTTGTAAAGTATTCTGTAGGTTTATAGTGCTAGATACATAAAATGATACTACCATGCCTTATTAGAGCTCTTTTCATCTGAAGAGCCCAAAGCCGTTTACAAACATTGATTGGTTAAACCTCCCAGCACCCCGGGACATCAATATTGTTTATTTTACAAATGGGTAAAATCAGGCACAAAAGGGTAAGGCAATGGTTATCAAAAGCGGTGATGACCTACAGCTCCTATTGACTTTGGGTCAGATTGCAATTGCCTTACTCTTGTTTTAAAAAGCCGTATTTCACAAGCAATCCCAAGTACCAATGAGACTATACATGGAGTGAGGTACTGCTTAATGTGAGTAAAGGTATCAGAATCTAGCTCTTTAACTCGAGTTGTGGGTTACCAGAACTTGTGCAAATTATGCACAAATAGTCACACACTGAGACAGTAGCAGACTAGAACAAGAATCAAGAGTCCTGAATAAGAACCAGAATGTTGCTCCCATGCCTTTATGCACAGGCCTATTTTTTCCATGCTGTAGGAGAGAAATGCCATAAAACAAGTCTGAGAAATTCCACTCCACTGAAACAAGACTTCTCATGTAACATCTCAGGAACTTAGACATTTCCAAAAAGAAACAGCCAGACAAAAAGGGGTGTTCTGGGGTGTCTCCTGCAGTTTTAAGAGCAGTGGCCTTACAATGGGGGTATGTGTCAATCCTCTCATGTTACATTATCTCACATCATTGTGAGTCAGCAAGGCTGCAAACCATTATCTCCAGAGAAATCTGGCTTGACCTGTCTGAAGAAACAATACTACTTACCATCATTACTTTGTTCAACTGGAATTGTTGCCTCATGGGGAAGATGACTTGCACTAAGGTGGAAGTATGGAGATCTCAGAAGGATTCTCCTCAGACCTTGTCTACACACAAATTTGCACTGGTTTAACTAAGGGCATGGCTATACTTGCAAGTTAGAGCGCATTAAAGCAGCCCCGTGTGCTCAAACTCATGATGAGTCCACACTGGCAAGGCACACAGAGCACCCAGACTCCACAGCTAGAGCGCTCCTGGTACTCCACCTTGGCGAGTGGAATAACGTTTGATGTGCCCCCGCTGAAGCACTGCAGCATCAGTGTGGACACCCTGGTCTGTTAAAATGCATTGATCAGCCTCCAGAAGTGTCCCACAATGCCTATTCCAGCCACTCTGGTCATCATTTTGAACTCTACTACCCTGCCCTCAAGTGACCAACCATCAGACCCTCCCTTTAAATTCTCTGGGAATTCTGAAAATCCCCTCCCAGTTTGCTCAGCCAAGCATGGAATGCTCTCAGTAAATCTTTCCAGGTGACCATGCCTCCACACACCAGGTGATCCCCAGTGTAGAGCAATGGTGAGATGCTGGACTTCATCAGTGCTTGTGGGGAGGAAACTGTCCAGTCCTAGCTGCGCTCCAGTTGTAGGAATTACAATACCTTTGGGCAGATATCTAGGGACATGATGGAAAGGGGCCATGACTAGGATGCAGTGCAGTGCCGGGTTAAAGTGAAGGAGCTGTGGAATGCCTACCGTAAAGCCCAAGAGGCAAACAGCCGCTCCGATGCTGCCCTGTGACCTGCCGTTTCCTCAAGAAGCTGGACATAATACTGCGAGGCGACCCCACCTCCACTCCGAGGACCACCACAGACACTTCAGAGCCAATTTCAACAAGGCAGATAGAGGAGGAGGAGGAGGAGGAAAGCGGGAGCAAAGGTGCTGTGGAGGAGGAAGACACCCCGGAATCCCTATGCATGCAGCCAGGAGGAAGGTAGCCAGTCGTGGTGGCTGATGTTTGGGGAAGGACAAACACCAAAAGAGGTTCCTGGTAAGTGGCTTTTATTTTGAGAAGGCAGATATTCAGTGCAGGCTCTTGGGGTGAGAAGGGTGAATGCATGCCTAGATGTGGAATAGAGTGTTGATGTGCTCTCTCACATCATGGTAATCGGCCTCAGTGATCTCTTCAAAGGACTCATCCAGAAGTTGGGCAATGTGCTTGCGCAGGTTTCTTGGTATTGCCACTGTGGTCCTGGTCCCAGTCAGACTAACGTGTCCATGCCACTGTGCCATCAGGACCATTGCTGCACACAGGCAAACTGTATATGGGCCAGGGAAGAAGCCACATTGTCATAGGAGACCCTCCCTTGCTTCCCAGGTCACCTTCAGCAGTGAGGTATCTCCCAGGATGAACTGTGGAAAATGTAGGGACAGTGTTCAGTATAGGGGCCCCCTGCCGCTGTTGCCTCTCCCCAAGGCTCAGAAACCCAGAGGACAGTACAGCCATGAAACAATCAGTCCCCTTGACCCTTTGCTTACTTACCATTTTGGGGCTCCTGTGGGTTATGTGCACACACTTTGGGATGTGCAAATTATGCTATTGTGTAGACTGTGCTTGCCTTGAAGTATGGGGGAATCATTGTTCTGTCTGTTGTGAACAATGCTGCCTCTGTTAAGTATTGTATTTTGCCTTTACAGATGCGACCTTGAGATCTCAGCCGTCCATGTTATCGTTGGCTGAAAGACTCCAAAGAATTAGGAAGAGGGCACATAGAAGTAAAGAAGACAAGCTACATGAAGTAATGCAGCATTCCCTTAATGAGAATCTAAAAGCACAGGAGTGGAGGGAGAGTGAAAGGAGGATTTGCCAGCAGAACAAGGAGTACCAGCACAAATGTGCAGAGCTCCGGCAGCAAATCACACATCAGCTGATAAGCATCATGGAGCACCAAGCAGACTTGATCCAGGTGTTCGTAGCCATGCAGGCGGAGCACTGCTACGCACGCACCTCCCTTCAGCCCTTGTCCTAAAACTCTCACTTGAGCCCCCATGTCACTCCTAACCCACTTTCCCCAAAATCTAGGTTCTTATCACCACCAGCTGCCTCCTACACCTATAGCTTCTCCACCCAGCCCTGAAAACTATGACCCTTACCCACTCCACTCAACCCCTATCACCATGCATTATAACTATCCTGAAATGCAGCACTCATTGCATAGCACTCCAGACAGAAAGACTGAGTATGAGAACAGGATATACGCAAATGTATGGTTGAACCATTCCCTACCCCTACCCCTTGCCCTTTCTGTTTCCCAAGCAGTTGTGTTTCTTTTCAGTAAATGAATTTTCTTTCCAATAAATGGATTTTTTGGCTTTGAAAACATTCTTTATTATTGCATAAAATAAAAAAGACACCTTAGCCTAGGAAAGCAAAAGGCACTACAAGTCAGCATAGCAAACACAGATTCCTATTAACATTGGAACCACTGCACTTCACTCCCGTGCAGGGCACCAGACATTACTGTTGACTTTCAGCCTCAAATTACTCCCTCAAAGCATCCCTAATCCTTGCAGGCCTGCACTGGGCCCCTCTAATAGCCCTGCTCTCTGGCTGTTCAAGTTCAGCCTCCTGAACCGCTGAGTTCCATGCCTGAGTGAATCTTTCATCCTTCCTTTCACAAATGTTATGGAAGGTACAGCACACAGGGATGTTGTCATTGGCCATGTCCAGCTTCCCATACAGAGAGTGCAAGTGCACACAGACAGCACAAGCGGCCCTTTAAGCAGCCAAAAGCTCACTCCACAGTCATTCTGCACTGGCTCAGCCTGTTTTTAAACTGCTCCTTGCTGCTGTCAAGGCTTCCTGCGTAGGGTTTCATGAGCCATGGCATTAAAGGGTAAGCGGGGTCTCCAAGGATCACAATGGGCATTTTGACTTCCCTAAGCGTGATCTCCTCGTCTGGGAAAAAAGTCCCGACTTACAGCTTCCTGAATAGGCCAGTGTTCCAAAAGATGACTGCGTCATGCACCTTTCTGGGCCAGCCTACGTTAATGTCAGTGAAATGCCCATGGTGATCCCCAAGCACCTGAAGAACCATAAAGAAATACCGTTTCTGATTAACTTACTTGGAGCCTAGGTAGGCTGGTGCCAGAACTGGAATATGCGTCTCATCTGTTGCCCCTCCACGCTTAGGGAAACCCATTTGTGCAAAGCCAGCCACAATGTCATGCACATTACCCAGAGTCCTGGTTCTTCTGGCTCTGAAAACTTGCATCAACACGATTCCAACGGTCGACTTTCCCACTCCAAATTGGTTAGCGACCGATTGGTAGCTGTCTGGAGTTGCCAGCTTCCAGACTGCAATAGTCACCCACTTCTCCACTGTGAGCGCAGCTCTCAATCTCATGTCCTTGCACCACAAGGTGGGGGCGAGCGACTCACACTGTCTCATGAAAGTGGCTTTCTTCATCTAAAAGTTCTGCAGCCACTGCTCATCATCCCAGACTTGCATGATGATGTGATCCCACCACTCACTGCTTGTTTCCTGAGCCCAAAAGTGGCATTTCATGGTCGTGAGCATGTCCATGAATGCCACAAGCAATCTTGTGTCATATGCATTACCCAAGTCAATGTCCTCGTCGGAGTCCTCACTATCAGTTTGGATCGTAAGTAGTAACTCGACTGCCAAACATGATGTGCTGGTGAGACTCGCCGGCATATTCCTCAGCAGTTTGGGCTCCATTCCCACAGACCAAAAGGGAAGACAGAGTGTGCCGCACAGAAACCATTGAAAGATGGTGCCAAATGTGGATGGAAACACAAGGATTGCAGGGATGCGAACTGATGCATTGTAGGGCACTGGGACTGGACCCAGAATGCTCCGCACCTCGGCCCTCTTCCCACAAGCCACAGCACCAGAATGGGAAGAGGTGCTATGTGGGGTAGCTGCCCATAATGCACCGCTCCAAATGCTGCTGCAAATACCACAAATGTGGCCACACCAGTGCACTTGCAGCTGTCAGTGTGGACAGACTGCAGCACTTTCCCTGCTGCACTCTCCGAAGGCTGGTTTAACTCAAAGCACTCTACTTTTGCAAGTGTAGCCATGCCCTATAAGGTGTGTTTTTAAATTGATTTAGTTAAATGCAAGTTTGCATGTAGATGCTCTTTTTTTTTTTTTGTTTAATTTAATCCAGTAAAACATGGATTAAACAAAATGGAAATAAACTGCACTGAAACCAAAATAAGTATCTGCATAATGTTTTACATTGGTTTAATCAAGGGCTTGTTACCTCAAAGTTTATTTGGATTAAAGTAGGGTCTGAATTCAAAGGACAATACCTATTCTGGAATGACTCCATGTATGGGCACTGATTACCAAATGAGAGTACCTTGTTCCTATTTAATCTCAATGGATTGGACTAAAGTCTGGTCTTCCTACGGACATATTGGTATAACTACATCACCCAGATCGTGAAAAACCCAGATCCTTGAATGATGTCGCTACAGGGATCTAACCACTGTGTCAGCAGGAGGGCTTCTTCCACCAACATAGCTTCCACCTCTCAGGAGGATGAGCAAACTACACGAACAGGAGAGCTCTCTCCTGCTGGTGTAGAGCATTTTCATTAAAGTGCTACAGTGGTGCAGCTGCATTGGTGCAGCTGAGCAGTTGCAGTGTTTTAAGCGTAGACGTGTTCTAAACCAGAGCAACGTGCTCTTACGAAGCAATTTTGTCTTCAGTTCATGGACAGGCAGAGCTCTCTTTCATAGAGACTTCACTTGTGTTTTTTCTTGTTTTGTTGCTCTCATAATCTAAATCATTCTGACAAAGTATTCACATGCTGTTTGCGAATGCAAAACCATGATAAACAAACTGGTATTCAAGACTGCATACATCAAATCTCTCTCATTATTTTCAGCATCAACATGCCCGAATACAAGTTCTATGTAACGCTTTTTAAAAATTCACATTTATAAGTGAAGGGTTTGTTTTACCAGGTGGGAGTGGCAATTCTGACCCAGAGTTCTTTGACTGAACTGGTATCTCTCACCTCACTTCTCTTTTTTGTCACCATCCCTTAAGAGTCCACAAAACACTTGACATTTATCATAACAGATTTGATCCATTCAGTTGACAATTATAGATCCTCTGTGGCCAGACCTGAGGCCTGGTATTTATGTTTGTGTTATTTAGTTTCAGTCTTTCTGTAACCCTTTGTTTCCATCGGTACTGTCAAAAGTCAACACTGAAACTGCTAGCTAACTGTATTTAATCCAGTAACGTTACTTCTTCTCTCACCAGAATGAAAAGAACTTTGGATTTTAAGAATCCTCTGTGTCAGGATGCATCTGGAGGAAGACTGTTTTCTTTTTGGCTAAAATGTTGCTGAATGGACACAATTGTCAGCATGAAGGCTCCATCAACTTCTCATTCTAGAAATTAGAGACCAAGTCTAGGGTTAGATTGTGTAGTGATTCAGTGTGTCACTCTTTCACCTGTGGAAATCTGGGATCAAATTCTGTTTAGTTACAGTAGCGTAGATCCAGGGCATCTACATTGACTGAAGTGAAATTATTTTGAATTTTCACTGCTGTGACTGAGAACAGAATCTGACTGTTTGTCAGAAAGTCTGCGTTTAGTCACAGGTGAAATGATTTTCCTACTCATGACATAATCCCCTATTGGTTTTTGTCCATTGCTAATAACCACCATGTGTATTTGGTACAATCCAGCAAGATTTTACTCTCCAGTCAAGAGAAGCCCAAGATTAGAATAACTGGGGTGCTTTAGAACAGAGTTAAGGTGAAGTGGCGTAGACTGTTCTAGTGCATGTCTCCCACACTATGCTTGGATTCTAGAGTAACTAGTGCTCCATGATATTTATTATCATAATTCCACAAACAAAAACAAATCAGGTTGTGGCTTGTTTATAGATGTATACAGATAATTATTAACAACATAGCCTCATTTTAACCAGGTAGAAAACATTCCATGTTTGAATTTGCCTGATTTAAAATATTAGACTGTGTTCCCAGGCTCTCTGCACCGTCAATTCAATACCACCAGCACTGCTATCACCATTAGTTGCAATAGAAACAGCTTCACAGTCAGCAAAATCCTCCTCCAATGGCTGTAATACTGCACTGCCGGAGGATGTAGAATGTTGATTGAAGCATGTTCTCTATGTGCCATGTGTCAAAGATGATCTGTCAGTAAATCATCCTTGAATCTCCATATAAGCTGTTTTGGTAACACAAATAGTGGCCTAATTATTATTTTTTAACAACAACATTAATCACAGTGAACTCTTTTAGGATTAATGGAAAGTCAAAAGTGCCTACAATGTACTTCAAGAGCGAACAATGGGTCCAGTAAAACCAAAAGATTTCAAACACCAATTTGAAACTGAAGTGAGCACACACAGGGCCAAATTCATCTCTAGCATAACTCAATTTCCATTTACTTTAGTTGAACTGCACTGTAGCGAAGCGGCGACTCACCCCTGCAGTGCCTCCCGCTGGTCTGTCCGGGAATTAGCTCTTCCAGCATCCGGAGCGTCCTCTGCAGGCCGACGTCCCGCACGCTGCTTGGGTCCCTCCCTGGACCCCAGTGCCGCCTTTCCTGGGGTGCTGCACCACTGCAGTACCCCCACAGTCTCACTCTGGGTCTCCCCTCCCTGGGGAATCTCCACCTCCTATCCCCACCTTGCCTCAGTCTAGGCAAATGCCAGTCACCACTTGCCCCCGTTCTCTGGGGCAGACTGCAGTGTCATTGCCATTCATCACTGGCAAGGGGGGTTGGCCTGCTGCTTCTGCCTCTAGAGCCCTGGGCTGCCCCCTGCAACCCCAGTACCCCTTAGTTGGGCCATCTCCTAGGCCCTGCAGCCTGGGGGTTTCCAGGCCAGAGCTTCCCCAGCTCCTCTTGCCTGGCCCTCGCCCTGCTTCCCTCTAGGTGCCTTGCTCAAGCTCCCAGCAGCCAGGCCTGTCTGCCTCTGTAGCCAGAGGAGACTCCCTCTCTCCACCAAACTCTAGGCCCTTTTATCAGGGACTGCCGAGCCCTAATTGATGCAGCCACAGCTGTGGCTGCTCTGCCCAATCAGCCTGGGAGCTTGCTTGCTCCCAGCTACAACCCTTTCCTGGGCTGTTTAAGCCCCTTTTAGGGGGAGTGGGGCAGCCACCCCACTACGTGCACCCATTGAATTTTGCCTGATGCATTTGCTACAGCTGGATGACTATTTGCAATGAATACTTTATTAGGCAAATCACACCCCCTTTTTTTGTTCACAAACTATCAGCAAGCAGCTTGATTTTTTTTTTAAACTAAGTTGTTTGCTGTTGGCGATTGTTTGTCAAATAGTTTGTGTGAGCAAATTTAAAGCAGGGGTTGTCTCTGTGACCTGCTTACTGCAAGCATTCACAATTCATGTTATGTGATTGGTCACCTATGAATATGTCTACACTGGCAGGGTTACAGCGCCAGCAGTTAGCGTGCTCAGAGAATGCTGAAAGAAAACCACTGTTGTGTGTTCACATTGTCAGCTACCTGTGCAATAGCATGTTCACACTTGCGGCACTTGCAGCGCTATTCAGAGCGGTGCACTCTGGGCAGCTGTTCCACAGAGCTTCTCTTCCTCTTCTGACGCTAAGAATTATGGGAAGGCGGTGGGGTTTGCAAGGCATCCCAGGTCCTGTTCCTCCCAATGCTCATGATGCATTGCTTCACATCCCGGAAATCCCTGTTCTTCCATCCACATTTGGCACCATCTTTCAATGGTTTGTGTACTGCATGCTCTGCCTCTTCAGTCTGCAGGAATGGATCCCACACTGTTGACCAATGTGCTGCTTCCTCTCACTAACACTCACAAGTGGCTGTAGAGTTATTTCTTAAAATACAAAGGCAAGAGCGGTTTAACATTGATCTTGCCACGCATAGTAGCTACGACACGAGATTGCTTGTGGCATTCTTGGAGGTGCTGACCACAGTGGAATGCCACTTCTGGGCTCAGGAAATAAGCACTGAGTGGTGGGATCACATTGTCATGCACATCTGAGATCAGTGTTTTCCCCAGGAATTGAAATTAGGGGGGGTGTTCGAATTTTCAGGGTGGGTGTAGTGGCGTGACGACTCACCGCTGTGGCGCCTCCTGCTGGTTGTCTGGGAATTAGGTCTTTCCAGCTCAGAGCGCCCTTTGCAGGCCAGTGTCTCCAATGACTTTCCTGGACCCCAGTGCCCTTTTATCTGGGGTGCTGCCCACTGGCAATACCCCCACAGTCTCTGCCTCTGGGTCTCCCCTCCCTGGGGAACCCCCAATTCTCTATCCCCACCTTGCCTCAGTTTGGGCTACATCTCACCCAATACGCAACAGCTGTTAATCCTCTCGGGGAGGTGGAGTACCAGGAATGCTCCAGTCAGGGAGTCAGAGCACTCTACATGCCTTTCCAGTGTGGACAGGGAGTAAGGTAGAGCACTCTGGGAAGCTTTATTTTGGTATAAAGTGCCAGTGTAGCCAAGCCCTAAGTGGCTTGGCAGTACATCTTGGGAGTTACAATGCAGAAAGCTGCTTTGCTGTGCAAAAACTTGCCAGTGTAGACAAGGCCTAAGTCACGTGGTATTATTTCTGCTCCATGACTGGATGAGTCCATAAAGAGCTTACAGGATGGGCAAGTGAAATTGTCTGGTGCCAATTCTCATGCCAATATCAATTCACGTATGAATACATATTAATTTCAATTTGGCTTCCCGAGCACAGAACACGCTCACTTCAATGTCTAAATAAAAGGAGCTGAAGACACAAGCAAAGCACGCTGTTAGGTATATTTATGATTACTTGTGTTCCCTGGCCTCTATTTTTTCAAGCTAGGTTTGGAAAAATGAATGATCTGTGTATTTCCAGCGACTTTGCACTGACAAAATTATCTTTTTTCAATGCTTAATTTGTAAGGAAAGAGGTGCCAGGGCTCAAACAATTAGGTGCTAGGGCTCATGCAATTTTTTTACTTTCATAACTAATGGGACAAGCCCAGAGGTGCTGGGGCTATGAACTGCCAAGCCAGAGGTGCCAGAGCTCAGCCCTGAAAAGGCCTTGGCACAAATTAAGCACTGCTTTTATTTCTATCAAAAACTTTTGAGGTGATTTTATTTGCCATTGTACGTGTGAACCCAGAGGATTTCACGGCTGCCCATGGTTCTGAAGTGGTTAGCAAGTAACACTGACCCCCATTCTAGCACACTGCTACCTTCAGTCAAAATGCTTTTAAGTTACTGCTTATTGTGCTTTTGTTATGTTGCCATACCTGCATGCTTAGCTCAGCCATATAATTGTGTCTGTTTCAGCAAAGGCTCTTATCTCATAAATGGTGTGGAGATGCAATCATTTATAATTCCTGTCTCTTTAAAGTGTATGCAAGTTGCTTCGTATTGACTTGGTATCTAAGCCCTGAAATATTACCCAACTTGCTGGACGTCATTATTTGCAGCACAAAATTTTTACTCTACATTTTCTCCCCGCTGGGTTTTGAGATCAGGGACAGATTGTGGTGGTGTTCTAGGGGATCTTGACATACAACAGAAATATGGATGGACTCTGTCCATTGTTTGTCCCCGGCAGTTGTATGGTATACTCCTTCTCTAGCATTGCAGCATGCAGCCGCAACCTGCCACATTACAGCCTTATTAAATTGTGCCTAGGACACTAGCTCAGAGAGTTGCTGTTTTTCAGTGTCAGACTGCACGCTGGTTATCTGTACAAACCAGATGCATTAGCCTGCAGTTGCAGCAATCCACACACATCAGCAGGAAGGTGAATGCTAACATCTCACCTTAGCTTTAGCCAGGCATTCCTGTGTGTATGTCTGTTTTCACAGCCTTGTAATTTAATAGAAAGTATGAGATGATGGCTCATCACCGCTTTAAACTGTGATGGGCTCATAAAAATGTGGCAGTCTAGGGAAATAAGTACACTGGTATTCCCATGTGAGGATCAACTTGGGCAATACCCTGTTCTTTTAGATCACTAAATTCAACTGATCATGTTAGGGGTGTCTACAACAGGCTTCCCCCTGACAAAAAGTGTTTTTTTCTGCTGTTACCACCACTGGTTCAGTGCCACCAGTGCTAACAATCAGGGAAGCAACAGTGACCTCAGGTAGCTGCTAACATTTTTGGCAACATGTTGTCTAACTCTCCTTGGAGCAGGTTTAAACAATTCAGTCTAAGGAAGGCCAGCAGCTCACAGCATGTTGTCTGCACTAATAGGAGGCAGCATGGGACTAAGGCTATGTCTACACTGGCAATGAAATGACAAAACTTCTGTCTTTCAGAAGTGTTAAAAAAAACAACAATCCTGAAAGACAAGTTTTGCCATGACAAGTGCCAATGTGAACAACGCATTGTTGGCAGGAGCACTTTCCTGCCGACAATGTGAATGCCACTCGTTGTGGATAGAAGTGTTTTGTTGTTAGAAGAGCCAACAAACAGCAGCTACACTGCGTGACTTCTAGCAGCATGGCTATAGGCAGGGTGACCAGACAGGAAGTGTGAAAAATTGGGACGGGGGTGGGGGGTAATAGGAGCCTATATAAGAAAAAGACCCCAAAATCGGGACTGTCCCTATAAAATAGGGACATCTGGTCACCCTAATGTGACACAGTCGTGTCGCTAAAAGCTGTGTAGTGTAAACACAGCCTAAGAATTAGGAGGATCTTGGTTCGATTACAGGCTGCTGTGTTACACATGTGAATACAACACATCCCAGCCCCCTGCCTCAGTTTCCCCATCTGTAAAATGGATATAATGATGGATTGAAAGTTCTATATAAGATCCAAGTAGGTAGATGTTCCCACTGGTGAAGCTGAAGGCATGGTAACAACAGCTAAACTGGCTGTTCTCAAACTGGGGGTCATGGGGCAATCCCAGGGGAGTCACGAGCCCCCGTTGCATTTGGCCGCATTTCGGCGGATGCCCCAGAATGCGGGAGTGCATCCTCCAAAAAGGTGGGGTTTTGGCGCCATGTCAGTGAGCACACAAAGAGACGCTGTGTGTCCACCAAGAAGCTGCCGAAACCGAAAGTGTTCCACTTGGCGGTGTTTCAGCAGACATACCCAGGGGTCAGCAGCAAACACGGCAGAGGAAAAAGGGATCTCAAACTAGAAAAGTTTGAGAACCCCTGAGCTAAACATTTTGGCAAAAATTACTAATGTAGGTTTATGTAGATCCATGAAACCATGAGCTTTCAAAATCAGATGTCTGCACAGATTGAAAAACAGAATCTTCATTTTAGGAGGAGTGAGCCAGTTCTAGGCATTTAAATGCCAGAATAAGCCAATCAAGCTCTAATTGGCACTCCCAGGGTCATTACATTCTTTACATGCAGCTGAGTGTCACTCAGAGAAGGTGTCAATTGCTTTACAAAGTTATCCAGGAAAATCAAAGAAATCAGTTCCAAGCTGTTATATTGATTAGTGGTGCAGGCACTTGTTTAAGTAACAGTGGGAGTGAATTTTTGAAAACCAGACATGAGCCATGTATCTGAGTAACCACTCCAAGATGTAAACAGTAAAAGACATGTTCCACTGTAATCTCCACAACTGGAAGTGACTGGTTGTCCAAAATATTGTTTCTACTGCATCAAGTTCTTCTCTCTGGTGCACTGTAGCTCCTTACACCAGCACCTGCTCAGACCCAGTGCAGAGAGCACCAGAGGCTGGGTTATTTTTATTTATTTTTTCAGCACTCCTGGGTAAGTCACAGTGAGTAACTAACATTTTTATTTTCAGCACAACTGGGCACATTGCACTTAGCGATTTCCCCAGATCAGAAGTGTATGAAACTTTTTTCCCTCCCCCATTTTAATTTCCTTCAGCAATTTAGCACCTTTTTGCGACTCACACATATAGAACAACCAGGAAAATTTCTTAACACCCTTTTGGCAAGACACATGGAGAGAACCACTACGGTATTTTTCATTTTCAGTCCCTATGGCAAATCAGACTCAGAGTAAAGAGCACCCACCCCAAAACGAAAATACACTAAATTTGTTTAATTTCTTCTAGCAACTGACACCCTCAGGCAAGATGCAGGCAAAAAGCATGAAAATCTGTTTTTTTCTTGTCTTTTTGAATGGGACTACAAGAAACAGTGAATTGAAAATGGTGTCACTTCAAAACATCATCATCTTTAATTATTTATTTATTTATTCATTTATTTTACAAGTCTGTGCATCCTTTAAAAACAGAGTTTGGGAAGTGTCTTAAGGATCAGATTGCCGCAGGATAAGCAACGGCAAACTTCACTCTCTGATCATAAGGCATCCTCATTTAAAGGCATAGTCATTTCAAATTTGATTCCACCCCTACCACCAGAAACCTTTCTGTCCTGACTCAGTAAAATCTGGGGAATTACACTAGGGATTAATTTGGCCCCATGCAGCCAATATGGCCCCGTATTTATTTCTAGTTCTCAAGGCAACTGATTACTTAGAGATCTTTCCTGTGGGTGATACAAATAGAGTGACCAGACAGCAAATGTAAAAAATCGGGACAGAGGGCAGGGGGCTAATAGGAGCCTATAAGAAAAAGGCCCAAAAGTCGGGACTGTCCCTATAAAATCGGGATATCTGGTCACCCAAAATACAAATGAAGTCGCAGGGCCTCCTTCTGCATTGCTGTGTAAAATGGTATGCTACCAAGTCCAGTGCATTATACACCCATGGAGTACTCACTGTGCACTTGTAGAGTAGGAGAAGGGAATCAGCCCTCCATGGGCAAAAACTAGAAAAGACCTAAAGACGTGCAGCTCCATCGGCAACATCTTAAACTCTCCCCACTAGGCTACAGGTTCATAAATTGAGATTACAGCCATAGGGATCATCAGATCACCTAGTCTGACCTTCGATATATCATAGGCCAGGGGTCGGCAACCTTTCCGAAGTGGTGTGCTGAGTTTTCATTTATTCACCCTAATTTAAGGTTCCGCGTGTCATTAATAAGTTTTAACATTTTTAAAAGGTCTCTTTCTAGAAGTGTATAATGTATAACTAAATTATTGTTGTATGTAACATAAATAAGGTTTTTAAAATGTTTAAGAAGCTTCATTTAAAATTAAATTAAATTGCAGAGCCCCACAGACCAGTGACCAGGACCCGGGCAGTGTGAGTGCCACTGAAAATCAGCTCGCATGCAGTTTTTTGGCACCCGTGCCATAGGTTGCCTAGCCCTGTCATAGGCCATCAGGGACATGCGAAGGAATAAATATTTGGCCACTTTTGGAGGGGCACATGGCTGGAGGAGCTGCCTAACCCCTCCCACCCCACCCCCATGGCCAGAGGAGCTGCCTCCTCCCCACCACCCACCCCACCCCAACCCCAACCCCGTGCCAGAGGATCAGCCCTGGGGCTGAAGGAGTTTGCTTTCCCCGCCCCGGCTCCAAAGGAGTTCTGTGCCACTGCCAATTGATTTATAATTGAATTTATCTGGCTTTAACTTCCAGCTACTGGTTCTTGTTATGTCTTTCTCCATTAGATTAAAGAAACCTTTAGTACCTGGTATTTTCTCTCTGTGAAGCTACTTCTACTCTATAATCCAGTCACTTCTCAATCTGCTTTTTTGATAGAGACCTCTTTAAATCTGTCACCAGAAGGCATTTCTCCAGCCCTCAAATGATTTGATGATTCTTTCCTGCACCCTTTCCACATGTCTCATTGTGGGAAGGGCTCTGAAAATAAGAAATCTTAGCAAAGATCCTGTAATCGAGAGGCAGATAACATTTTTGCCTCCCCAATGTGCAATTAACTTTGAGGTGGGATAAGAGATGACTTCCACTGCAGAACCCAAAGCTATCCAGGGTGAAGCCCTGTTCCTCTACACTTCTTCCTGCCCCTCATGCCAGCTACGGAGAAATGCAGCTTCTTTGGGGCTGATAAGGCTTCTTGTGCTAGTGGCTACTCTTGGACTTCTGCCAACATCTCCATGGGAGAATCTGTGATGTGGATGAGATGCTGGTTTGGAAAATAACTAGCTACTTTGTTGTGCATTTGTGGGGAATGTAGCACATCTTACCAGCCTATCTACAGCCTTGGGGAGTGCTTTTCATGGGGTCCGGGGCATGGAAGAACAAAGCTTTGGAAGTGTCTGACTTCTCCCTCTACTAGCCAAAAGGGGAAATTCAGGTGTGTGTGTGGGGGGGGGGAGGTGTCTATCTACATGTGGGTCTTGAAGAACATTCAGGAGCAGTCAGGTTAAGGAGTTTGTGAATTCCTTAGCCTGCCGTTAACAGATTGTTATCTGCATGGGGGGATATTGTGTCTAATCATGACCTTTTGGGTACCTCCACACTGCAGCTGCTGGTGTGATTTCTGGCTCAGGTAAACTTACTCATATGCTAGCTTTGATTGAGCTAGCACACTAAGGCCATGTCTTCCCTACTGTAATGGTGCCCTTCACCACTCCTCTCACAAGTCAGCCGGAGACCACTTCTGTATAAGCACTAGTGCCGTTTTATTTCTTGTGTCAGTTTCCACCACCACTTATATACAGTCTATTTCAGGCAGCTTCCTGGGGGACAGCTAGCTTCCTCAGTTAGCTGGGAACTCCAGCCACAGGCTCCTCCCTTTCCTGTTCCCTCTGAGCTTCCTCCCTCCTAGCTTTATAAAGCCTCCTAGCTCATGAGGCCCACAGATGTTTTGCCTTAAGCCCTATGGCGCGCCACACCCAGCCAGCTCCAATTAATACCCTTAATTGAAGGTGGGCTAATAGGTGCTGGCTCACAACCGTCTGGTCAGCATCCTGTTACACCTACCAATTTTGACCAATGCAAGTTACATCAGCATAAAGCCACTGCTGTTAGTATATCGCTTGTGCATGTGCATACTTGGTGCTGCGTATACTCACCATGAGTGCTTGTGTCTATGCACAGTGTGATGCATCATGAGTAGGCATCTCAGTGTACAACTCACCACTGTCCAGCACAATGGGGAAGTTTTGGCAATGCACAGTAGGACAGAAATGAGTCAGGCAGGGGTGACTGGGAGCAAGGGGTCAACTTCCCTGCATGAAACGGTTTCCATCCCATAATGTCATCTATAAGCCATCATTTTCATGCCTTTTTTAAAAAATCCCACAAACCTGTGTCATCCTGCTTGCTGCCTGCCATCTCTGACCGAAGATGTGACTATTGTCACAAGCGTCACAGGCATGTGATGCATGATCCTCCAGTATTTGCAGAACGGTAAGAGGAACTGAATTAGCAGGGAACATGACAATTGCTTGGAGGATGAATTGCTAAGGCACACAGTGAGAACTGAGTCAAGGTTGGTGGTGGAATTCACAGAACAGGTTGAGCGCCATGTCTGGACCTGAGAAATGAGCACTGGTGGGATCACATCCTAATGCAGCCTTGGGATGCGGAGCTATGGCTGCAGAACGTTCAGATGAACAAGGCCGTGTTCCTGGATCTGTGCTCCAAGCTTGTCCCACCCTCTAGCTCAGGGACATCTGAATGAGAGCTGCTGACAGCGGAGCAGTGAGTGGTGATCGCACTGTGGAGACTTGCAACTCTGGATTGCTATTGGTCAGTGGGAAATCATTTTGGAGTTGGAGAATTCACTGTGAGGGCTATTGTTATGCAGGGCCATTAATCATCTCCTGCTACACAGGACTGACTCTCCGCAATGTGCAGGCCATAGTGAATGGATTTGCAGCACTGGAGATCCCGAACTGCACTGGAGCAATAGACAGCACCCATAGCCCTATTTTGGCACCAGACCACCTTGCCACACAGGAGTAGTAGGTCAACAGCAAGGCTGCTTTTCTGTGGTTATGCAAGTGTTGGTGGATCACCAGGGACACTTCACAGACAGGGAAGGTACGTGGTGCTCACTTCTTTAAGAACACAGGACTGTTGGAAAGGTACAAGCCAGGTCTTTCTTTCCTGGCAGATTGCCACTGGCATGTTGAAATGTCCATAGTGATCTTGAGATGGTAGTGATTTAATGAATATCTCACTCCTGAGGATAACAAAGACAGAGAGAGCACAGCTGCTGCTGGTATCCCGAAGCCACCTTAGCCTGGCCCTAACCTGAGATACATCAAAGATATTTCCATCCTCTGGACAGATTTCTTGCTGGCCTGTCTACTGCTGAAGTTCATCGCTGACTGGAGTGGGAAAGTGTTCTGCAGCAGCAGAAGAAATAAGGCCGCCGTCCCTGAAAACCTTTGGAAGAGGATTGCTGAGTACCTGCATGAAAGTTTCATTGAGATCTCGCAGGAAGGTTCAAGGAACGTTCCTGTTTATGCAAATAAACTGCTCTACCTGCCCCCCCCGCCCCAACTCTAGAGGGGTGTGACGAAGTGTATGAGCCCCGCACTGGCACAGCAGGGGCTAACCCTTCTCTCTTAGCCAAGGAGGCCACACACACCTGGCTCTGGTGGGCATGTTCCCACTGGAAGCAGGATATAAAAGCCAGCAGAGCAGCTCAGTGTGAGCTGACCGCAGGTGGGGAAGGAGGTGTGTCGCCAGCTCCTGAGGGAGGACTGCCTGCACTCCAAGATGCGGAGGCCAGCCAGTTGGAGACAGACCAGATACACTGGCATGGGTAGGAAGTGACTCAGGGAGGTTTTGCGGGGAAACGATGACAGAACTAGACCAAAGCTCAGCATGTTTCGGTTGGACCCCCACCACGCTGGTGGTGAGCAAACCACCAAACCCACCACTGACAGAGCCCTGGGCTGGGACCCAGTGGAGAGGGCGAGCCCACGTCCCACCCACCCTGGGGTGGTGGCCCCACTCGCCAGTTGTACTGACTCTAGTCATTGGGCCGCACTGCCCTGACAGCAGGGGCTGTAGTACAGACTATGGCCATTGGGCCTCACTGCCCTGACGACAGGGGCTGTAGCACTGACTCTGGCCACCTACACCAGTGATCTTCAAAGTGGGGTGCGCGAGACCCCAGCGCCGCCGCCAATCCTGCCCGGGAGGCCGCTGAACTCACAGTCTATTTTTTGTCCCACTGAAATGCCGCCGCAGAAAGCGGAAACTTTCTATTCAGCGGCATTTCGGCGGACGTACCCCAGGGGCCGCGAGTAGAGGCGGGAGGTTAAAAAGGGGCTGCGGCGGGAAACCATTGAAGACCACTGACCTACACCAATGCAAGGGCTTCTCTTGTCAGTATAGGCAAGCCACCTCTCAGAGAGGTGGTACATAAATCGATGGAAGCATTCTCTTGTTGACCTAGTGCTGTCTACACTGGAGAGTTAGGCTGGCTTAACTATATTGCTCAGGGATGTGGATTTTTCACATCCCTGAGCAATGTAATTTTCTAGTGTAGAGCAGGCCTCAGAGTGTCACAGCTAAATACAGGGTGGAACAGATTGTTCAGCATGAGTAGTTAATGTGTATTTTCAAGGGACCATTCAAGGTGAAGTGACTAATTAACACATCTGGAGTCATAGGACAACAAATGGGGGTTAGCAGGTTAGATTGCTGTAATAAGCCATAAACCCAGTATCTTTATTAAGTCCATGATTTTTATTGCCTAACAAAGTTATGAATTTACACTCCCAGGCTTGTCTTTTGAAGATGTTGTGCAGGTTTCCTATTAGGACAAAGAATGAACGGTCAGATATAGAGTGATTGTTTGGTGAAAAATATTCACCCATGAGTACTACATTTTTGTCTTTTATCATTTTTCTGTGCAAATTCACTTCAGCATAGGAATTGTCTGGTTTAATCCACATAGTTGTTGGAGCAGAAGGATTTTTCCTTCCAATGTGTGCGAGTATGCAATAATTTCTTGTTTGAGGTGGTTTCTTCTTGGAGTATTTGCGGTGCAGAAAGTGGTTCCTCTGTTTCTCTGAAGTCCTTTTGAAAGCTGTTCAGCATATTTGGAGTTGTATGTAATGCCTCCCTATATACCAGTATCCCTCACAATAACAGCGTCACTGCTAGTCTCAAATATCTATAAGACAATGGACAATAATCAGGTATCCACACCAACAGACATTGCCAAACTCAACCATTTCCTCCTCGCCCATAACAATTTCACATTTCATAACAAATACTTTGTCCAAACCATGGGAACAGCCAGGGGTACAGGGATGGCTCCTCAATATGCCAACCTTTTCATAGGCCATCTTGAGGAAGAATTTTTGGACAAATGCACCATGAAACCAGTCATATACCTGAGACAGGGCTGGTGCAGGGATAGTTTGCGCCCTAGGCAAAACTTCCACCTTGCACCCCTTTCCCGCCCCCCGCCCCCTGGAGCCCTACGGCAGCTCCCCGCCCTCCCCCGCGTCCACCCGGGGAGCCCTGCGGGTGGCAGCTCCCCTCTTTCCTGCCCTCCCCTCCCCGCCCCGGCAATGTCAGTTTCAGCCTGGAGTGGCTTTGCCTGAGCTGGGAGAGGGAGTCTGTGGACTCCAGCCTGAAACTGACATTGCCCGTGGGGGCGCCAGTGGCGGGGTAGAGCTCCGCTTGTGGCTCTCAGACTCCCTTTCCCAGTGCAGGCAAAGCCTGAGCAGCACGGCTTTGCCAGCACTGGGAGAGGGACTCTGAGGGCCGCAGGTGTCAGCGCACCGCGGGCAGCCCATCCCAGGAATGCTTTAAAAAAAATTGGGGGGCACCGCTTTTTGACGCCCACAAATCTTGGCACCTTGGGAGACTGTCTAGTTCGCCTAATGGGTTGCATTGGCCCTGACCTGAGATACATCGAAGCTATTTCCATCCTCTGCTCAGATGACCGAAACTTCCTAAAATATTTCCACCACAACTTCAACAACCATCACTCATTCATCAAATTCTCACTAGAATATTCCAGCCCCAGTGTCAACTTCCTGGACATCATGATCAGCTTCAACAATGGGACCCGACTGGCAACTATGTACAAGATACTCCCTGAATAACCACACTTACCTTCACAGATCCAATAACTACTCCAAACATACCAAGAAATCTTTTATCTACAGCGAGGTATTCAGATACCAGAGAATATGCTCTGAGGAGCAAATCCAGGATACACACCTAAACACACTCAAAACTGCCTTCACCAGACAATGACACTCCACCAGAAAAGTAGATAGCATCATGGACTGGATCACCCAAATACCCTAAGAGAAACTGCTTCAATACAGAAAGCACCTCACTTCTGACTGCACACCCTAGTTGTCACCTACCACACCACATTTGAACTCATATATAGATTCATAACAATTACAACCTATAGTCCCCCTTTCTGGCCTACAAACTACCTCCCAACCTTGCCATGCTCATCAGAAGTACACCAGTTCAAAGTACCACAGACTCTGCCATAACAACAGACGCAAAATCTGAAGACACATCTCCACTGCTTTGATGATCAGTACACCCCATAACACACCTTTCCAGATTCATGGGTCCTACACATGCCTATCACAGGTGGTATACCTCATTCAGTGCATTTAATGCCCCTCACAACAACTACGTGGGTGAAACCAGCCAATCACTATGCTCTTGAATGGACATATACAGGGAGGGGGCAGGGAATGATAAAAGACAAAAACATCCATAGCACCTGTGGGCAAACTCTTTTTACAAAAAAACAAAACAAAACAGACTAAGGGCTACCACTCTGAAATCTTTTTTCAAAGCAGTCACTCTGACAATGGTCCCTTGAAATATGTGCTAACTACTTATGCTAAACAATCTGTTCCATCTGATATTTAGCTGTGATACTGAGTACCTTTCCCAGACTTGAAGAAGTGCTCTGTGTAGTTCCAAATCTTCTCTGTCACTGCCAGAAGTTGATCCAACAAAAGATATCAAATACCTCACCTTATTTCTCATGGAAAAGGTACAATACTCTCAGGTAGTTATAAATACAATACATATATAGAAAGAGAGAATAATATTATCTGTGCATTTACCTAACTCCTTTTCTCAGAAGGTCTAAAACTACTTTACAGAGGTAAGCAAGTATTAGTAACTCCACTTTACAAAGGCGAAAACTGAAACAGATGAGTAAATTGACTGGCTAAAGATCATACTTTGAGCTGTGCAAATAACTGATTTTTCAGTTTATTGGCCAAACGAAAAAGATGCAGGGGAATCATTTTGGGTCAACCTGAAATGAAAACCTTTGTTTTCTCTGTGAACTAAAGAAGTAAAATAAATAAATAAAAATTGTTGCGGGTTCAGCAAACCATTTTGTTTGACCTGAAACTAAATATTGCATTTTAGGTTTTAGGTTTTTTACCTTTTTTAAAATTCAAAGTGTGAAGTCCATTTTGAATTGAAAAATCAAAATGTTCTGTTTCAGATAAGTCAAAACAAAAAGTTTCCACTTTTTTGTCCTGATCAAAACACTCCAGAAAACTTGACTCATGTTCACTAAATGTTTTGGCTGAGCCAAATCGGCGGGTTTTTTTTATAAAACGATTCTTCCCAGAATTTTCACCCAGTCCTGGTCTACACTAGGAATTTATGTCAGCCTGGCTACATCTCCTTTGTTGGCATAGTTAAACTGTCCTAACCCACTGTAGACTGTGTTAGGTCAACAAAGGAATTCTTCCATCAATCTAGCTACAGCCACTCAGGGAGGTGGATTACATATGCTGACAGCAGAACTCCTCTCAGTAGGTGTAGGTGGCATCCATGCTGAAGTGCTACAGTGCAGCACTGCACCGCTGCAGCATTTTAAGTGTAGACATAGCAAGATGGCAGGTCTATACTTAAAACACTGCAGTGGTAGAACTGCGCCCTGTAGCACTTCAGTGAAGACGCTACCATGCTCATGGGAGAGCTTCTCCCATCAGCGTAGTTAATCCACTTCCGTGAGAGGTGGTAGTGACACTGATGGAGAAGCCCGCCTGTTGACATAGTGCTTTCTACACCAGACGTTAGCTCAGTATATCTGTGTTGCCCAGAGGTGTGAAGTTTTTACATTCTTGCGTGAAGTAGTTATACAGATGTTAGTTTATAGTGTAGATCTGGACTCAGTGTCAGTCAGGCATCAAATCCAGGTCTCCTGATCCCAGCCGGGTAGATTAGAGCCGATGTACTGCATGTATTCCTTTTAAAACACATGCAATAAAATATGACATTTAAATATTTAGATATATTTTAAATATACAACATGAGCAATAATGACTTACCAAGGTGTCCTACCTATATGGAAAATGTAAGCCATATATGATAGACTTTCCATTAAAGGAAAGTTATAAAACATCAGCTAGATATTACCTGGGGAGAAAAGTCTGTGAAATTGATATTTTTACTTAGCAAAAGAGAAGATTTTAACCTCTAAATATGCAGAGACACTATATCAAGTATCACAAATGTGCGTTGGTGCTGCAGCCAACAACACTTAATTATCAGTTCTACAAGCAAATTAGGTGAGAAAATTACTTGTCTTTTTATATTTATTTTATTTATAAAAGAATCCAAAGAAGAGAACAATTCTATCATCACAGCATATTACACGGTGATTGCTTGCCTAACTTATTATTCTCCCCCACTGGCACATATCTGCACATTCTTATAATGTACAGAAATGTAATTTCTCTATCACTCTTTTTCAGAGTGTTGCACTGGGTAACTTTGAAGACCACTGCTCTGGTGGAAATGAAGTAGCCTGTGGTTTGTAGGGTACCTGTGCTTAGAACTGTAGAAATGGTAGGACCAGAAGAAGCTATTGCTTTCCCTCACTGGGTTTTTTGTTTGTTTGTTTTGGTTTGGGTTTTTTTGGTCTTAATTCCAGTCTTCTGCCTTCTCACCTCATGCATCACAGTCCCTTCCACTTCTAGAAATGACTGTAGGTATCTCATGAACGAAGTCCTAGGTTCTGAGCCTGTGAAGAAGATCTGAGCCCAACCTGTGAAGTACTGAGCAGGGTTGGGAAAGAGTCACAGAAAAATACTTTTATTGAAATGTTTTTCCTTTTTTGGGGAGAGGGAAGAAGGATTGAGAGTTTCACATTTTAAAATTTACTTTAAATTTTTCCTCTGAAACTCAACATTCAAAATTTCTCAACAAGTTCTAGACTCTCACTGAGCACCACTGGCATCTATGACCTCACACTATCAGGACCTCACCCACTATCAGTCCCTGGCAGTCTGATTCTGATCTCACTATCACTCTTGTAGATAAAGAAGCATTCCAATGGAGTTAAATGGCTCTAAAAGCAGTGTGACAGGTTTAAGAATAGCAGCCGTGTTAGTATGTAACTTCTATGCAGCCGATGAAGTGGGCTATAGCCCACAAAAGCTTATGCTGAAATAAACTGGTTAGTCTCTAAGGTGCTACAAATATTCCTTGTTTTATCTAAAAGCAGTATGAGCTCCAAATCAGGACTTTAAGGCTTCAACCTCATGTATACCAGAGGTTCTCAACCTTTTTTCTTTCTGAGGCCACTCGAACATGCTATAAAAACTCCACACCCATCTGTGCCACAGTAACTGGCTTGCTGCATTTAAAAGCCAGGGTTGGCTTTAGCGGGGAGCAAGCAGGGCAAGTGCCCAGGGCCCCACACCATAGGGAGCCCCGTGAAGCTAAGTTGCTCAGACTTTGGCTTCAGCCCCATGAAGTGGGGTTTCGCTTTCTGTCCTGGGCTCCAGCAAATCTAACACAGGCCTTGCTAGGCAGACCCCCGAAACCTTCTCGCCCCCCTCCCAGGGGCCCTGGATCCTGGTTGAGAACTACTGATATATACAGAGAGAGACATCCAAATAACATAAGAGGCTAGTTTTCACATATGATTTCAAGCCCATATCTAATCCTGAAGTCAGACCTAATCTAGTGTAGTGAGAAACAAGGTAAGCACTGGTTTCAGAGTGGTAGTGGTGTTAGTCTGTATGATGTCAGCAAAAACAGCGAGGGGTCTTTGTGGCACATTAGAGACTAACAAATTTACTTGGGCATAAGTTTTTATGGGTGAAAACCCACTTCATCAGTTGCCTGGAGTGAAAAATACTGAAAGCTTATGCTCAAATAGATGTGTTAGTCTCTAAGGTGTCACAAGTTAAGACTGTCTCTCTTTTTAAATGAGTGCAGATGCATTAAAACACACACAAAGGCTGTGCATTTGTGAGTACATTTGGCTACTAGAGAAAGAGACCAGTATCGCTAGACGATATAAATAGTTGGCCAGATTTTTTTAGGTTGTTGCTTAATTACCATGAGGCAGTAGGGTTGCCAGGTGCCCAGTTTTCAACTGGAAAGTCCTGTCAAAAAGAGGACCCAGCAGTGTCTGATCAGATGTACTGACTGTGAACCAAAAGTCCGGTTACTGCAGTGGGGGATGAGGTGGTGAGGTGCCAGGTCATCAACCTGCACCAGCCTTGGCTCAGCCAGAAACACTTCCTACCTGCAGGCAGGCAGCAGGCACCGAGTCAGGCTGCAGCTCCTATCCCAACCCCCATGTCACCACTGGTGACATGACCTTTTACAGATTTCTCCATCGCTGGCAATGTTTTTCTAAAAATTATGCTCTAGTTCAAAACGGAACTATTTTGGAGAGTCCTATGGCCTGTGTCATGCAAGAGGTCAGACTAAATTATCTCAGTGGCCCCTTCTGGCCTTAGAATCTATGAATATACTAGACAAGAAGAAAAGGTCCCAAACAAAGAATCTTTCAGTCACCAATTATGTAGTTGAAAGAATGGAGGTGATTTGAGAAGCCAACAGACAATGGAAAAATATGGGAAGCTTATACTATAGAACTCAATTCTATCCAGGTTCATATACAGGCACTATTTGGGTGGCGGAGGGGGTGACATAATATTAACCAATGGTAAATCAATAGGAGAGCATTGCTTTTTGAGGAATGCTGACTGTAGGTGTTTTTGTTTGTTTTGTTTAGGGTTTTCTTTTTTAATAATGATAAGGCTCAAGAGTAGGAGGAGACTGCGCCACTGGTGGAAATTAAATCAGAGGGGCAGATTTTTAAGAAAATATTGCCATGTCAATCACAGTCACAAGGAACAAATTAATTTGCTTTCAATTTCTATCAAATGCCAAACCATTTAAGACATATTTGACAGATTCAAACTAGACAGAGGAGAGATAGGGGGCAAATCTTGCAGTAAAAAAGGAAGTAGAAGCTGCTGCAGTTGGTTTGTTTCCCAGCAGCCCTCCCTCCAGGGTGCTAGGGTGCACAGATTCACTAATGAGACCGCGTTATTATTCCTTCCATTAGTACATGTTATCTCACTCAGTAGCAGAGCCCTTTTGAGCCTGCCTGGCCCATAAAACCTGGAGCACTTCCCTTTCATGTGCTCTGCTGCTTATCTGCTCTGACAACAATATGGAGAGACTTCCCTTCCTTTGGCTCAGGGCCATGCTAGGTCACCCTCAACACACTGAGAGTTTTATGAGTAGTCAGAATAAGTGATGAAAGGTCAGAATTAGTGTTTCGTCCTCCAGAAAGGATATAAACATTAGGCTGATTGTTCTGATTAGTCTGTACAATAAAGGAGCAATAACTTCCATACACGTATAGGCAAATTTGTGACATGTTGGCTGGAGATACTAAATCTGAAGCAGATTGGAATGACTGCTAGTGTGAGATGTGTCCAGAGCCTGTCCTGACCCAGTATAGGAACTGTGAGCATTCTCATACAGTAAAGTAATGTTTGCTGTGAAAAATACATGCAGAGTGAGATTTTAATTCTGCTTGTGTCTTGCAGTGGGTGGTGTAAGATGAGGAAGGAAAAGTGTCAGCACTGGGGTCTGACTACAAAGATCTCCAGGTAGATAAGGCTACTGTAAATGACACAGCAGCACAGTGAAAAAATAGCAATTTGGAATTTTTAAATACCCATTTTATTTTGTTAACAGACACTCATTAGCAAACATGCAAACAGGGGGATAGCTCTTAGGTAGCCATTTGAAATTGGTACATGCACTGGCTTATTCATTGCCCCCATCCGCAGTATTTCTGGAATACAGCCAATATGATCACTATCACAAAGGACACAGATCTAGCAGGATCTAATAAGAGGTCTGATAAGAAACATTTCCACAAGATATATTTTCCCCCAGGGAAATTAAACATAGTATACCATAGTATACATGGCATATGCCTGTCTTTATCCATGAGAATAGTGAATATAGCCCCTAATTTAGCAAAGCACCTTAACATTTATGGGCTTAGACCACACATTTAAGGTTAAGCACATATTCTGTTTTGATGACTAAATTGTATTTTTCATAGGCAAGCACTGAGTTCAGATATGGAAGTGAACCACCAAATCTAACTTCCATCTTACTGATTTATTGTTTCCCCCTCCCCTCCAATTCCTATCCACAAAAAGAGAAGGGGTCCCAGGAGTTGTCATGCAGGATCAGGTACATAGTCCATCTAGTCCAGTATGCTGTCTCTGCCAGTGGCATCAGGAGAGGGTGCAACAAACTTTATGATGGACTGTTGTAAAATAGACAGAACATAGGGGGGCTTTCTTCTTAGCTTCTGTCAGTTACAGGTTCTTTTGCCTTAAAGCTTGAGCGTTTATATCCCTACTGTTCTTCCTGTAAAATATAATGCTCACTGTTCTCATTAACAATGCATGGATGTCTAATCTTTTTTTTAATCTTAAATCCTTGACCATAATGGTATCTTGTGGCAATGAGTTCCACAGGTTAATTATATCTTGAGGTTTTTTAAAAAAAGATATTTAATGTAGAAGTTTGAAATGTGTAGTCTTTGGATTACATTGAATGTCTCCTTATTCTTGTGTTAGGAGAAAGAAATGGACATGTCGTATTTCTGACTAGTCGTTCTTCTGTCTGTTAATGATGATTAATGGAACGAAATGAGTTACCAATTACTTTATAAAAATAGAGAGCCAGGTTTTCAGCAACGTCTTCCATTTTTATGAGCGTAATATGGCACTCACAAATAACTGTTGTCATTTTTTCATCAGCACTGATTTGTGGGTACAGATATTAGTAAATAGATGCCTAACTACCTCTGTGTATCTGCATATGAGGTTGTAATACATTTCACTGCCAAGAAGTATGCACACAGTTGTGGAAACTAAAGTCTTTAGAACTCTTATCCAAACAGTGACACCATACCATTATCTGACTAATATATAATTGAGATAGAAATCAGATTGGAATCAAAGACTGATTTTTAGCTATTTTAACATCTCTTATACTGTGGCTCAGGATCTTTTTTTAATAGGCTCTTGAATTCACAATCTTTTAAACCTACTAAACAGCCTATGTACTCTTCAGTCTCCATTGTTTGGGCTGACTTGCTTTTTTCCACATTTGCATTCAGTATAAAAGATTATATTGAAGTAACTCTATGAATCTGGCAGACAAATCAGCAGTAGCAAGAGAATTCTAAGTTAAGGCTGCCATTCCATCCATATATAACTCCACTGCAGCCAGGTCACTGGACAGGTCTTCAAGCAGTTGGAGGTTTTACAAGTGGCATTAATAATGAATGTGCAGTGACATGTAGGTAAAACAAGGATAAATTAAGGATAAAATTGGAAGTCTTAGGACCTTCTCCCAATTCCAGTGAAGTCAATGGACAACATTTTCTTATCAGTTGTACCAGTGCAACCCAATGAACTCAAAAGGCTTGCACCAGTGTAACTGAGAGGAAAATTTGGCTGAATGGGCATCTTGACGTTGACTTAATGGATGCAAAATCATTTGGAATAGCTATTCTTTCCTCACTTATAATCAGGTCTTTTAAATTGTAGGTTAACAAGCTGTTTTGTTTAGTTTCTTCCCTCCTCCCCACCAACAATAGCTTTTGGGGGTGGAGGAAAGCATTTCAAAGGAATTGTAAAACCCCATCTGAAAGTTATTTGAATTGGCAGTATATAGTGCCTTTGATTTTTATATTAAGAACCTGATTCATAGCCCATGGCAGTCAATGGGAATTGTTCAATGGGAATTGACGTCAATGGGCTTTGGATGAGACTGTAATTCACTTTGAGAGGTTTCTTTGGACCTGATTAATTTCAAGATACTTTTTCAGTTCATTTCCTAGTATGAGGCATTTCTCTTGATATCACTCTTGGTTAGCAGGTTCTCCATACAATTGCAATGGAAGTTTCACTATGCAAGCTGCTAATGAAATCACAGGTATTTTATGTGCTGATGTGTAATAAAAATAAATAGGAAACACAGATGCTCTGCTGTGTTGAAAAATTGATATCTGTTCCAAGGAAGGAACTTAGTGTAGTGGCTAGAACACAGGATTGAAAGTCAGGATAGATTTCTGCATTCTGTTCCTGGCTCTGCATTTACTTGCTATGGGATTTTAGACACCGCGCCTCAGTTTCCCCATCTGCAAAATGAAGATAATGAGAATTCCCTACGTATAATAAGAATTATTGTTTGGGGTCCTCAGCTGATACGGATGATGGAAATGCAAAGTATTATCTTCTGTAGCTATTAGTTGTAAACATCTCTAAAATTCAATCCGTGTTAAGGAATAAGTGCCCACACAAAAATTAACACCTATCTATTCTATAATGTGACAATATGAAAAAGCATCTGACTCCACGAGATCCTTTTTGTTCACCAACTGTGGGACTAAAAGAAAATGCTTCAGAAAGACAAACAGGATGAAAAAGGCAAGTTATACCCACCACATACACAGTCATACACTCCTACCTTTGTTTATAATGCAAGCCCCAGAAGCTTGCACTGTGGAGCTCTGTGATGTGACAGTCAGTTTTTGTGCCCTAACTTTATGAGAGAACTTTGGCCCAAATTGAAATCAATGGGATTAGTTGTGGAGTGAGCTATTACTTGTGAGTGAGGGTATCATAATTTGAGCCTTTAAGAGGTTTTTCAATGTTATTTTCAGATGGAAATCCATAGATAAAAAAAAAAAGTCCTTCTGGGTATATATTTACATGCCATAAGAAGTATGTAAGCGTGTGTGTGTGTTTGAGACTCAACTTAATTGCCAAAATGCCACTCTTCAGAGTATTTGAGTGTGTGAGATTTAAAGATTTGGTGTTTTGAGTTGTTGCCCCAGATATCGCACTACTGATATGATAGTTACTATATGGAGAGGGAGCAGAGTTCCTGGGTGTAGGTGCCCACTGCTCAGGGTGCCATCTAATTTCATTGTCACATCTCGTCTGACTGGAGCTGTGTGATGTGACAGGGCAAAGTCTCAGCTGTAGTGGCCAGTCTGTGCACTTTAAAGCTCTGATTCCTCCCTCCCTCCCTGCCCCACATCCCCTACGCATGCACAACCTTCATGACCACTATGGTAAACAAAAAACTCTTTGATAGTTTGAATTTCATTTCAGTGAATCTAGGGGCTTGGCTACACTTGAAATTTCAAAGTGCTCCCGTGGGAACACTCCCACAGCAGCGCTTTGAAGTGCGAGTGTGGCCATGAGCGAGCGCTGGGAGAGAGCTGGTAATCCACCTCCACAAGGGGATTAGCTCCGAGCACAGCTCCCAGTGCTTGGAGCCTGTCCACACTAGCACTTTAAAGCGCTCAGACTTGCAGCGCTCAGTGGGTGATTTTTTTCACACCCCTGAACCAGCAAGGTAGAGCGCTCTAAAGCGCCCGTGTAGCCAAGCCCTAGGATTGTGCATTGATAGTCAGTGGCAGTTACTAGAAACACAAGATGTTTTATTACACGAGAAAACTCTTTTTTAAATTTTTTTAATGAATTGCCATTTCCATGTCTTCTCTACCTTATTAATTTTGATGCCCATCTTGTTATTGTAAAAGAAGAAGAAATCATATTTTGGGGATAGTAGACATTTTCATGAGAGGCATTTTATACAGATTCCTGAGAACATTTTGTAATATAAACAAAGTGCACGGAAAATGCCCAATGTTTCTGTGATATAATCAGTAGTACAGTTCACCAAAAGATAGCATACTTAGTAAACGTGTTTGCTTTTTTATTGTAAGGTGTAACAGGGTGCTGGCCAAGAAGCTCTGACCCAGCCCCTATTAGCTCAGCTCCTGCTAGCTCAGCTCCCAGCCAGGGGAGTTAACTGGAGCTGGCAGGGTGTGGCTCTTAGAAGGGCTTTAGGGAAAGCACCTGTGAGCCTTACAGGCCAGAAGGATAAAGCTGGCAGGAAGAAAGTACAGGGGGAGGGGGAGGGAACAAGAAAAGTTGGAGCCAGTGGCTGTCATTCCTGTCTAGCTGCAGGAGCTAGCTGTCCCCCCGAGCAGCTAACTAAGTGTACTATAGTGTACACAACTGTGTATAGGTGGTGGTAGGGACTTGCACAGGGAAATAAAAGGGCACTGGTGTTGGCAACAGCGTGGTCTCTGACTCATTCGTGCAACGAGCGGTGAAGGGCTCGTCTACATAAGGGAAAAAGCTTTGCCATAAAAACTTGCAAGGCAGACTCAAAAAATCATGTGTCCTGATTTCACCAAAGTGACAGTTTCTAGTTTTGCCTGGAATTGTTTTTACTGATTTCCACAAAATTACTATTTCACAATGGAAAAAACTTTTTTATGAAAATAAGCCATTTGTTTGACTTGTTTGCTGTTTTCAACCCTGTGGAAATAGTTTTCCTTTCTAGAAATTGTGATATTTTATTTTTAACCAAATTAATGAACTCTCCGGAAAACTCGAGTGTGGCTCAGATTTTGTATGTGAAATTTCCCAAAAAACTAATAGGTTTGATTGGGTCCTGATTCAACTCCTCTTGTAGTCAAGGGGAAAATTCCCTTTGGGCTCAATTCCCCACTGACTTGCACTTTGTGTAGACATTTACAATAGTGCAAAGTGGGTGGAAATCACTACCAAATTAGAATAATGGAGTTTAAACACACTTTGTGCTCATGTTCCGCTGTTGTACATGACTACACAAGATTCTGGGCAGCGGGGAGTCTGCTCCATTAACTTCAAAGGACATTAAATCAAGTCTATAAACAGATACCATAAATCCTCCTTTCTGTGGTTACTCAAGGGTAGATATGCTGTTTCATTACCACCTGCTTTTTCCATAAGGGATGCATGGCCAATTGAACAGAATTTTTTATTCAAAATGAAATGTATTAACACCAGTATTTTTCTCTAATGTTGTCAGTTACTGAGCCTAATTCTCCTCCAGTTTACATCAGTTTTACATAGGTGTAGCTTTACCATCTTTAATGGATTTACTTTGAATTTTCACAAGTGAAAGCAGGGTCTGTCCATCCCCTCCCCGCACACTTTTTTCCCTGTCAGCAGAAACAAACATCTTCTATTTGCATTATCAACAAATGTTTACAGATTTTTTTTTCTATCTCTGCTAAAATGATTTCCAAAATCAGAGTTGTCGTACTGCCATCGTTAAGAGAGCAACAAGGCAGCTTTCTGAACATCTTGTTTTTGCACATGGGATCATTCACAGATTGAGCCACAAAATTTATTTCTCAAAATTTAGTCTAAAAATATGTTCAGTCTAGGGTTGTTCATTCCTATGATAACATCTTCCATTTAAAAATTGCGGACTGCCTGATAATTCACCGGCTAACTCTTAATAAGTGAAGGTTAATGTTTCTTTATTTTTCGTAGCCTAATCAAGAAAAATTATGAGGCTAAAGACAAGTTCTTTCCAATTAAAAACTAGCTCTGTAAACTTTGGATCATCTGAAAATAGTTCACCTTTGATTAGAATAATAATATGGAGAAGAGCTTTAGGGACACTGAAGTTTTTTGCTGAGGTGACCACACATTCAGCCAGGGTGAAATCCTGGCCTCATTGAAATCAACAAATCCAATATTTCACCCCAGGTATATTCAAGTAGAATTGCTTTTAAACAAATGAAATTCAGGCACTGACACACTAAAAGGCCTACCTCATCCTTTTTGGAAGACAGTACCTGGATTAGCCAATGAAAGAGATCTTGGAGTCACTGTGGATAGTTTTCTGAAAACTTCCATTCAAGTGCATAGCAATGGTCAAAAAGGCTAACAGAATGTTAGGAACTGTTAGGAAAGGGATAGAAAACAAGACAGAAAATATCATAATCCCACACTTTGAATACTGTGAGTTCTGGTTTCCACATCTCTAAAAGGATATAGTGGACGTGGAAAAGATTCAGAAAAGGACAATGAAGATGACCAAGAATATGGAATGGCTTCCATATTGGGAGAGTCTTAGAAGATTAGGACTGTTCAGTTTAGAAAAGAGATGACTAAATGGGAATATGATAGAGGTCTATAAAATCATAAGTGTTCTGGAAAAAGTGAATAGAGAAGTGTTATTTACCCTTTCACACACTCTCACACTCACAAAAATGGGGGTCACCTGATGAAATGAATAGGCAGCAGGTGTAATACAAACAAGAGGAAGTACTTTTTCACACAATGCCTAATTAATGTGTGGAAGTCATTGCCATAGAGTGTTGTAATGGCCAAAAGTATAACTGGGTTTGAAAGAGAACTACATACTAGTTCTAGATGTAGGGTAGTTCCATCAGTGCCTATTAGTCAAGATGGCCAGTGGTGCAACCCCAGGCTTGGAGCAACCCTAAAGCTCAGGCTGCCAGAAGTCAGGTATGGAAGACAGGGTGAGTCACTCAAAAATTGCCCTGTTCTGCACACTCTTCCTGAAGATCTGGCATGGCCACTGTCAAAGACAGGATAGTGAGCTAGGTGGACCATTGGTCTGATCCAGTATGGCAGCTCTTATTTTCTTGTGTAATGCATTATTCCTATTTTATGCCAGTGAAATGGTATTGATTTCAATGGAGTACACTTGCATAAAAGAAGTATACAATTCAAAATCGTGACCTATATGTTGTCCATATAGACAGATGAAATATTTCATTGTATGAGTTGTCTTTACCAGCAAGAAAAAGGATGTAGATTAATGTTGTAACACTGGAATATGCAGAAGAAGAACAAAGCTGAAGGGAAAAACGACATCTCATTTGTGATGCCAAAAGTAGAGTTTTGGTGCAGCTTTTTGGATATCCAGGTCTCTGACACCACACAAAGCTAATGTTTTGAGTAACAAACAGGAGGAGCTTTCCAATATGATGAAAATCTGCAATGTGTAACACCACTGGGAAAATAGAGCATTCTGAAAATGTGCAAAGCTTCATGTTTCTTACTGATGTTGAATACAAACAAGGGTCAGATCCTAAACACACACACACACCCCCTTGATATGGAAGGCTCTGAAAGCATCCAAACTGGTATGATTTCTCTTTACTTGCTGATGAAGGATGCTCTTGCAAGCCACTCACGCTGCCCAATATGTATTAGTACAACACAGTTGTATAGAGATGAGGGGAGTTATATGTGAAAACAATACAAAGTGTTTTGATGGGGAAGGAGGGCCAACAAGGCTCTGCTGGTATGGTGAATCCATGACCATTCAGATCCAGCTATGCTAATAGCTCTCCATCCTGCCTGGGGGCTGAACATCTGTAGGTCCTTAAGTCCTGAGACTGCGTTAGGAATCACAGAGCAATTCCACGATCATGACAAAAGGGGATTCAGTCATTCCCAAGACACACCAGCTCGCCTACACCTGCTTATGTGTTGATTTCCATGCAGATATGGAAGGACATCCAGAGATTTGCTCACTCTAATACAGATCTCTTTGAGAATGTGCACTCAGAAGACGAAACCCTAGCCCCATTGAAGTCAATGGCAAAACTCCCATTGATTTCAATAAAGAGAGGATTTCATCCACTGTTTGGAAATACTAATGTAAATGAAGTAGTGTACATGCTCATGCCTCATTTTCAATAACTCATGTCTTTTTTAACACTAATCTATGTCAAAGACACTTGTCCTTTCCGAGGCTTAATTCTATAAGTTTCAAAATCAAACATGAAACTATTTTTGAGTTATCCACGTGCAAATAAGTATCTTAAGATTTTTAAAGGTCTCACATTTGATCCATCCTCACATCAGCTAAATATCCTTAATGCTGGGTTTGGGGGCTTTTTCTTAATTATCCAAAAATACTAAAAAAAGGAAGAAATCAGATAAAGTAATGAGGGAATGAAAATAGAGGATTAAAATGAAATGACTCAGTCTATGTTTCTGGTGATTCTGGATTTTTGGCTGTCTCCACAGAATACTGCAAATTTATTTTCCCCTCCTTTCCCTAATATTTCTCCTTCCTACAGGAGCCACGTACTGAGGCACGTTTGAAAATTTTACCTAATATCTTCTGCATACTCCCTCCCAATGCCTTAAGGAGATGATCAGCTAGCACTTTCCCAGGCATCCTTCCCACATTTTCATTTTTTGTTGGGTGGCAGGATTAAGCCAGCAGAAGTGATGGTAGGAAATTTTAGGGGGTAAAGGCTAGCACAGAGCAAGCCTTGTTAAACTCTTTTGTTTTCATAGGCTTTGTCTACACAAGACTCTTATTTTTCAAATCTCCATTTGCTGTATTCCCCCTGGGGCAGTAATAAAGGGATCATACCCACACCCCAGTTTTTAGGGGTCATGTCTGTGCACTGAAATGTTTGATTTAGTTTATAAAATCACAAGGAAATGCTTTATCCTGTAGCCCTCAGTCGGGTTAGACGGGCTGGTGTGACCAAGGCAGGCTAGCTACAGGAAGGTAAAGATGGTTGACTACACTTTGTGTCCTCCTGGGGCTGGAGCCATCCAGCTACTGGGCTGCTACAGTTTAGGTCCCACTGCATAAGGCCCCAAAGAACCATTCTAACAGCCTGAAATCACTGGGTTTTAGACATATCCCAGCTATACCCTCTTTCCCCTGTGCATGTCCCTGTGCCACCATGAATTACAAATTGGTACCTAGATGGAACGTGAACACAGCTCTAGCTTTATTAATTTAACTTATATTACAATAATGCCTACAAGTCCCAACAAAATTGGACCCCCGTGTGGTAGGCACTGTACAAACACAAAGTAATAGACAAAGAACATACAATCTAAATACATTTTTCTAACAGGGCAGTATGTAATACACTGGCTTAGTGTGGTTATATGTTTATCTTTCCCCTTGTGGGCTGGCCCTATCCATTATTACAATTTACTACTTACAACTTACTCCGTGAGCTCAAATTGTAGGGCTGGTCCTGAAGGTCTGTCCCCTTTCAGGACTGTCATGTCCTAATATGTATGGTGCATTCAACATGCATGTGCAGTAGTGCACCAACAGGAAAACAGACCTCTCTATGTTTAAAGTAAAACATTAGTCAATTATACCCGTGCGGCAGCTAAGTTCCAAAGTGACATTTTAAAAAAACTTTGACTTTACCATCCTCTGATACAGTTAGTGAAAGCCCCAAGTTAGGAGATAAAGCAGCAGCTGAGTATTCTAACAAGTGGCTTGTTAGTGAGGAATGTCCTAGCTGTAAGTATGGAGTAGTCTTGTCACTTTTCAGCCAATCCTCTGAGGATAATAAGTAAGGAGGACAAAATGAGTGCAGCCCTCCTGGGCCTCCCCTTAAGAGTTTAAAAGCAAAATATTGATTTTGAGTTACCCTGCTTCAACTCAGCTTCACTCTCATGATCTTTTTATTCCCTTGTAGATTTCTGAGTCCATTTGTTTTTTAAAAAAATCACTGGCAAAACTGTGGTATGTCCATGTAACATTCCTGCACCTAAAAATATGGTCAATTGACACCTTGAAGGTTTCCAGGCAACTGTAACCATTTGTGACATCTTTAGTTGCATCTCCAGGATGTTCAAAACAGATAAAGTGGATGAATTGATTTTAGTTGTAAAAACCCTTGACAAAATCTCTTTGTGGCCATCTAGTCAGTCTCCTGACGATTTGTAGAGTATTTGCTTATGCCATGAATTTGATCCTTCCTGCCTCTCCACTTTGTTTTCCAACTTGATCCATTCTTGAATGCAGAGAAATCGCTTTTCCCCGTAGTGGTAGAGGAATTCACCTAAAGTAAAACACAATGCTGTATTCACTGCCCTGATGTCATCAGCCCTGACTCCAGACATTCCAGTGTCTTAGAATTTTGATTCGGTGGGTCATCCTTGAGACTATTTAAAATAACAATACTAAGAAGAAAAACTCTGATTCCTACTTTCATTCACTCCTATCCAACATACTTCCCCTCCCCTTCACCCCACTGCCCCATCACACAATTTATGAGTCTTACAGGGGCTGAGCCAAAGCCCAGAGAAGTCGATGGGGGTATTTCCATTGACTTGAGATGACAATGAATTAGGCCAAATAGCAACACTTACTGAACTTTAATAATTTCACTGTTGTGCAGAACTTGAATCAAGCTTTACACATTGGTGATCTTATAAGATATATATTTTTTAAATGGATACATCTGACTGTATCTAACCCAAGGAGTTCACACTGGTGCAAAACATGAGGGTAGTGATAGCAATTAACATATAATAAAGAGTAATTCCAATGTACAATATTTGGCATCTCAATTTCCTTTGCCATAAATGGAAAATTAGATCAGAGATAGACACTTGTGGAATGTACTGTTGGCAGCGATAACATTTTGACAAGCTGCAGTGATAATACTGCTAAATACTTTAATAAACATGAAATGCCCCCACTTAGTTAAAGAGAAACTGATAATATGAGTTGCCACAGAAATCAATGAATTCAAGCAAACCACAAGTGTTTTTATAGTCATCATCAAGCCAGCCATCAAGTTAGTAAGTGGAGGTGCATGCAATTCAGAAAGGGCTTGATTCAAAAAAGGACTTAAACACCTGTGTAAGTCCCATTGACTATATGGGTCATTAATACCCATTTAACACACCTAGTCTGACTGGCAGAACAACACTTGCCCTAGAATTCTCCCAGTAGTTCCTCTTCAAACCCATAATTACTGGCTAATCTAAAATATATTTCTTAGAAAGACATCCAACCTGGATTTAAAGATTTTAGGTGACAAAGAATCCACCAAATCCTTAAGTTAGCTGATATTCTAATGTCAAAAAGCACCCAGAAAAACATTTTCCCCCCAAATACCCTTCTCTATTGTCAGATTGCTTTCAGCTTTATGAAACTGGCCATTTGAAGCTTTCTTTATTGTGTTTACACATTATAAATATGATCAAGACATGATCAATTGTACCTAAACTACCATTAATTTTTAGTTCTGTGATCAGTTCCTCTTTATTGGTCAAGATGAAATCTAATATAGAATTCCCCTGTGGAGGATGCAACACTTTTTGAGTTAGGAAATAGTCATCTATAATATATAGAAATGCCAAGGATGTTTTAGTACTGGCAGCATGGGATCGCCAACATATGACACACAAATTGAACTCCCCAATGATCACACAACTTTTTTCTCTTCATATAGTAGATCATGGGTAGGCAACCTAAGGCAGCACATGAGCTGATTTTCAGTGGCACTCACACTGCCTGGGTCCTGGCCACCTGTCTGGGGGCCTCTGCATTTTAATTTAAAATGTTTAAGAAGCTTCATTTAAAAGTAAAAAACGTATTTACTTTACATACAAGAAGAGTTTAGTTATCTTGATAGACTTATAGAAAGAGACCATCTAAAAATGTTAAAATGCATTACTGGCACGCAAAACCTTAAATTAGAGTGAATAAATGAAGATTCAGCACCCCACTTCTGAAAGGTTGCCGACCCCTGTTTTAGAATCTAGGGAACTACAGACCAGTCAGCCTCATCTCATTCCCTGGAAAAATCATGGAGCAGGTCCTCAAGGAAAGCATTTTGAAGCACTTAGAGGAGAGGAAGGTGATCAGAAACAGTCAACATGGATTCCCAAAGGGTAAGTCATGCCTGACCAACCTGATTGCCTTCTATGACAAGATAACTGGCTCTGGAGATAACTGGAAATGAGGAAAGCAGTGGATGTGATATATCTTAACTTTGGCAAAGTTTTTGATATGGTCTTCCACAGTATTCTTGCCAGCAAGTTAATGATGTATGGATTGGATGAATGGACTATAGGGTGGATAGAAAGCTGGCTAAATTGTCGGGCTCAATCGGTAGTGATCAATGGCTCGATGTCTAGTTGGCAGCCGGTATCAAACAGAGTACCCCAGGGATCGGTCCTGGGACCAGTTTTGTAAAACATCTTTATTAATGATCTGAATGATGAGCTGGATTGCACCCTGAGCAAGTGCACAGCTTGGTTTTTATGAATGGTATAGTGGGTTTATTCCAGTTGTAACCAGTATTTCCTTTAAGCAGATACCACCCTCCAGTCTAGTCAATTAGGGGTGATGCTAGTTAACTCAACTTGACTGATGCTGCATTGTAGTGATTAGGCCCTTCTCATTTGCAGCCCGGAAGCACAATCAAAAACAGTGACATTCTGGAACAGCCTCACAATAGGAGTTGCTGGGACAAGCAACTTAATTTTAAGAGAGAGCTGGACAAATTTATGAGGCGGAGCAGCGACCATGGGGAGGGAGGCTCTCGCAGGGGTAGAGGGTGGGAGAGGCAGAGCCTTAGGCATCAGAGATGGGATGGGATGGGGCTACCTTCCCTGAGCACGCAGTTCATCCACCACCCATGCAGTGAGGCCTGAGACTTTATTACAGCTTATGGCCAGATTAAGTTTAAAAGAAACAGTCGTAAATTAATACTGCAAGACTTGTTCACTTTGGGGAACATGCATTCTTGTCTTGAAGGCTGTTGGGACTTTTCTTTCAAGCTGTTCCAATTCGCTTCTGTGACTTGTCTTCAACCAAACAACATAAAACGAGCTGCATTAGATATTCCGAATGCTGGATGCTTCCTTCTGCTTCTGCTGACAGAAGAGAGCAAGAATGAAGAAAATTGGTGTAAGGAGCACAGAAAAGGGGGAACCGTAAACTCCATGCCATGCTTGCATGTGCCCCTCCCCCCCACTCCAAAGACAAACTGCAGGGTGGAGACTCTGATGTGTTTGCTGATGTAGAAAGGAGACAAAGCTGGAGAACAGCTGTTGTCTGTGGCTGGCTTCCCTGGTGGATTTCTGACAGGAAATCTGTGTGGGAGTTAATGCAACTCATAGAGCAGAATTTCCTCTACACCTTCTGTCCTGTTGCAGTAGGAAGGGGAATGCAAACCATGTGGAGAAAATCCAGCAGCGAAGATAGGGCCAAGAGATCAAGGTGGCTCTACCTACTTACACCAAGGGTTTTGGACTTCAGTTATGTATTCTCTAAACAGTGTGAGTATGTCTACACAATGATCAAAGGGAGCCCAGGCTACAACACAACCAGCTATCTAGTATGACTGTAAACATATTAAACTGTGTCTACACTGGAGTTGGAGCGAAGGGGAGTTCCAATTGTGTTAAGCTAACTTTGCTCAGAAAAGTACCTTTTGGTTGTAGTGCAGAGAGGGAGCAGAATGACAGTCTCCTGTCATCAATACAATTGTGTCTACAAAGGATGTTTCTTCTACAACCGTCTGTCAGTTATGTTTGTTTCTTCACCTCTACCATCCTGCCTCATGTTTGGGTCATTGCATTCTGAGAAAATGTGGTCAGCTATCCCATACCACCTGACCGGCGGAGAGAGTGCCCGAGAACATGTAAGCAAAGCTGTACCTGTATCAGAGATCTGGTAGGAGGAAGGATGAGCTGAACTGATTATAACAAAGGCATAGTTAGGGGGTCAGAGATTCATAGATCATAATAGAGAACGGACCACTGTGATCAGCTTTTCTGACCTTCTGCATAACTCAGGCCATAGAGTCATGTATATACAAAAAATAGGGTTTCAGCTTGGTTACAGCTGCCTGCAAAGGTGACATATAGCAAGCTGCCACACTTACTAACAAAGTATTTACACACAACATGGCTGACACGAACATGGCTATGGCAGTGCTGTAATGTGGGCAGTGTAGTCACGTTTTTTGCCAGGGGACAGCTCTCCTGATGATAAAAAAAAAAAAAAAAAAAAAACACCGCAAATGAGCGGTGGTAGCTTTGGGTCTGTAATTTTCTGTAAATCAAAGAATTGGTTGATGGCAGCTATTAACGCCTGCCAGCATAACAACATCTCCCATCTCAGCTCTGCCCATCCTCCCAGTGGAGCTTAAAATGTTGACACTCACAATGACTTATCTTCCAGACAGAAAGAAAGGAAATAAAAAAGGGCTTTTGAAAACTGAATGGGCTAAGGCCTGGTATATATTTAAAACTCAGGCTATGACTACACTACAAATTGCTTCGGTATAACTGATTTCACTTAGGGGTGTGAATACTGTAAGTTATATCAATCTAAGCACCGGTGTGGACAGCGCCATGTTAGTGGGAGAGCTTCTCTTGACGACATAGCTACCGCCTCTCATGGAGACAGGAGTTATTAAGCCACCAGGAGAGCTCTCTCCCATTGGCTTAAAGCGTCTTCATCAGAGGCTTTAGCTGCTGTAGTGTAGCCGTAGCCTTAAACAGACATAGCTACAGCACTCAGGAGTGGGAAAAACCCGCACTCCTGAGCAATATAACTATGCTGACTTAACCCCCAGTTTAGACACAGCTAGGTCAATAGAAGAATGTTCCCATTGACCTAGCTACTGTCACTCAGGGAGTGATATACCTACAGCAACAGAAAAACCCCTTCCATCAGTATAGGCTGTGACAAATAGAGGTTAGCTATGACACTGTAGCTGTGCCACTATAGTCCCTGTAGTATAGGTATTGCCTGAGACAGGAGCAGTCACAATGGAAAGGAGGAACTCAGAGCCCTTAGCATGTGGTAGAGGGGCAAATAGGGATGGGCACAGAGAACCCTGTGACCCAGGGACTTCAGGATACCAGTTAGCAGAGGGCACAGGGTGTGCGTAAGATTTTACAGGGATCCCCTGGGATGCATATGTGCATAATAATTCATTACAGGGTGGCATGTGAGGCCTCTACTGAGAGCCAGTAGCCCACTGGTCATCATACTCCTGAACTGTATGTACAGATCATAACATACGTTTAAGGAGTTGGGTGTCTATAGTGAAAATTATGCTCATAAGGCAGATGACCAGGCGGTGACATATTTCAGACAGGTTCTTTTCACGCTGGGGCAGTCACAGACACTTATCTCCCTGTCTGATTATTGGATATTATGTGCCTCACAATGTATGCCTATTTGCACACTCAGACAGATGCTGATTAACAGATAGTGAAATCTACAAGAAAGGAGTATACAGGAAAAAACAATCAGCAGGGGAGCATCCTGCTTATGAATACGGACAATGGATTGTTGTGAGATATCTGGGAGTGTAGACTGGGATCTTTCATCAAGGAGACAAGTTGACTGCATGACACATACGGAAGATCACAACCAAAAGTGGCTATAAAACACTGGAATAACTTTGGGTGAGCACTGCTCTATAAGGCTATGTCTATGCCGCACTTTCATCGGTAAAACTTTTGTCGGTTAAGGGTGTGAAAAAACCACACTCCTGCCCAATGAAAGTTTTACTGACAGAAAGCACTGGTGTGGACAGCACATTGTTGCGGGGAGATGGTCTCCTGCCAACCAGGCTACTGCCCCTCAGTGGGAGTGGTTTTATTCTGTTGGCAGGAGAGCTCTCTCCTGCTGACAAAGAGCAGCTATGCTGCGTACCTTATAGTGACAAGGCTGTACCAGCACAGCTGTGCTACTGTAAGGCGCACAGTGTAGACATAACAAAAGACAAGAAAGTATCTAAGTAAATACTCTAGGTTCTAGAATGTGTGGCTATGATTTTATGTTCTATGTAACCATTTGTTTCCAGTACTTTGACTTGCTGTCACTTGAATCTCTATTCTTTGTTAAATAAATTTATACTTTATTTCTCTGTAAAAATATCTAACTGCTGAGGGTTAAGTGGAGCAGTGATCTGAGGTGGAACTGGTCAGGTGGGGCATACTGTTGGAAGCAATGGATCTGTGAATACTGTGAGTTTCCAGTGGACCTGGGGCTGGACACTCCATGGAGACCCTCAGAACAGAGGAGTTGGCGTGTGCTAATCACTAACCTGCAGCGTTGCAGCGGGGCCTGGTTTGGAGATCAAAGAGAATGGAAGGATGCAGGGAGCCCCTAGTATGAGCAACATCCTTGGACTACAGAAGTAATAAAATGTGTGACCCTCTATTTCTAGAATACGTGGGCCAAATTCCATTTCTGGTGTGACTCCATTGACTTCATTGGTGTTAGACCAGGGATTAGTTTGACTCAGTGTTATTGACCATATTACTGGGTTTATAAAAACTTGTTATAAAATCCACCAACAAAAAGAAAGTTTAGTCATTGATTTATTTTCCTGTGAATGATAGTAACAGTTCAGCCTGCAAAAGCTGATGTGATTGTGAACTATTTTTTTCAGCTGTCACAGTTCAAATGCCCTTTGCGTTTGTGTTCTGTACAAAATTGCTTTAACAGCCTTAATGATCTATAGCACTTTGTTTATAATTTAGGGTATGTATTTAATCTTCCTCTAACTTGATTTTTTAAGAATAATATTATATTAATGAGACAGTCTCCAAGCTTGTTGGCATAAACTTTCTTTTATCTTTTCATATCTTACATGTATTTCCAAAACTTATATAGTTATATTTTGCAAAAGAAAACAATTAAAAATGCAAGTATTCTGTGAAATGTTCACACTTCAGTGGACGTAACCCTGTTCTCTCTTGCCTTTTACTGTTTTTCACTTGTACCTCTGAGAGACTGTCTATCTTAAGTATACCAATTCACATTTTCTATAATGAAGACAGGTCAGTTCAGGCTTACAGTATAAAGACCTGACCCTGGTCAGAGAATGGACTGAACCCATATGCAGTGAAACGCTTGATCAGTACTTTTACGGAGGCCACAGCAATTTCTGTAGAATTAGAACTATCTTTAAAAATAAGAAAATTGTAGGTTTTGTGTTTGCAAAGAAAGGCTTTGGTATATGGAACAAATTGAAACTTATACTGTGCTGTCTGACTGAACCTTTAATTAGTCAGACAGCTGAATTAGGCTTGATTTGCCACAATGATTGCGCAAGGTGCAAAGCAGTTGAGAATCAGGCCCAGAAGCTCTGAGAGGTGAAGTGCCCCGTTGTTCACTCTGAAACCTAATGGTGGCAACTGGCAATCAACTTTGTTAACTCTGTTACTGCTGATCATTTTATCAGAAATATTCAGCAACCCTGGAAATTTGAATAGAGTTCAAACAGAGTATCATGTTTGACCTCTGTTGACAGCACCATATACATTTACAATTTTATGGGCCTGATTCTCAAGGGTGATAAGCAAGCAACTGGAAATCTCATTTTAGTCAAGTCCGGGGGAAAAGATATCATATCAAGCATAACAATGCTCAATAAGCACCTGATCCTGCAGCCCTCATGAAGACAAGCCTCTCTATGTAATCCAGGTAGGTATTTATTTCTATGCATATCGCTGGGGTATATGAGCATCTTACACATTTTAAAAAATATATGCAGCAGGATCTCTGTGTGTCTCTCGCTCCTTTCTCCTATGGGAAAGGATTTTATTGGCTTCAGTGAGGAATTGTATTAACGTGCACACAGATTTCTTGCATGCAAATCCAAGGCTGAGAGAGAGACAGTGTGATGAATACGCTAAGCATGGAAAAAGTGGCTGATGATTTGGAGTTAAGTTATAGTGTGTTTAAAAAAGAAAAAAATCAAATGCAAGTATTGTAAATTTATAACATGTAAGCAACAAGAGATAAGAGAACAAAAATGGGAGGCAGCAAGGTTTTTTTATGCAGTTGAAAATAATCAATTATAGCTGGTCTGTATTTTAAAAGTGTTCACATATTCCCTGGTTAGGAGAACGAGAGGTGCCCAGGCACAAAACTAGGTTTGATGGGAAGGTTGGGGTGAATTCCAAATAAAAATGTAGGAAAGGTCAGGAAATTGTCGTCCTGGTGAGATCCAGTCAGCTGGAGTATTGTCTCAAAGGAACTGATGAAAAACCAGCTAAGCCACTTGAACCAGACTGAAGAAAACTCTAGGGAATATATTATAGCAAGGTTCTCAAGATGGGGATCACAAAGAGCTGTCAAGAAGTGGCAGCAATGGTGTCCTTCCCATATTACTAAATTGGAAGTGAGTCTGAGCTTAAGTCTGGCTAGATAAAAGGGAGAATCTGTGCTTGGAATAGGTTAAAAACTATTGTACTGAGTGGTAGCTGTGTTTATCTTTATCAGCAAAAACAACGAGGAGTCCTTAGAGACTAGGATGCCACAAAAACTCCCCGTTTTTATTGTACTATAGTGACCAATCCTGCACAGGCTGGAGATGGACTAGAAGGCCTCTGCCAACTATAAATTCTGTTATATCCAATCCCATGGGATAAACCCATTTCTGCTAAAATGATCTGCAGTGAAAGAGATATCAGCATGGATATTTAAATGATCATTCAGGATTAACTCACCGCTGAGATAAGTGGTGAAGTTCACCTCTCTGAGCACTGCTATTTCCAGGCTGGTTGTCTATTTACAGAATAAGTAAAGACCTGATCCAGTGCCCATTGAAGTCAAAGGAGATACTGCCATGGTCATTGGATCAAGCCCTTTAGGTCACATCTACACTGCAGCTGGGAGTGTTGCCTCCCAGCCCAGGCAAACAGACTTGCACTGGCTTCGCTTTAGCTAGCGCTCCAACCATAGCAGTGTGGACACTGCAGCCTGGGCAGCAGTTCAGGCTAGCTGACCAAGTCCAAGCACATCTGACCCACTGGGTCCACTCCACACTGGGACAGCTAGCCCAAGCTGCTGCCCATAGTGCCATGATCACACTGCTACTTGTAGCGCATTAACTCAAGCTAACCTAGTGCGAGTGTCGCTACCCAGGCTGGAAGGTGTGCTCCCAGCTGCAATATAGACATGCCCTGAAGGGCTGAGGACTCGTTTTAACTGCAGTAGACTTTGAATCAGGTCCTAATTGCACTGCACTGGTTCTTGTGTGGAAGGGTCCATTTGCAACCGGAGACCTTGTCTAGAGTAAACCTAGGACATTTGTATCTACGTTTCCCACCATTGCTACTCCTAATAGGAGCATTGGTAGAGACAAGGCCCAGTGGCACTTGCATTATAGGTAAACCCACTTTGAGCAGGGCTAGATCACACAGTGCTTTAAAGCCCCAGTGGCTTCCTGGAGCACTGCCCACTGTTGCTTCTTCCACTGGAGCTAATCCATTGATAGCCTCAAAACTTATTTTCTAATCAATGCTTAAATTTGTACAGAAACTGAGAACCCACTAAAGGAAGTGCGGGGACAGTGATTTGGACCATGCCAACTCACTGCAACCCCAGTTTGTATTGTTTTTCTTCCAGTTTCTTCCCTTCCTCCTCTAACACTTGATTAATTTTCTTCTAGCTTTTCAGTGATGCCACTGGAAAATGGAAATTAAGTTATTTTTAAAAGATCACACCAAGGAATGTAGCTTCTTTTTTAAGCATTCTTTGACATCAGTTGACTAACAGCTGTAGAGTAACTCTTTAGGGCACCAATTGTGTTCTCTGTCAAGGGACACTCGTCGGCTTCCTCACATGAGTCCTGTCTAATTTTGTAACTTTTTAAAAATTGTATGGTTAATTAAAAACACAATGAACTCAAATTGAATTAATAAAAAGAACTGTCCATCTCTCCCCTCACTGTATGGTTTTCAAAAAGAGATGAATTATGGACAAGCTATTTAATTAAAAAAAAAAGACAAAAAGAATGAGGAGTACTTGTGGCACCTTAGAGACTAACACATTTATTTAGGCATAAGCTTTCGTGGACTAAAACCCACTTCATCAGATGCATGAAGTGGAAAATACAGTAGATAGAACATGAAAAGATGGGGGTGGCCATACCAACTCTAATAAGACAAATCAGTTAAGGTGAGTGTAGTGGGGCACCTGCCCCACTCCCATGCCAGAGTAGGCCAAAATGGCTGTGAGGGCAGACAGCCAATTAGAGAAGGGCTTACTGTGGGCCAATCAGGGCCAAGCTTGTAGCCAGCCAATGAGGGACAGGCTGGCTGTATAAGAAGGCTGCCCCTGCAAGAGGCAGTCAGTCTTCCCTGGACCTTCAAGGGAGAAGGTTCAGCTCCTGAGTGAGGAGCTACAGTACCAAGGACAGCGCAGTGCTGGGCAGGCCCCGGGGAGCAGTGAGGAGCTCTAGCCTGTGTGCCTGTCAGGCTGCAGGCCCTGACTTGAGGGCCGCAAGGGGGCTGCAAGGGAAGTGGCCCAGGGAGACGGCGGGACTGAGAGGAGAGAAGGAGGGCAGGATGGCTGCTGCGAAAGGGTCCCTGGGCTGGGACCCAGAGTAGAGGGCGGGCCTGGGTCCCCCCCTTCCCCTCTTATATTATAGCTGGCTGCTGAAGTGGCCTCGAACAATCACACCTGACCCCTGCCAGATGGGGCTCGACTTGGGGTTGTGGTTGGCCACTGCATCTGAAGGGTAAAGGACTGCTGTGAATCTAACCCCCCCACCCCCCGGAAGGGAGTGCGTGTGGACTTGTGGGGACTGCTGGAGGGCAGTGCCCTGAAGAGGACATTGCTGGGGAGGAGCAGGGCACGTCCAAACAACAACGAACAGAGAGAGATGGATGGGACACCACCAGTGGAGGGTGCTCTGCTGTGAAGAGCTAATTCCCAGACTATCCAGCAGGAGGTGCAAGGTGGTGAGTCACAACCCGGTTACAGTGGGCTATTATCAACAGGAGAAAAATAACTCTTGTAGTGAGAATCAGGATGGCCCATTTCAAACAGTTGACAGGAAGGTGTGAGTAACAGTAGGGGGGGAAAATTAGCATGGATAAATAGTTTTAGTTTGTGTAATGACCCATCCACTCCCAGTCTTTATTCAAACCTAATTTAATGGTGTCCAGTTAGTAAATTAATTCCAATTCTGCAGTTTCTTGTTGGAGTCTGGTTTTGAAGTTTTTTTTGTTGAAGAATTGCCACTTTTAGGTCTGTAATTGAGTGTCCAGGGAGGCTGAAGTGTTCTCCTACTGGTTTTGGAATGTTATAATTCTTGACATCTGATTTGTGTCCATTTAGTCTTTTGCATAGAGACTGTCCGGTTTAGTCAATGTACATAGCAGAAGGGTATTGCTGGTACATGATGGCATATATCACATTGGTAGGTGTGCAGGTGAATGAGCCCCTGATGGCATGGCTGATGTGATTAGGTCTATGATGGTGTCCACATAACTATTCGAGGGACAGAGTTGGCAACAGGCTTTGTTGCAAGGATAGGATAGGGTTAGTGTTTTTGTTGTGTGGTTGCTGGTATTTGCTTCAGGTTGGGGAGGCTGTCTGTAAGCGAAGACTGGCCTGTCTCCCAAGGTCTGTGAGAGTGAGGGATCATCCTTTAGGATAGGCTGTAGATCGGGGTGGGCAAACTACAGCTTGTGGACCATATCTGGCCTGTGGCCTCCTCCCGTCTGGCCCCTGAGCTCCTGGCTGGGGAGGCTGCTCCCGGCCCCTCCTCCACTTCCCTCCGCCCCAGCCTCAGCGTGCTGTGTGAGCAGCACTCGGGGGGTGGGGGGGGGGAAGAGAGTAGTAGCCGTGTTAGTCTGTATCAGCAAAAAGAATGAGGAGTACTTGTGGTACCTTAGAGACTAACAAGTGTGTTTAGGCATAAGTTTTCATGGGCTAAAACCCACTTCATCAGATGCCTGGAGTGCAAAAAGACAGTTCCTTTCTCTTTTCAGTTAAATCCATAAACATTATTTACAAATTTTTTTTTTCTTTAGTCTGTCTGTGGATTGAATAATGAAATCAGGCATTTCTTATTTAGGGCCTGAGCTAAAGCACATTGAAATCAGTGGGCTATGGACCAGGCCCTTACAAAAGGATTTTTGCCTGAGTAAGGGCTAAAAGATTTTGCCCATATTGTATTGAAGGAGATACAATATGTATGAATGAATATATTTTGTCCATGAACATACATACTTTTCTTGGCTCTTCCCCTAACCCTTGAGCAATTGGGTGCTGAGATGTGGCTATGCAGTGTGCTTACTAGCTTGTCTTTAATGAAGAGGTGTTTCCTTTCCCTCAGCTGTCATTCTTGGCCACATCACAGATTCTTTCAGACAGAAAAATAATTGGCCATTTTCTTTCTGCTCAGAAGCAGAAAAGCCATAGGGAATTGTGCAGTGTCTATAAATCTGGGACGATTATTATAGTGGCACCCACTAGCATCTCCTCAGACCAACTTTCCATTAGCCTCCTGTATTTCCCAGGCCTTGTCACTCAGCTGTAAGCACTTGCATGACGTTGGCATACATTTTCATGAAATTTAACATACAAGGTCCAAATCCTCAAAGGAAAAACATATCCCTTTCTGAGCTGTTAAAAGATGGGACAGACATGCCAGTCTCTCTCACCCCGCAATCTTCTCTAACTTAATTATTTTGGGATATCTGCCCAGATTTTGAATTTGCTTCTCTTGCTGTTTCCTTTAAAGAAGCACTTTTAGACCTACGGGGCTATTTTACTTAGGAGTGCCTGCACATTGTATAACAGCCACCTTTCTCAAATATCCCTCTATTGAGAATGCAAAAATATTCAGAACCCTCTTGCTAGCTCCTAAATACCCAAGCACATGCGAGTGACCTTGAGGACACATCTACACTAAAGCTATGGTGATGTAGCTATGCTGGCAGTTTCCATAGTGTAGATACACCTATAGGTGGTGTCTCAGGCCAGCCTCCCAAGTACATACCCAGAGTCTGGAAGGGTTCGTGATCAGGCAGCTAGCCCCAGCCGCCATCCTTGATAGCCCTGGCTACACTACTATTTTTAGTGCACTAGTTCAGGCAGAGCTAGCACCTGTCTGTCCACTCCAGCTGGGAGCATGCTTCCTGGCTCAAGTGTAGACATTCAGGAGTGACTGTGCAGCTGTGTGACCTGAGCCAAAGTTGGAGATGTATTCTGTTCTGCTCCTTGGCCCCCTTCCCCTTTATCCTATCCTCAACTTTATGTGGACTGAACTTGATATTTTGGAAGCCATACCCCTTACCTGCTCTAAAGCCCTTAAACCCTGTCCCTTTAGGGGAGCAGTCAATTAAAACTCCATCATATGAACTTAGTTAAATATTAAGTCCAGTGCAGACTGCAAAGAGCTACACAGGGATCTTGCAAAACTGGGTGATTGGGCAACAAAATGGCAGATAAAATTCAATGTTGAGAAGTGCAAAGTAATGCACAGTGGAAAATATAATCCCAACTATACATATAAAATGATGGGATCTAATTTAGCTGTTTGCCAGTCAAGAAAGAGATCTTGAGTCTTGGCGTATAGGACACTTAAACCATTCACTCAATGTGCAACAGCAGTAATAAAAGCAAACAGAATGTTGGGCATCCTTAAAGGGATAGATAAGAAGACAGAAAATATCATATTGTTGCTATATAAATCCCTGGTACACCTACGTCTTGAATACTGTGTGCAAAGGTGGTCGTCCCACCTCAAAAAAGATATATTGGAAAAGGTTCAGAAAAAGGCAACAAAATGCTTAAAGTATGGAGCAGCTTCCGTTTGATGACAGATTAATAAGACTGGGACTTTTCATCTTGGAAAAGAGATGAGTACGGGGGCATATGATAGAGGTCTATAAAAACATAGCTGGTGTGGAGAAAGTAAATAATGAAATGTTGTTGTTTACTCCTTCTCATAACACCAGAACTAGGGGGTCACCAAATGAAATGAATAGGCAGCAGGTTTAAAACAAGGGGCAAGTCTCTACTATCCGCAATATCAGCAAGTAGTGATTGATTTATCGTGTAAAATGTAGATGCAATAAATTGATCCCCGAGTGTGCTCCCTGTTGACTCCAGACTCCACCACCACACGAGGTGGAAGCAGAGTTGAAGGGGGAACAGCAGCAGTTGACTCGCCACCATGAGGATGCCCAGATAAGTCGACCTAAGATACTCTATTCACGTAGCTGAAGTTGCATATCTTAGGTCAACCCCCCCACAAATGTAGGCCTGGCTAAACAAAAGGAAGTATTTCTTCACACAACGCACAGTCAACCTGTGGAACTGTTTGCCAGAAGATGTTGTGAAGGCCAAGACTATAACAGGGTTCAAAAAAGAACCAGATAAGTTAATGGAGGATAGATCCATCACTGGCTGTTAGCAAGATGGGAAGGGATGGTGTCCCTAGTCTCTGTTTGCCAGAAGCTGGGAATGGGTAATGGGATGGATCACTTGATGATTATGTTATGTTCGTTCCCTCTAGGGCTCTGACAGTGACCACTGACAGAAGACAGGGTACTGGGAAAGATGGACTTTTGATCTGACCCAATATGGCTGTTCTTATGTACAAATTCTGATAGAGGCTAATCAGATCCAAAGGCCTGATCCAAAGTCTATTGAAGTTAATGTGATCGATTTATCGGGGATCGATTTATTGTGTCTAAAGTAGATGCAATAAATTGAAGTTAATGTAGTTTTTCACACAACCTACAGTCAATCTGTGGAACTCCTTGCCAGAGGGTGTAGTGAAGGCCAATACTATAATGGGGCTCAAAAGGGAGCTAGACAGGTTGATAGAGAATTGGTACATCAGTGCCCATTAGCCAGGATGGGCAGGCATGGTGTCCCTAGCCTCTGTTTGCTAGAAACTGGGATTGGGTGACAGGGCATGGATCATCATGGATTGATGATAACCTGTCTGTTCATTCCTTCTGGGGCACCTACCATTGGCCACTGTCAGAGAACAGGATACTGTGCTTGATTGACCTTTGGTCTGAGCCAGTATGGCCATTCTTATGTAATGGAAAGCATCCCAAAACACGCTAACATTGACTTCTCATCAGGTCAATAGGAATCTTTCCAGTCATGGTTTTATGCTTTTAATTAGTATCAATAAACATTGTAAATAGATTTTAAAAGTTCATTTGTATCTCTCTCGTTTTCTTCCACGTGATCTCTTTCAGTGGCTAATAAGCATTTTTATTAATTTGCATCTCATTTGAAAGACAGAACAATTGCACTGTTCAGCTGCTATGAACTACACATTCCTGCTCTGGGCCCAGTCCATTTAGTCTGCAGAGTGGAAATAGTCTGAGTGCATCTACTGGATTGTAAACAATGGGGAAACCTACATAAGAGGAACTACCTGCCTCCCCACTGTGTCATACAGATCAGAAATTTCCACCCTTCAATGTGAAACCCACTCAGCTCTCTGAAGTTTAGCAAAGAACTCTCGATTATCAGCTGATTTACAAGAAATGCACTTGCCTGAGGCTAACTCGAACGCCTCACTGCAGTTCCCCCTTCTCCTTAAATTAACACTGATCACAACGCAGCAGTCCGAGGTACTGTAATGGTCCCTAATCCATGTCATCCCTGAGGAATAAATATGCGCCTGTGAGTAAATCTTGCAGATCTTGAACCAGCTGCCGAGATTTAAATATTTCAATTGTTTTCAGTATTACACAGCTCAGTCCTTACAAGCATACTGGTTCTCACTGATACTCACTGCCTGGGAATAAGACGCTTTAAACAGGGTCCCTGCCTGAGCTGAAATTGGCAGGAGATTATTGTCAGTCTTCCGGCGGAGTGAATATTATAGTCTACCAGAGTGAATATGTAACGTTATGCAAGCACAGGGCGATAAAGCGGATGTCTGGGTACGTCTTGACCGAGCTATGAAATGTTGTCTCTAGTCTGTCTATATGCCCGGGAGAGAGAGATCGAAAGGTGCGAGCACCAGACATCCTGTGATCAGACGCTCTGTGGATAAACGTGTGCACTGGAGGCCACACTAGACTATCCGCTAGCTGCGGACACCTCTGCCAGTACGTGTGCAGGGGATGGGGGCGGAACTGGGCGCACACAGCCGGGCTCTATGGCCAGTGTGTAGATAGGGGCGGGGATGGACGCAGCCCTGCGCTCCGCTCTCTTGTAAGACTCCTAATCAAGTCCGGGTGGGGGCGGGGGTTGCCCGAGGAATCGGGACAGGATCGGGCCCTTACTCCGGAGACTCGGACACGTGTGTGGATCAAATGAAGGCAGCCAAGGGGATGGGAGCGGACCCAGCGCAGGGCGGCGGGGGGGAGCTGAGTCTCTACGCTCAGGGGACGAGAAGGGAAAAGCCCCGGGCCGCGCTGGGCAGAGGTAGCCCGGGGCGTTCCCGGGGGGGCGGCGGCTCCAGTTCTCCCGCCTCGGGGCTGGCCGGGCTGCGCGGGGAAACCGAAGCCGCCGGCAACTTTCCCGCGCGCCGCCGAGATGACACGGTCCTGGGCCTCTCCCCATAGGCCGCACTGCCCGCCGCGAGCCCAGCCCATTGGAGCTGCCGGGTCCGTGCGGGGCCGGGGTGCCCAGCTCGTCTGGTGGCGCTGATCAGCTTGTGACCTGGCAGCCGGGCTGTGTTGGGTTCGCCTTTCCCGGGTCCCTGCCCCACGTTCCCGGCCCTGCCTTCCACGGGGCAGCCCTTGCTGCTAAGGGATTCCACAGGCGACCAGCCCTTCCAGCTGACCACCGCCCTGCAGGTATAAGACCATAATAACGGTCAGACTGGGTCAGAGGAAAGGTCCATCTAGCCCAGTGGCCTGGCCAATGCCAGGTGCCCAGAGGGAATGAACAGAACAGGTAATCAGCACGTGAGCCAGCCCCTGTTGCCCATTCCCAGTGTCTGGCAAACAGAGGCTAGGGACACCATCCGTGCCCATCCTGGCTAATAGCCACTGATGGACCTATCCTCCATGAGCTTGTCTAGTTCTTTTTTGAACCCTGTTATAGTTACTGGAATCACAACAACCTCTGGCAAAGAGCTCCACAGACTGACTGTGCCCTCCTGTGAAAAAATACTTTTCTTTGTTTTAAACCTGCTGCCTATTCATTTCATCTGATGACCCCAAGTTCTTGTGTTATGAGAAGGAGTAAACAACACTTCCTTATTTACTTTCTTCACAACAACCATGAGTTTATAGACCTCAATCGTGTCCCCCCTTAGCCGCCTCTGTTTCAAGCTGAGAAGTCCCAGTCTTGTAAACCTGTCCTCATATGGAAACCGTTCCATACCTTAAGCATGTTTGTTGCTCTTTTCAGAACTTTTTCCAATTCCAATATATCTTTTTTTGAGGTGGGACGACCACATCTTCACACAGTATTCAAGATGTGGATGTACCATAGATTTATATAGCAGCAATATGATAACTTTTCTGCCTTGTTATCTATCCCTTTCTTAATAATGCCCAACATTCTGTTCCTTTTTTTGACTGCTGCTGCACATTGAGTGAGATGTTTTCAGAGAACTATCCACAATGACTCCAAGATCTCTTTCTTGAGTAGTCACAACTATTTTAGACCCCATTGTTTTATATGTATATTTGGGATTATCTTTTCCAATGTGCATTACTTGGAATTTCATCTGCCATTTTGTTGCTCAATGGCTTAATTTTTTAGAGATCTGTTTGTAGCTCTTTGCAGTCTGCCTGGGACTTAACTGTCTTGAGTAGTTTTGTATCATCTGCAAATATTGCCACCTCATTGTTTACCCCCTTTTCCAGAGCATTTATGAATATGTTGAATAGGACTGGTCCCACTACAGACCTCTGGGGGACACCACTATTTACCTTTCTCCATTCTGAAAACTGACCATTTGTTCCTACTCTTTGTTTCTTATATTTTAACCGGTTAGGGATAGATGAGAGGACCTTCCCCCTTATCCCATGACAGCTTACTTTGCTTAAGAGCTCCAATGGTGAGGGACCTTGTCAAAGGCTTTCTGGAAATCTAAGTACTCTCTATCCACTGGATCCCCTTGGTCACATGCTTGTTGACTCCCCCAAAGAATTCCAGTAGATTGGCGAGGCATGATTTCCCTTTACAAAAACCATATTGACTTTTCCCCAACAAATAGTGTTCATCTATGTCTGACAATTCTCTTCTTTACTATAGTTTCAAGCAGTTTGCCTGATACTGAAGTCAGTAAATTAATCCCCACTTACAGCTGTAAGCATCATTTTGATTGTCTCCCCCCCCCCCCACACACAAAATAATCTGTACTCAGCTGAGGTGCCTGCAGAGGCCTAAGAATACATTAAAGTTGAAATCCTGACCCTATTGAAGTCAGTGGTAAACTCCCATTGATTTTAAGGAGGCTGGGATTTCACCCTAATGTTTTCCCTGGGAGTTTTCCACCAGCCTTTTTTTTCCTTTGGACTGCCCACCTTCATGATCATCTAATATAGAACTGTCACTGGTCTTACAATCATGGGGGCTTCCACCTTTCTCCAAGCATGTCTATACCAATGGTGAAAATGCTGGCATCTTGTCTACCTTAGCCCATTGCTATCACTGGGGGGGCAGTAATGTAGGAAGTGCAAAAGAAAGGGCTGGTGTGAACAAGGACCAAGATGCAGTGAGGCTGACCCATCTCTATTATTTGCAAATGCTCCTGTAGTATGTACCTAGCTTTGGTTGAAATTTCTGCAAATTTTTGTAGTTGACTTACTCTTTATTGCTGCAATTAAGTAATACCTGGGTACTCACTAAACCTTCTTGTCTGATGTTCGTCATAAGTGGTACTGGGTGAACAGTTACTGCTTCTGATATTACTGTATCCCACTGTTAATTATGTTTTTTTCAACCCAGAGAGTTAATTGCTTTCCCACTGTAAACCTCAGCTTGAGTTCACCTGGACCAAAAATATCAAAAATGTAATATTTCTCTACTAACATGTCAGTAGGAAATATTTGATAGCTCTGACATGAGCTCCACTTATGCAAGCAGCTCAGCATAGGTTTTATCAGGGCCATCACAATAAACTTTACTTTTTAAAGTGCTAGGGGGAAAACCAAAACATTTACAGAATTTAAACTGACAACTGCAGTAAGCAGATGAAATAAAGTCAATGATAGACAGAACAGTGGAGCTATTTCTGTTATCACAATCTAAGCATATTACAGTGAGCTAGTCAAATTGTCTTGAAATCAAACAAAGTACTACAAAGTTTATCCTTCTAATGGCGCTGTATTCGCAACAGGGATTTGTTTTTAGCTATCAGTGGTTATTTTATAGAACAATATTTCATTTTATAGTGAGACTGAGAACTTAGAAAAATCTATGTAGTAGGTAAGTTGCTTTAAAAAGGTTCTCCAACTTGTCTAAAGCTCTCTTAATTACAGGTGTTGGAGGAAAAAAGCAAGTACTTGACAGAGTACTATTTTGGGAACTCACAATAGATGTATAATATAAAATATGAAATGTTATATTATTTGTGGTTGAGGTTTGTTCTGTGGTTATTCAATTCTTGTTCTAGTCTTTCTGCACCCTTCCTTTCAACTTCTAATATTCTTTTTTGGAGAAAAGAGAGCCTCCAAACTGCTAATTCAACTTAATTCTGTTGTTATCCCTGTCACAATCCTCTCTGAACCTCCCTAGATGCTTGTGGAAACTATACTGGTGTCCAACTTGCAAAACCTTATATCTTCTGCCAGTACAATGGTTCTTGTCTGTTTTTATAGCCTAAGGTGTGGGAATTAAATTTGCCCTTGCCTGTACAGATGGAACCAAACTACAGCTTTCTCTACATAAATCAAAGTACCCATTGCTGACAATACAGTAGATTCAGCTGAACCTAGTTTTCTCTCTAGCTAATCCCCACTTATGCCAAGTATGGTTTGTTCTTACCATGCTTACACCCAGAACTTCCCCGAGTGGGATGTGGGATCTGATTAACAAAGGCCATCAAATCAATCCATAGTTTCTAGTTGCTGTTTTCCCTGTAACCTTGTAGGTGAGAGGAGAAGGAAAAGTGCATGGTTGCAATTATTTTAAAGTTGTTGAGACGATTATTTTATTTTCAGACACTGAGCACTACTCTGCAATAGATTCTAGCTCTTGATTCCTTAATTTTTGCCTGTTTGTTCTTTTCATTTGAGTTATTCCTGATGACGGCTGATTTTTCCCATCTGTTGCTGAATTTTCAGGTAAGTGTCTCACTTTTTAGTGTGTGATTTAGTTTAATGTTTATGCCCTGGCTTCCGCTGTTTAAAATGTTCGTGTTCTAACCTCTGATTTAAAGGACTAAATGCCCTATTCATCCCATTCACATTTTCCATAGCTCTGGGTCCAATTTTATCTTTCAGTAATTATTTTAAAAAGGTAAATCTGATGATGGCCTAGTGAATGTTAAAGACAAAAGTACTTCTCTTTTTAAGAGTATTATTTGCTTCTCTTTAAAAATAAGTATACCCTAGTTCTGATGAAGTCCAGCTTCACCTTTTAGCCCTATAGGAATGCAGGTTTTAAATGGCTACATATGGCAGCTTTTTCAAAATGTACATTTCAAATGCCCATTGAATATATCATTGTTTAATCTGACAGATTGGCAGGCTCGATTACCATAGAACACCACTTTGTACTTCTTTCTCTCTGGGGATCTCAAAGCACTTTACGGACACCAAGAGGAAGTAGGTGAATAATATCATTCCCATTTGACAGATGAGAAAATGAAAGCGTAGAGAGGTATGCAGCCAACTTTCAAAAATAGCGATTAAATTTTCAGTGCCCAACCTGAAACAGCTGGGCCTGATTTTCAAAGGCATTGAGTGCTCACAGCTTCCTTAACTGCAGCACAGGGCCAGCTGTAGGTGCTCATGAATTTTGAAAATGGGGACCAAGCTACCTCAAGCTGGGATATGTAAACAGAAGCATCCAAAATCAGTATCCACTTTTGAAAATTTTGGGCTTAGTCACTTAGAAAATGTCACAGAAAAAGTTAAAATACTGAAAAAAAATAGGACATAGAACTGCTGACCTGAACCACAAGGAAGTCCTTTCCTCCTGTGTTTGACCAGGTTATTTTTATTTGTATGTAGTAAAAAGGATAAACTGGGTGAACAGAGCACCTACAACTTCCCATTTCAAATACATAGTATATATAAAAACCTCCCAGCCTTTGAGATGCCAGCCAGGCAACAGGAGTTTAAAAGGGAGAGCCCAAGATACATTTTAACAAAATTAAATCCAAAGATAATTAGTCAAAGCGACAGATAATCTGTGTGTATGTGGCTATTCATATTTATCTAGGGTCCAAAAGAAGCCATGATTACCTGTAAATCTTGAGATGCTTTTAGCAGGTCTTCAGAAAGTGAACAAAGTGTCTGACCAACATAGAAAGTGATTGGATAACATTCTGTTAGTATGGATGAAAGTAAGAGTTTTCTTAGACTATTGATCTGGATCCACTGGGAGGTGCATGAGAGAGAATCATGGAAGCTAGATATGGATCATAAGGTCTTGTCTTTAGGAGACCCAGTTCAGCAAAGCACTTAAGAATGTGCTAAAGAGCTTTGCTGAACTGGAGTCCCTGTTTTGATATACAGATCTCAGATGAAAAAGGTAACAGTTATTACAGTTAATCTTATCCAGAAGCCAACAAATGTAATGTACATTAATGATACCTTACTGAAAATAAAACCAAATAAACAGGGTCTCCTTGAATAAATATCGCTTTTGATTCAATGACACTCAGATGTTTGAATTAAGTTGAACAATTCATCACTCTATGAAATCCTCTGAAACCCCGGATTCCCTCCCCCCCACCCAAACATTTATTTTGTAGTTTGGGAATTATTTTAGTAGTTGTACTAATTCGACACTCTTCTTTTTCTTTCTGGACAGTCTGCACTTACTGTGATCTTATCTGAAGAGTTCAGGGATCCAGTTACAATCCCATACTAGTGTTATCCAGTACTAATATATGACTAAAACATGGCTCAAGCTTGAAGTGTAGCTAGGACTGAACTGCTACTGTCCTAAATCCATCATTCAAGAACATGATTCATTCCAGTGTACAATAGAAGGGTTAACTTTGTTTTTACTATATCTGAGAATTACTGTCTTGTAACTGTAACAGTAGAGTTGGAATTAGGAAGTGTAGATTCAAACTTTTGTGTTAGTAAAGAGTTACTGAAGAGAGAACTCTTAATTTAGAGTGGGACAAATTATTTTTTCAACCATAGGGGCTGCGTGTTGATTTCCTGTGCAAAGAACAAACAAGTGTAAAAAATATGTGTGTGCGCTCAAACCATCATATGGCCAGAATTCATCAGTGTATTTTTTTGTGGGGGGGATAAAATATTTGTGTATCCTTTATGTGAACAGAGTCAAATCCTGCAGCTCTTACTCTGTCCAAAATCACATAGATTGCAATGGAAAGTTTGCCTGAGTAAGCACAGAATTTGGCCCATAATGAATAAGGAAGTTCCTAGCTCTCTGCTTCTTATCTCCCTAAAAGTCATAGTCTGTCCTTGGGCATATATACACCCTCCTCGGACTGCCGTGGGAGTTCCATGCCTGGATCGGGGCCAGCATATGTTTCCCTAGAGGTGATCTGAAATCTTAAAATAATACTGAAAATGTAAAGAATCTGATTAAAATCTTAAACCATTAGCAGAATCCTTGTGTAATCTTCATTACAAATATATATGAAAATAAACTGAGAAGCTTTCTCTGTCACGGGTTTGTGTCTTCTCTACAGAAAAATCCCTAAGAGGATATGGAGCTGGAATTGTTCCTAATTAGCTGATCCTGATGAGCTTCACGTGTTGTGTGGACACGCTATATTCTGGGATAACAATGCCTTATTCTTGCTTTTAGTTAATTCACTTCGAGAGTTAATCAGATACAATTAATCAGGAACAATTCACTGTGTAGACAAGTCCTTTCAGGATCCTATTGAAACTAATTGGAGGCTCCAAATGAAATCAGTTGGAATTGCAACAAGAAGCTAAACCTGGCCGGGTGGGATGTTTTCAGATTTTGTAGGTCTTGGTAGCTAGGTAAAGGAGGACACATGCTGCGAATGTTTGGATGACAATGTGTACTTGTTATGTAAGTTTATAGTCTTTTAATGGTTTGGCATTTTAAATACTTTTTAGAATTAAAATCAGTTCACCTAGGTTTAAGAGAATATGAAATGTAAATGCTTGTGCAGCGCTTAGATACCGGGGCTTATAGGCGCTATTGAAAAACCTTTGCTAGCTAGATGTTCATCAAAATCTGTTCAGTGTGCTGCGTGTTCCCCACGCGGAAAGAATTTTGATCACATTAATGCCCCCCTGTCATGAGCGGTGGTCACTTTGCTATTGAATAGTAAATAGTGTGAGGTCTGCAAATCGCTTTGCAGTCCATTACTAGTAAAGATCCAGCTGAATGGTTTGTATCTGCTCCATTCTTCTCCCCCCAGAACAAAATTATCACCTGGCCGAGAGAAATAGCCGCGATCAAAGCGCTCGGGAACACCGCGCGGGCAGAGCTTTGCTGAATCCCGGGCTTCTGGCTTTGCAAATAGGTTGTCTTTTTCGTCTGAACAATAAAAAGTGAGGAAAACTTTCCAAGAGCGAGACGGATCGAAGCGAGGTGAAAGATAAGTTATAACTGCAGGCTGTGATCCGACCTGTTCTGCAGCTGCCGCCTTATCATCTCCCCGTGCAGTCTGTTGCGCTGCGGTTTCAATTTAGTGCTTAAGCATTTGCGGGCGTTTCGCTTCTTTCTTCCGCGGCTGATCATTATATTTTAAGTGAACAGCAGCTGCCCTTTAAACTGATGAGCTCCGCTCTTTGCCGACCGGCCTTTAACCAACCGGTTGGCTAGTATTTGCAAACAAGCCCGGCCCGAAATAGCATCGGAGTCCCTGTAACTGTAAAGCTGGCAAAACGTTTTCTGTGCCACGGGGATACGCGGGGCTGCTTAATTGTGAGCGCGTTATCTTGGCTTAAATAATGTGACCTCGTCAACGTGTGTGTGTATACAATATCAAAACCAGAAAGGAGTTGCTCAAGGCAGTCGGACCAAGCGTGGCTGGAGTTTGGATTATTATGTATTAGGACCTGTTAATTCATAGTGAATATGCTTCGTTCGCCTTTTTTCAGCAACGAAATAATGTGTTTTATAATCTGCTTTAAAAATTGGGTGTTAGGAATGTTTAGGCATCTTCAGGAAAAGAGTCAAAGAGGCTACTACTCTCTCTCCATTTCAGTCATCAGTCCCTGCTCTGACTTTTAAAAATCAGAAAGCAATCCAGTTCTTCTTAAATTGTAGCTCTTCATCTGTCTGGGTTAAAACAGAACCACCCGCTGTAAAAGTGACGGGGAGATGCACAAAATTTTCGATCTGGAATTATTTAAAACAAGGAAACTATCAGGCAGTTAAAATATAATTCCACTTTGCAGCACCGGACTATTGAAGCAAATAAGTTTTTATTTATTTATTGGGGGGAAAGGTAGAAGCGAAATAGCAAACCCGCCCTTACAGTTGCTTGAAAGAGAAGCCCCTGTTAGGTGTAAAGAGCTCTGGGTTATCCTGGTGTCAATGATGCTCTGATCTTTCCACTAAAGAGGGCTTTCTACCCTAGCTGGCATGGCTGCAGAACAGGCTCAATTGTTTCAGAGACGAGACTGATTTGGTGAGAGCCTTTAATCTCGCCCATCAAATTTAAATGAAATGTGGATCTCGTCTCTCAGCTGGCACTGACACTCGCAGATATCGCGCTTGCTAAGTGTTAAACACCATCTACAGAAGCAGTGGCGAGCAAAACCCCGCTGCATCTCTAGGGCGAGAGAAACTACTTGGATTTCAGGCTCCATCACTGAAATTTTGTCCAGATCTTCTCTCTTTCCCCTCTGAAAGTTGCTTTCTTCCCATTAAAGTCTTCCACGTGCAGGATCCTTTTCTTTAGACCCAAGCTGCTATTATCTAAGAGGCCTGCATCGTCTTTAGGAGAGACCAACATTTTGCTAACGCCTGGCGGAGGGATGAAATTCAAAGCCGGTTCATCCTAGCCCCGAAGAAATCCAGTTCAAGTTCCGGCTTCCTCTATCCCACGACCAAAGCAGGACCCGAATCGGTTTTGATCTCCCCTCAGGAGCCGGTTAAAGGGGGAGGGGGCGATGGAGTCACAGGTGACTTGTTCCAATTAGTAGCTGTCTGATTAAATTAGTGTCACGGAAACCAACCAATGGGCCAGCCAGGATGAAGGGGGCTGCCACGAACTAGACCTTCCCAAGCCCCTCCCCGGCGGCCAGAGGAGCCCAGCGTGCCTATATAAATAGTGTCGGGTTAATCCAGCGGCAGAGGTGGCTGTTGTCAGTGGCGAAGGCAGGAGTGGGGGGCGGCGAGGGGGTGGGAAAGTCGCGGGGGAACTTTCCGGGCGGGGGGCCCGTGCAGCTCGGCACTTTCCTTCCCCAGGAGGAGCCCCAGGCGCCCCCGGGCCGGCCGAGGATGCAGTTAGGGGAGCAGCTCTTGGGCAGCGCCGCGAGCCTGGCCGGGCCCCCCTTCTACCCGCCGGAGAGCGGCAGCGCCCGGCGCGGCCAGCCCGGCTCGGGATCGCCGCCGCGCCTGGACCTGGACAAGGGGCCGAAGAAGTGCGGCGCCGCCGGGCCGGGGATGCTGAGCGAGGCGGAGGCCGGCGAGCCCTTCCCCGGCGCGGGCTCCAAGCCGGGCGCCCCGGACGGCCGCAAGGCGGCTCCCTGCGGGGAGGCCGAGCTGCCCCCGGCCGCCGCCGCCGCCCGCTACCCGCTGGACAGCCTGAGCCCGGAGCGCTACTACCTGCAGTCCCCGGGGCCGCAGGGGGCCGAGCTGGGCGGGCCCTGCTCGCTCTTCCCCTACCCGGCGGCGGCGCAGCACGGCTCCGTCTACCAACCGCCCGGCGGGCGCTACCCCTACGGCTCCATGCTGGGCCCGGGGGGCTTCTCGGCCGCCGTGTGCTCCCCGGGCGGGCGGCCGCAGTTCGGGGGCGGCGGCGGCGGCTACCAGTACGGCCAGGGGGCGGCGGGGCCCCTGTACGGCCCCTACCCGGCGGCGGGCTCCTGCGGCGGGCTGGGCGCCTTGGCCGTGCCCGGCTCGGGGCCGGGGCTGCGGGCTCAGGTCTTCCTCTGCAACCGGCCGCTCTGGCTCAAGTTCCACCGGCACCAGACCGAGATGATCATCACCAAGCAGGGCAGGTAGGAGGGGCCGGGCCGGGCCGGGCGGGGCGAGGTGCCCGTCTAGACCCCCCAACCCCGGGTTCCGTCTGTGCGCCACGGGGGCTCCGCGTTCGCCGCCCGCTCAAGCGGCGTGTGCGGGGGACCCGGCCGGGGCCTCGTCTCCCCTCCCGCTTCGGGTCTGGAGGGCTCTGGAGCCCCGGGCGGAGGGGGGCGGGGGGGTCATTTGTTGCCCCGTTAAAAATCATCCCCCCTGGCTCCTTCTGCAGCCGGCGAAACTCGACGCCGTGTGAACGGGGCCTCCCCGCCCGCGAGTCCGCTCCGGCCCCGCCTGGAGCCCCCCGATGGGTTGGGACGGAGGCTGAGTCCTCCCTGAGCGTCCCGAGCAGCCAAACCCCCCAGGCGCCGCGGTTTGGTGCGGGGCCGGGGCTCTTCGCCAAGCGGCCTCCCCAGGCCCGTCCCTGTGCGGGGCAGGTGGCGTCGGGGCCGGAGCACAGAGCCCGCGGCTCCCGGGGAAGCGAATCGGGTTTGCTGGGGGGAGGGGGGGGTCGCTGGGGTTTCCCTGGCCTCCTATGAAAGGTCCCTGGCCGAGGGGAGGGAACTGGGCGGGGGGTTCAATCTAGCCGCCTGGATAACGAATCCCCAGTGGAAGTGGTCGGGTTGTGGCGGGGCCGCTCCCTCCAAAGCCGGGGCCGATTTCGGCCCCAAGAGGCCCCTGGCTGCGAACGCAGAACGCGTTCGGAGCCGGCTGGGGAATCCGGTCTCTGCCTCAGTTTCCCCCCGCAGACAGTTCGGGGTCCCGGCGCCCCAGAGCCGCCCTTCCTCGGCGTCCCCGGCCGCGCCGCTAACTTGCTCGGTCTCCGCGTTTCTCCCTGGCAGGCGGATGTTCCCCTTCCTGAGCTTCAACATCACCGGCCTCAACCCCACGGCCCATTACAACGTGTTCGTGGAGGTGGTGCTGGCCGATCCCAACCACTGGCGCTTCCAGGGGGGCAAGTGGGTGACGTGCGGCAAAGCGGACAACAACATGCAAGGTACCGCGCTGCCGGGCCCCGCTCTGCCCGGCCACGGGCGCCCTCCACCCCCCGCCTTCCCGCGCCAGCTCTTCCCTGGGGCCGGACCCGGACATCGGCAGGGGAAAGAGCAAAATGCTCAACCCCCCTCTCAATGCGCGCGAGAAACCCCTGGGCTGGAAGATGGCGCTGCGATGGCCTCCCTGCCCCCTTCAGGTGGGGCCATGTGCTGTCCCCAAGCCCCGCTGAGCACTAAACGAAATTTCCCAGAATTTAATGTACGAGGGTGGAAGCTTGTTCTTCCCGGAATCCAACGGCACCCGGGGCTAGCTTACAGCGCCGCTGCCTCTGGGTGTTTTGTCCCAGGGCTGGTTCTAAAGACCAGCCCTGTCACTCCAATATCTGTGTCCTAAATAGTGTGTACAGGACTGTTCTTGTAATCCTTATAGTTGCCTCTCTCCTCTCTCTCCTAGGCAACAAGGTGTATGTTCACCCTGAATCCCCAAACACTGGGGCTCACTGGATGAGGCAAGAGATCTCCTTCGGAAAACTCAAACTAACTAATAACAAAGGTGCTAACAATAATAATACTCAGGTAAATAACTGATGAGTCGCATGGTAGTGCCTCTAAATCGAGAAAGGAGCATCATAGTGATTAATGGGTTCTGAGGGTTTTATGACTACCTTGCTGATCTATACTAGCCTCAGAAAAATCTTAAATCATTGAATCTGTTTAAGTTCAATGGTCTTCAATTAACAGATATGGGATGAAAAACTTCCCCTTTCTTCTGTTTAGTCAGTGCATAATGTGATGTGTATATATGTACTCTAGAGCTCAGAGCATTGAATTTTGTGCCACTGTACTCCTAAAGCTAGTCTCAACACCTTGCAAACTACTTGTGAGTGTCTGAAACTAAATGATCAATTTCCAAACATCTGATGGTTTTTCTCTCCTATGGTTAGCACTTAGGTTCCTTTTATCTGAACAATATCATAGACTATATGTTATGCATTGTTTCTTCTAGATGATTGTACTTCAGTCTCTACACAAGTACCAACCTCGACTTCATATTGTGGAAGTAACTGAAGATGGGGTTGAAGATCTGAATGACTCTTCAAAGACTCAGACATTTGTTTTCCCGGAAACCCAGTTCATAGCAGTTACTGCATATCAAAACACCGATGTAAGTCATGGCGGGTTTTAAACTTGGAAAAAATCTAAGGTGGAAGGCACTTGATGCAATTTAGAAATTTAACTCCATTCTTTTTACTCCCCAGATAACTCAGCTTAAAATTGACCATAATCCTTTTGCAAAAGGCTTCAGGGACAACTATGATTCGTAAGTATAATTTTACTCTTAACCTCTGTCTAATTTGCTGCCATTTAGGTAGTATAGTTCTGTTTTGCTTGTTTTAAGAACTGGAAATCTTCCTACAAACAACTTAGAATCATTGCTTTTATTTCAGGAATAAGCGATAGCTACAGCTTCAAATGATGGTGTAACTCTTTCTTAGCTTTAATTAGACTTTTAAATGCCTTGTGTGTGCACCATGTGGTTGTCTGTCTTCGGGTGGGTGACAGTAAATTTTGTCTAAGGGAGCTAACAAAACCTTATACAGAGTAGATAGGATCTCTTAGTTTTAAAGTCTCTCCCCAAAGATCCAGAGTAGCGTGTGGTACTCATTTAACCTATATTGGCACATGGGGGAGGTTCATTGTTTACTTCTGTCTAGAAATTATTTATATATAAGGTGTGGGTCACATTTTTTGATAAGAATTACGATTTGTGAAAGAGAAACTTGGGGTTTTTTTCCAAAGCATATGTGTATACTATATTAAAAGGAGCTGTACTTAGACTTGAAGTATCTCCTGAATTGAGGACTGAGGTGAAACTGGACTTTGATCTTGCAGAATGTATCAAGTGTCCTAAATCCCAGATTTTTATCTTTTGGCATGTAGTTCAGTCCCTGTCTGTTTTTAATAGTACATGGAATTGTAAAGACCAACACTTAGCATTTTTCTTTTATATTGTAGCATGTACACAGCTTCAGAAAATGACAGATTAACTCCATCTCCCACGGATTCTCCTAGATCCCACCAGATTGTCCCAGGAGCCCGGTACAGCGTGCAACCATTCTTCCAGGAACAGTTTGTCAACAACTTGCCACCAGCCAGATTTTACAATGGTGAGAGAACTGTACCTCAGACAAATGGCCTACTCTCACCTCAGCAGAATGAAGAGGTGGCCAATCCTCCCCAGAGATGGTTTGTTACGCCTGTGCAGCAGCCTGGTTCCAACAAACTGGACATGAACTCCTATGAAACAGAATATTCTCCTAGCACCTTGCTCCCCTATAGCATTAAATCCCTTCCCTTGCAGACATCCCATGCTTTGGGATATTATCCTGATCCAACATTCCCTTCCATGGCAGGGTGGGGAAGCAGAGGTTCTTATCAGAGAAAAATGGCAACTGGGTTACCTTGGACCTCCCGAACAAGTCCCCTGGGTTTCTCTGAAGACCATCTTCCCAAGGAAAAGGTGAAAGAAGAAATTGGCTCATCCTGGATAGAGACCCCACCTTCCATAAAATCTCTAGATTCAAATGATTCTGGCGTCTACACAAGTGCTTGTAAAAGAAGACGACTCTCTCCTAGCACCTCCAGCAATGAAAATTCTCCAACAATGAAATGTGAAGACATGAATGCTGAGGACTATAGCAAAGACACTTCAAAAGGCATGGGCTACTATGCTTTCTATACTACTTCTTAGAGCATTATTGCATCCCGATTGGCTAAATTTTCAGGGTGGCTTTTTTTTCTTTTGGTTTTATTTTTTTCAGCATAAAAGTTGCCAAAAAGGCTCTTGCCTTCCACCTTGAATTGTTGTTACGTGCAATTCTATAGAAGGTGCCAAAGCTTTTTGACTACTGGAGTAACTGGGTGGGGAAGGAACTGTATTATAATTTGATCTTAACTTTGGAAGGAACAGTAAGAGGGTTGTTGGCAAGATCCTGTCTTTTACAATGTGGCTTATTTATTGGAGACACTAAAGTGTACAGTTTGGCTGGCTCAGTGGCCTGGGGGTAAGTGCTATGCACTACCAAACAGGAGATATGGGGTTTTTATCCTCTTTTTGTGTCTAGGTCCCTGAGAAAGAAGTGTCTGTAACTGCTACACTGTACTTCACATAGAGTAGGCCTCAGAGGTGTCTAACTCGGTTCAGTTAGGGCTGCTTGGACAGAAAATAACACAAGATGGGAAGAATACTGTTTTTTAAAAAAATATGAATGGAAAGGTGTTTTGACTTGAACACCCTGTTGCCCAGGCCTTGGGTTTGATGATCAAATCTGGCTTTCTTTATCTGGGGTGGGATAAAAACTTAATGGCGGGGAGGGGAATTTTGAGAGTGAACTTCACTGAGGTGGCCAAAAAAATGACAAAGTGTACAGCTGTATTTATCTAGGTACACTATAGAGTACTGTGGAATACATTGTATAAATAGTCTACATATAGAAGTCTGGTTGGGATCATATGAAGTTGGTGCTTTGGAGTTCTAAAAGCATTTTTGATTATTCCAGTGAACGGAGCATTAAAAAATGCATTGCTGAAAGTATATCAAAAAGTATCTATATTGACTTGTAGGTAAAGTGATTTTTCAGCTGCCCTGTATTAACTTGAAAGTGATGTAATTTATTCACTCTTCTTGCAACTAGTTTCAGATGTTTCAAAATAATGCAAACCCTAAAGCACTGGCACACAAACTTCTCAACGTTTTTCTCTTGGATTTTTTTCTATGTACATAGTAGTAATTTTTAAATAAATGTGATGTGTGCTGGGGCAAAAATGGGTCTTTTTGTGTTTTTCCCCCCCCCCCCCTCTAGAGTTATTGTGGATGGATGACTCTTGGTGAAAAATGCACATATGGTTATTACTCAACACATGATGCTTTCTTGGGGGAAGTTCTCAGTCTCCTAAGGGTCGGCCTCAATCATACTCTTACCAAAGCTCTTAACAGCTGAGAGGGGGTAATTTTGTGTTGGCTGCTGGAAGAACTGGGGGGAGGATAGCTGGAAGGGGGACGTTCTGTCTCTTCCAAGCCCAGACAGTGACAGTCGCAGAGGTCGAAAGACGTGATCAAACACTGGTTAGCGCAAAGCTTACAGCTAATGCAGATGTGTCAAGATTTAGGGGAGACGCAGGTTGTCTTCTCGCAAATTAGCAGGGACTGATTGATTCTGTAGCCGCTGGCTCTCCTGCCCCACGCGTGGGAGAGGGAATTTTTGTTTCACTGGCAAAATGCTGAGATGGGGCGTGCCTGCTCAACTCCTCTCCTGTGGCCATGAGCCCTTATCCTCCGCCCACCTCGCCCCGGTTGGAGCAGCTGCCCTATAACTGCAGGCAAGGAGCCCTTCCTCCGAGCGGAAGGATCCTGTTGTCCCCGTGGAACTGCACAGCTCAGGTAGGATCCCATGTACATGAAGTGGGGTGGATCTCCCCTCCCCAGCCCCTTGCTCTGGTACATTTCCCCCTTGGGCCTGAGCTGCTTGGACTGATAGTAACCCCCTATCCCCCCCTCCCCCGGGCCATGCCCAGGTGCAAACCAGCAGCCTCACTTGCAGGCCGGGGCTGAGCAGCGCGCCCTACCCCCACCCCCTGCGGTTGTACCTTCTCCCTGCAAAGTGACACGCACTGAGCCGCCCGGGGTCTCGCGGGGTGGGGCTGGCCCCCGAGCCCGAGCCCTGTGCGTGCTGCCTTCAAAGCCTCTCTGCCGCTGAAATGTCAGGCCGTACCCACAGCGGGGGGGTGGCTGAGGGGGCGGCGAGGCTCAGGCCAGCTCCCAGCTGCGGGGAGACTTGTGAATTTCACTTGTCACCTCCTGCGAGCTCCTCCGCGAAGAGGCGCCTGAGCAGCGAGGTGCGGTGAGAGAGGAGACAGGAGTTCCCCTGCGCAGATCGGCCCCGGGCGCCCAAGAGGTGCCTGCAGGGGGCTATTCTCTAGCTGGGGGCGGCAGGAGGTTTGTGGTAGGAGATCGAGCAGCGGCTAAGTTTCCAGCGCCCCTAGGGACCGCGCTTCAACTGGTGCTTTTGCGGGAACAGTCAGAAGCCTCCTTCCATGATGCTGATAGTAGACAATCCTCTTTCCTGCAATGATGCGGCGGGGGAGGCGGGTGGGAAGCCCTAAGTACAAGGCGATCTAGCCCAGGCTCCGAAGGCAGCACGTTTTGCAGGAGAGCAACTTAGAAAAGGGACGATCCCTTTCCTTGGGAAATGCAGTTAGTAATAGGATTAAGCTGTTAGTAATGCCCCCGTGCAAACAACAGAAAGGGGCACCTCCCCGGCTGATTTAACGCAATCAAAGGATCGTTTGCATCAAGGCTTTTGCAGGCACCTTGCAAATGTTCGCATGTAAAAAGCTTTAACGCTTCTCGTAAAGCTTCTGAAACGGGGCCAACAGCTGTCATCAAACCCTGAGCCTGGAAACTAGGATCAAAACGCACCGAAAAGAGAGTCGTTAGTGTGGAGGGCGAGGCCAGGCGTTACAAGGAATCGTTCACGCCAAACGCAGGCGCGGGGCTTAGTTCTTCCTGCGTCCATCGTTCTCCCGTTTCAACTTCAACAGGCAGAAACCTAGAGGGATCCGCGGGGTACGGGGGGGAGTGGTAGACGCTGTAGCTGATCTGGAAGAAATGATCCATGGGGAGTGGGGGGGTCTGATTTTCAATAATTCGGTGCGTTATAAGCACCATCAAACTGCCCTTGTTTCTGCCTCTATTTATTGACTGGTTCTGCGATGGAATTTTAACGAAATCGCTTCGCTCCGCCGCCTTCCCACAGCTGCAAAATGCCAAAGCAACCGACTTTAGGAGCCCGAATCTGCTGCTGAGTGTTTCAGATCTGTATATTTTTGCACTGCACAGTAAAGAGAACTTGTGAAAAGTCCTCACACTGTTTAATAGAAACATAAGTGCCTGGCTGGCCCCAATTAACACCTTGTGATTATAAGGCATTCCTAAAATGGGGTGTCAGACACCAAATTGTGAATAAATGTATCTTAATTAATCTTCGTAGGCTGACACTGATAAACAAGTCTATATTTAAATAAAGATCAAGGGGCTAGATGCTGCTTATTTGTTTACATTAGCAGTAGATAAAAGTTAACCAGCGTTTGCTTCGTAATGCGATTTACAGAGACAAACCCAATCAACGGGTAAAGGAATTCAGTCCTACAGCTTCATCGCCGATTATTTCACGTGTTTCTATTTAAAACAAATCTAACGATTATTTTTCCTTTCATGTAACTATCAAAACCGCCACAGGGAGAATGTGGCATAGAGCTGCTGCGATCCGCGCCGAATTAGTCCTAGGCAGACAGCCAGCTATGCTGAATCCGGAATTCAAGGTTTGATTTACAAAGAGCTCCTTTTGTCTCCTCTCTGTTATTCTGGGGCTTGGGGAGCCATGGCACGAATACCCCTTCAGCCCATCCCTCGTACGCTTCAATCGCTTTGGCAAGCGACCTCCTAAGGTCTGGGGAGGGGGGATTAAAAACACCCTTCTTCAGTGACTAGAGAATAATTGAAGGGGCGCCTGGAGGGAGATGGCCGAATGGGAATTGGGGTTCAAGAGAATTGAGAGTCTCGGTGTTTGAATTCGTTTGCTGGTATTGCCTTTCGCTGCCTGCAGGCTGCTGAGTTAGAGAGACGATCCGCTCTGCTGCCGGTCATTGGGACATTTCCCCTTCCCACCCAAGCGATGGCGAGCGATTGTCTCCTTAACGCGGCCATTGGCCAAGGAACAAGCTCCCCCCGGGGAGAGAGTAACCACTTCGGGAGCCTTTTGAAACCACCTTCTAATCCTGCGGCAGGGCCGCGTCTGTGTTTAACTTTGTCCCCCCTCCTCTCCCGCCACCTGGCAGGGTAAGCAAGGGAGGGTCGCTGGCTGCCGTCAGCCTTCGGGGCATCGCTTTGTAAAGACATCACAGCGTCCCGGCCGGCAGGAGGGATGAGCGCAGAGATCCCAGCTGCGGCGACCAGTCCGCTGGCTGGGGGCTCGGTCCCATGCAGCCCAGAGATGCCGAGGAGGGGCGTGCTTTGTATTTGTTCCCCTATTCCTGTTAAGAGCTCGCCCTCCCCTTTTCTGCTCGCAGCCGGCGGGGTTCGGCGAGCGCAGCTCGGGCCCGGGTAAACTTTTGGCAACAAAACGAAACGATTTCGTTTTGGGCGCTGATCTTACCTCTGGCGCTAGTACTTTGCAGCTACTGTCTTGCAATGAATGAAGCCTCCCTCTGCTTGACTCGCTTTCCTCCTCCTCAATCTGAATTGGACAAAGATAAATCTACCGCCCGTGTGAACGGGATGCGATCCTAACTGTCTCTGTCTTTGCAAAGGAGATAATAATACGTGCTCCTCTGAAAACCTCTAGATTTTAAGAGGCTGTAGATTTTAAGGCGCTATAACAGAGAGTGTTAAAGCTAAAGGTTAGCAAGTTTTAAATATTGACGCAGAGGTCTGTCAAATCCGATCTGAGCTGTAGCAAAGGGTTTTACTTTCACTCCTCATTTCTCCAGTTCTTTTATTCCTCAAGCGAAGCAAATACGAATTATGCCAAACTCGGCTCGAGCTCGGCTTCTGTTTTTGTCACGCGATTGTATTGTGTTTTCTCTGCTAACTAAGGGGTGCACGCGTGTGTTATGTGTCGAGGGAGACTTGCTCCTGATTTAATGCGCTTCCTGTGCAACGGGGTGTCCTTGTTTAGTTCGATGCTACACCGGCGTAAAGAAAGGCAGGATTGCGTCCCGCCCCCCGCAATACCCCTTAAAAATAGAGCAAACGCAGCCCAGGCAAGTGGCAGCCGGAGGAAGCGCATTCTCCTCGTTATAGATTGGTTTCGATAATAATACACAAGCAGGGAAGCATTTTTTTTTTACCCTTTTGCCGCTTGACCCGTTTCCTTCCCTTACAGAAGCGAGTCAAAGACTTACACGCGTTCCGCCAGGCTCAGCGCTGAGCCGCGTCTTCCTCTCGCTAGCTTTAAATTCCCCTGATCATTAGCAGGAACGTGGCCACCACGTTGTGCGCTGCTGCTGCTGCAGCGTCGCTCCAGGGAGCCCCCCACCTAGGGTGACCAGATGTCCCGATTTTATAGGGACAGTCCCGATTTTTGGGTCTTTTTCTTATATAGGCTCCTATTACCCCCCCACCCGGTTTTTCACACTTGCTCTGTGGGCACCGCTGGCACTGGGAGGCGGTTCACCTTAACTTCTGTCTGCATTGCCCGGCATCACAGCCCCTGCCTGACGCTCCCCTCCAAAGCCTCGCTCCACGGGGAAGCGATCGGTTCCCTTGTGTCTTTTGGGAAGTGGGGAGCCCGGAGATCTCGGGGGATTGGCCGGGGGGAGGACGGGTCGCTCTCTCCCCCCCGGCTATTCCTGCCCGCGCCGCAAGCTAGTTTAGATGAAATGCTCCTGTCCCGCACCGAGCCCCCCGGCTCAGCAGACGGAAGGCGACGCTCCAGCCTCCCCACGAAGCAGCAGCCCGGGGCCCGGCCCGGCGGCGCCAGCGGGCCGACCACCCCCTCCGGGCTGCGGTGAGGACCCTGCTCCACCTAGCGGCGGCTGCAGCCTGCCTGGGACAAGCCGCCTGACCCCTCCCCCGCCGGGGCCCGCTGGGCGAGTGGCTCGGCCCCGCGCTGCTGGCTCCAGCTACGAGGGCGGCCCGGACGGAGCAGTCAGCCAGCGGACGTTCACCACTAGCCCCCCAGCCTGTAACTGGTGCCCGTGTCCGACCTCGCTGCCCCAGGCTCATCCGCCGGGGGAATTCAGCCCCGCGGGGCGGCCTGGCCGGTCCTTTGCGAGAGACGAGGTGGGTGAGGCGACAGGGCGAGAGAACCAAGCTTTGGGTTTACACGGCTCCTCTTTTCCAGGTGGGGGTTCTTTCGATGTGGTTTATTCCCCTCCCCCCCCCCTCGTTTTGAACATTGATTTCAACGTGCAGCCTCCTCCGCCACCCCCGAAATCGCCGCGGTAGGGGATGGCTAATATCGATATTCCTCTCGCCTTTCCTGGAAGGGTTTTTAGTGCCCCCTGGATCTCACAGAAATATAACCCCGAGGAGAGTGACAGGAGACTGCAAGTGTAGAGTGCAAAATCGGATCTGAATAACGTGATAGGGTGTGGTAACTAATATTTCCTTTGGGGAGTACTAGACTCTGAGCTGTCACAACGGATTGTGTAAATAAACTAGACTGAGGGCTGTGATCCTAATCATACTGATGAAACATTCATCTGAAAGATGGAGTGCAACCAGAAGAGACTCACCAGGAATACAATTAAATCCTAATCTGGGCAGGGGAAATCCTCTAAAGACACCACCTGGCTCTCCTCCCCTCTTGCCCCTCCCCGCAAAAGACAAGAAATAGAACAAAACTAGAAGGAGCAATGTTTGTCTCCCTTTTATCAAATGAAATTCAGCCTGGGTGATTTGCCCACCTGAAACTAATGAATGATTCCACTGGGTGCTGTGGAGGAAGAGGAATAAAATCTATGGACCTGATCCTGCAAATATTACTTGCCACCATGCCTAACTTTACTCATGTGGATAACCCTGCTGACTTAAACGGGACTACTCACATCAGTAAAAGTATGTGCCCAAGTGTTCACAGGACTAGGCCCTATAGAACCCTGAACTGGCAGTCAATTTAACCCTAACAATGTGAACAAGAGTTACCATTAAAGGCCCTGTAGCCTCTGTCGGCAAAAGGAAAATGATTCGTTGCTTGTAATAGTTATCAGCAATAGGTTTGCTCTATTCTGTGTAGGCTCTTATACTGTACTTATCACCATACTATCTAACTGCATTACCCAGTGTTAACTGGTATCCCTGAGTTCCCCTCTGTCATTTCCCCGGCCCACTTCAAATAGTGTTGAAATTGGTTCAGATGTTACTGTAGATGGGGCAACCCATTTTCACCGTAGTTACAGGAAGTGTGATCCATATCTGATAGAACATGACCTTGCTTATGCTTTCGCTAATGGTGCTGAAAACAGTTTTGACCTGTTGACCTGGTTAACAGTATCTTTATCATCACCAGTTGAGGAGAGGAGGGGATATGGATCAGAGTTCACTTCGCACTCCCTGTCAGTACTCGGCCCAAGACGGGAAAGCTAATGATCCAACCAGTGGACCAAATTCCATGATTAATCCTGGTCATGTGCCACCTGAGGCAAGTTGCACAGATGCTAAGAAGAAAATCAGTTGAGAGGGGCCAGGTGGGACCTACTGTTGATTATTGTTAAAAGGCCTCTTCCTCATGCAGATAAAGCCTTATGCCACAAAATATATATACCATATTAGTGTCTGACCTAAAATGGCAAAGATTTACAACATAGTTGCTCGCTGAAAAATGATCCTGTTTCAAATGACTTCATGCAAATGGACCATGATTTCTGTGTGCTCAGTTTACAAGTATGGCCTTTATTTTCAGGAGTAACTGCTTCTGGGTGCCTCAGGTTTTGGATTCCCAACCTGAGACACTTTGAGGAAGCCTGACTGTCAGGGGCTGGATGCTCAGTGTTTTCTGCAATCAGCTGTCTTTAAGGTATCTCGGCTGGGTACCCAAAAACTGAAGTTCCCCAAATCAAGTCACTTTTGAAAATACAGGGCCACTCTTTTCTAATTGCCAAACCAAATCTAGCCTGGGGTTTATACAGCCAACTTGGGTTGATTCCAGGTAGGGTAGCCTCACCAGTAGTAAAGATCCTGAAGGATAAATTCTGCCCTCATTTCACCTCTTTACATTTTCAGTGTAAAGTGAGCAGAATAAAAAACAATGAGTTGTCTGCTACAGATGTATGGGCTCTGCAGGGCTGTTTTGAAAAAATTAAAACTTGAATTTTTTTCACAGATGTGGGCAGATATTCAAAACAGAATGATTGTGTAAGAAGATGCCAATTTCCAGAATGGAACTACACTTCCGGTCATATATGCTATAATTAGTACTATGTTGTCACCAGGTCAGGAGACCCACTTACAAGCTGGCTATTCCCTGACATACTTATAGCATGGTTTGATTTTTCAGGGTAGACAGGACTTCAATTGTTAAAGGCTACAAAACATTTTATTATTTTATTATTTATTTATTTTATTACAGAGGTTAGCAAATTATCAGAGCCACTGATATGCTTGCAATTGCAAAGCAGACATAAGTCATAATCCTCAAATGTACTTAGGCTCCTATTTCCCTTTAGGCTCCTAACTGCTATTGATTTCAATGGGCGTTAGGAACCTAAATATCTTTCAGGAGCTGGGCCTTAGTCCTTCATGTCTCATCTATATTACCAAGATTAATCATGTTTTGGGCTCTGAATAAAATGAAGTTGTCTCACAGGATCAAATCACATTTGAACTGTGTGTGCGTGTGTGTTGGGCTGGAGGGACACATGGTAACTAGAAGCCTCAACATTGCATGTTTTTAATAGTGTAGACAGGAAGTAAAAGTTGATTACTCATAGATGGGGGAAAAGGTGATTTGTTTTGTTTGAATTTCTATGAGTGTCCAATATCCCTTTGGTTATAATTTTATCTGTTTGGAAACTATGCAAAACTAAAGGGGATCACAAAAAAAGCATTCAATCAAGCAGCAGTGCGCTGAACCATCGGTTACTCCCTTGGGGAGATAATGCACAAGCACCTAGAAATAGCTAGGTAAAGTAAACTAAATACATATTCTCAGTCGCGGTCATTTATTCTGCTGACAAACCTCTCCTCTCCTATCCCCAGTAAGGCTTTAAGAAGCTGAAGAGGACATTCCTACTCTGGCAAACAACCTAGCCAAAGAGAGATTTGCAATGGAGGCTAATCACTTCCAAACATGGATAGGTCATATTGACTCACAGGCATATCCAAAACCTCCTTACAGGACTATTGCATGCTTTATCTGACTGCAAATACAGCAGTCAAAGCCTCTTCTGCCTAACCTAAGGAGCCTCTGGTGGAACATTTATAGACTGCTTTGCCAGTAGCTTTCTGTTTTGTGCCTTGAAGATTTCTTGCTCTTAACTTTCCAGCTGCTTCATCCTGCAGTGAGTCCAAATTTTGCTCTGATATCACTGCATCGTTAGCATTTTGACTTAATGGCAGGATTACTTGAGAGAAAAATAAGGCAAAATCCTGTTTAATTTGAATGTCCTTCATACAGACATGGCTAGAAAGATCATGGAAAACCTGTAACAGTTGAATGGATCCATTTTCAAGTACAGCAGAAACTATTTAAAAATTTTCCCCAGTTCCTTTGAATTCAACAGATAGATCTGAGCCACGAAGCTCACATCCAAATCTGAACTTTTTTATTAATCTATTTTACCTAATACAACTATATATTTCTAGTGCACCAGTGAAAATCCTCACCTGGCAGGAGTGGAAGGATATGTGGTCTTGGGCAAGTCACCTGGACTGGCATCCGTGAAGGTATTTAAGCTCCTACTGTCCATTTAAATTAATGGAAGAAGCTAATTACCTTTGTGCATCTGGGCTTTAGTCTCTCTATACTTGCGTTCATTATCTGTACAATGGGAGGCTATTGCTTCCCTTGCACTCATATACTGAGGCAATGGCGGTATCTTCAATAGATATGGGAACCTCTTGCTATTTATTTCAAGTGACTGTTAGCTCAGGTGCTTGGCTGATCTCAACTTGCATATCACCAAATGAGGAGAGAGGCATTTTCTAGGGTATTAAAAATGTGCATTATGTAGGATCTCCCTCAGTTTCTACTGTTACAAAAAATTAATTACGGTCATTTAAGAGAGTTTGTGCAATAGCCTGAATCCGACTTCAGCTCGAAAACAGCTTCGTTCCAGCATGGCGTTCAGCTACTGTTTTTGTATCTCCCTTGAGTAGATGATTGTAAGGATGCTTAGAGAATTTAAGTACCTCAGAATGGTACTTACATATTCAGAACTCCATTGTGTAGGGTCTTTGAGCCCAGAGAATATCAGGGGTAACTCTATAACAGACGTTTCCCCACTCCATAGTCAGAGTGGGATTCCTGTTAATGAAGGGTGTCCACTTAGTGTTAGAAACATCAAGAATTTTGTAGGAGTTGCTTTACTGTTCCTACACAACAGTCCACACTCAGAGAGAGATTATTCTCGGGGTGTTTCACTAAAGAATACTGCATCTTTTAAAAACCATTCTATGGTGGTTTATTGAACTGGAGGATGACCGTGGCTAGAAAATGTTTCTGATTTTTTGTGTGTGACCAATGAAGTTGCATTACCAGAGATGACACCTGCATAGGGCCACAGTGGATTTGAGTTAAATCACCATCTAAATCACTAGTCAGGAAGACTCGATTTATTCATAGATTTCTACACAAAAGTGCATTCTTGTTGGTTGGTATAACCTTAATACATATTCTTCACAATTCAGAGATAGATGTAGGTTTCATTTTTAGAAGGTACACTACATTTTTGAAGTGATTTATTTTGAAAACTTTTCAGATTAGTTTTACAGCTGTATCAGAATTTGAGTCAAATTGAAAATGAATGATTGGTTATTTCATTTATCAGCAGTAATTGAAGCAGATATTTATGAAGTCATTGGGAAGTGAACTATCTCCAATTCAACAGGTTAATTATTAATATTGAAGGATTTTCTTGCCATGCTGTATTAGGAGAAGAGCATCACCAGACAGACATCTAATTTTTTTTATTTAACTAAAATAACGACGTTATATATTCTGGATTTTTTTCTTCAACAGCAAACATAGTATTTTAACAAAACAAGCATATTAATTTTTGAATTTAGTTAAACATTAAAGCTTTTTAAAATCAGGTTTGTTTTCCTTAATATTGTTTTTAACTAAAATAGTTAAATGAAATATTTTTTAAAAATCCCCAAAATTAAATCGACTATCAGCCAGGTCAACATGAGAAACTTAAACATTGACTTCCCCAACTAACTCAGTTGGCTTCATCTTCATTTTTTTGTTTGTTCATAATTTGTAAAAGAAAAACAAGCTTTCTTACTTTTTCAGGTCCCAATCAATTTCTCAATTTGGAATGAATTAGTCCAAAGGAAGAAAATATTCTTTCTGCACCGGCGGAAGAAACTACTGTTAAAAGTGAGATTATCACTTCAACAGTCTCTGAATTCAAGTGCTTAAGTGACTTCCACCAGTTCACTGGTGTGACTTTCTTTAAAACATCATCATCAAACATATATTTCTTGAATGGTTCTTATTCCCAGCCTGCGTCTTTTTTACAGCTTGCTGCCATTATAGTTTTTCCCTTCTAGTGAGAGAATGGTATGGTAGATCTCAAATCAATGAAGGCTACACTCAGAAAGACCTCGAGATTTCTGGAATATTCAGCTCAAACAGTTTCACTTTTGTTTCTCCTGCCTGTCCCTCCCTTCTCTCATTTATCTCCAGAGTTCTTCTCTTTGTCCAGAACTATTCTTCCCCCAACAATCTTCTGTTCATTGAACTTTTTGAAACTTTGCACTTTTAGAGAGAGTTAAACGATTGACTCTCTGTACACAAATTTGGAGAGGGACAATAGAGTTGAGGTCTGTTGTTTCTCACCTCTATATATTTTTATTTATTTATTTATTGAAAACATTTTTGCTGTTAACAAGCATGTTATCTCTGGAGATACAAATCCACGGTCTGAGAACTGCAAAACTAAGTATCTCTGATAGTATCTTCTATACTGAGAACTGAGTCCCATTGGGCAGATAGAAAGATTAACCTAAATAATCTATACAGAAGCCCCTGGAATCCCATAAAATGGGGTTCCTAATCCATGAACTATTGGAGCTCATTTGCAAAACTTTTCTTAAGCTTTACATGAATATATTGTTTCATATGATAGAATTAGAATTTATAATCCCTATTCCATGATAAGATGCGTTATACTCAACGATATCTCAATTAAAACTATCTTTAGACAGGTTTTTTCCTCAAAAAGCATCTTTTTGCAGCAGAATACCTGGGAGTGAGTGTGAGGAGGGAAGATAGCAGGGATAGTACAGCTTTTCTATTTATTTACTCCTTCACATAACACAAGAGCCAGGGGTCAATGAATGAAATTAATAGGCAGCAGGTTTAAAACAAGCCAAAGGAAATACTACTTCAAATAATGCCCGGTCAATCTGTAGAACTTGTTGCCAGGGGATGTTGTGAAGGCTAGCACCATAAAAGGGTTAAAAAAAATAGATGTTTGCAGATCGGTTCATCAATGGCTATTAACCAAGATGGTCAGTATGTGACCCCATGCACTGGGTATCCCTGTCCTTTGACTGCCAGAAGCTGGGAGGTGGATGACGGGATGGATCACTCAGTGATTACCTGTTCTGTTCATTCCCTCTGAAGCACCTGGCATGGCCACTGACAGAAGACTGGGTTAGATAGACTGATACAGTATGGCTGTTATGGTCTTAACCGCCACAGGGCCAGAGGTGGGACAGCGTGCATGGACCCTAGGCCCATGGCTTATCCTCCAAGAGGATTCCAGAGGGTGTGGGAAGAGGCAGGGTGAGCTATCCCAGTGCATTGCACCGCCTGGCCTGTTTCATCACCTCACATTCATAAACACACCTGGACTGTTTTCCTTCCATCACATGTACCTTTTATTTCTCAGTTCTTTTACACACATAGCAGAACCTAGGCATCTTGTAGCAGAAGCTTTCCACACATCCTCCCTCCACAGTACAGCTCACTTGTGACTAAGATCCCCCTTGCTTCCTGCTCCTTCTACTTTTCTCCTCCCAATTCCATCATTAGTCCAGTAGTTACCACCCAGGTGCTCATAATCACCCAACAGAAAGTCTTCAGTTGCTCACAGCTGAGCCTGCAACCGTCTGCAGGCTGCTGCAGCAATGTCAGTGATCAGGGTGCTGCTGCTAGCACTCTGTAGTTGTGGGTCACAGAGGCAGCTGAGCCCCCTTCTGCATAGGAGGAGGGGGAGCAGTGCAAGGAAAGTCTCTTGCAAGTATGAATCTCCGGGGGGCATTCGAGTGATAGCAGAGACTAAGATGGGCAGTTGGCCTTCCCTCACCCTTTTCACCTCAATGAATTTTGAACTGCATCCCCCTTCAGCCCCTAGTCCTCAATGAGGCATTAATAGTGTTATGCTGACAGCTGCTAATGGCTGGTCATTAGAGGTCATTGATGTATAGAAACAGTTAAAGATGGTATGTTACGACCACACCCAGAGAGACTGAGTGCGAAAGACTCTCTTTCTTTAGTATGAGAGACAAGGTGGGTGGGTGAGCAGAACAGTTTGGACGAATTTACTTTCTTTTGTCTAACCTTGAAAGCGTTCAGGCTTCTTTTTTTTTAGCATAGCTGTGCAAAGAGAGGAAAGTGGCCAGGGCACTGCCACCTGAGGTAGTCTCCTTGAGCATGAGCAGTTACGGTATGTCTTTGCTGCAGACTTAACTCAGGCTCTTGCTCATGTTGCCCTAACCTAACTTGTCTCCTGACCATCCACAAACCCTGTCACCCAAGTTTAGTGGTGCTTCCAACCCAGCACAGCATGGGATTAGAGACTGGGTTCAACTTGGGCTGATAACCTTCCCCTTTGTTGTGAGGACAGAGGCTAAATTACTTGATTGCTGATTGCCCTCCAGTGCCATTGCCTACCCACAATTCCCCCCATCCCATTTGTGCAGCTGGGAAAGAACAGAGTAGCTCAGCTTACACTAGTACAAAGAACCATGGGATATGCCTCCAGAAGTCCTAGTGACACAAATGGGGAAAGCACCAGTAAGGACATGATGACTCAGGCATGGCTTTGTACACTGGCTGCTCACTGTTGTGGTAAGCTAGCCCTAGGGCATGGCTACGCTTACAGGATTATAGCGCTATTGGTTATAGCGGTCCCCTTATACAGCAATAGGTATAGCGCTATTGCATGTCCACACTGAGGCGCGCCAGCGCTATAGCGTGGCCACATTTGCAGCACTTCAGGCGGCATTAAGAGCAGCACATTAGGGCAGGTATCCCAGCATTTAGCTGGGGGAACATGTTGTGTGTATGTGGAGGGAGAGAGCCAGTGGTTTTTCCGTCCTTCTGAGAGCCTGTCAGTGAATGTCGGTTCACAGAAGGCTTTGTTTTCACACAGGCTCTCTCCTTAAACATTTGCATTGCTTTTCTGCCGAGTTAAGAGGAAAACGCTAAAAAGGTACTTCTGCATTCCTCCAGCCGAGTTCAAAAGAAAGGGAAGAGACGTCAATTGCCTTAAATGGCTCTAGGCATCTCAAGAGATCACTTGTAGCGCAGTGGGTGTCCACATTCTCGCCGTAGCACTACAGCGGGAGCGCTACAGCCCTTATTCCCCATGCGGAGGTGGATTACCAGGAGCGCTATAACTCCGCGGTTATAGCACTCTACGTGCCTTGCCAGTGTGGACGGGTAGTAGGTTATAGCGCTCCTGGGGGCTTTATAGCACTATAAAGTGCCAGTGTAACCAGGGCCCCAGTGTTGACCAATCACTCAAGTTAACTCTGTAGTGAAGACCTACCTAGAGGGAGGTTTCCTAGGTTAGCTGACCTCAACTTGCTTGTTACCGCAGGAGAGGAGGGGCATTTTCAAAGGAATTAAAAATATGCACTATGTATGGATCTTCTGAGACACACTGTGTGTGTTAAGCAGTCAACTAAAGCCTAAGCAAACTATATGGCTGCAGCGAAGGCACTTAAAACCACCCCTTTCTCCCCAGACCAAACAAACATTAAGTCAATCTGCACAATGAAATACATTTACTGACTAATTGATATGGTTGGACCTATTTATTTAGAAGGTATTGAATCATGAGCCAAATACCATGATCCTTAGCTGAATAAAACTTTCATGGGCTTCAGTGAGAGTTTTGCTTAAGTAAAGATCACTGACTATGGCCCTGTGGTTTTACTGTTTTTTTTTTTTAAAAAAAAATAAGCTTTTAATGGGGATAAAGATATGGAACTCCTTTGTAAAGTGCTTTCAGACCTAACAACGAATAGTGCTATATAACAGCTAGATGGTATTATTATTTATTGGCTTTTACCAAACTGTAGACTGCTGGGGGGCTAGAAAATGTTTCTAAAATGGTTATTTTAAAGATTTTAGGTTGACCTTTTTAATGTTTCCCATGGCAGCCCTCTTTCCATTGTCATTTGGAGGATCTGAAGTCTATAATATAGACAGAGCACGTATATACTATAAATCTATGAAGGCTGTCCTGCCTATCATGGGACTTCTGTATCCGGAGAAAGCTAAACAACTATTATGTGACTTAGGGTTTTCAGATTTCACAGCAGTTAAGGTAAGCTGGTGAAAGATTGAGATCATAACATGCCGTCTAAGCAATATGTTAAAAAAAGACTGATGAACGTACAGGTTGAGCAACAACATGGGTTTCTCTGTCATCTCATGGAAGAATATAAACCCTAACTCAGCTTCAATAAAGATGAGAGAGAGCCATGTGTAAACGTGCCATTCCAGACAGTACATTAGCCTTTATGTGTCAAAGTATTGCAGGTGCAAAGAAGGCAAAAGACACAGGTACACAAATACTGCCAGTAGGGATGGATGGAGATTAGACTGAAGTCTGAATCCATGCTCTTTGAATAACAAGACGTCATCACTGCTGCAATACAATGCTAAGAAAAGTGCTTAGATGAGATGGGAGACTTGTTTTTAGAAAAGAAAAAAAGCTTTATGCAGCAGTTGTCTAGCCTGTAGAAATAATTATGAGTTTACAGACAAGTTCTCTTTTTTTGCAGCAGAGATGAGATGATCAGTAGTCACGGGCTGAAGATGTCGCCCTCACTAATTTAAAAAGCAGAATCTTTTCCTTGTTCTTTGCTGAGCTCTGCACATGGTTGAGGTAGAATGTGACAAGTACACAAAGCAAAAACTCCAACCCTATTTTTCTTGTTTGTGAAGAGAAGTCTGGAACCTGCAACATCCACACACATTACCAGCTCCTATACAACGGCAGGGTTTCACTCAAAGCCTACTGGCATCTCTGCTGCACAATCTGCAGCGACTCAGTTGCTGACACTTAACAAGAAGTTGGTTCTTTCCAAGATGGAGAGAAAAGATTTTGACCACTACGAACAGCTGATGCTGGGATCACTATGGGAGCAAGGAAAACCTGAGTCACAGCTGTGTTCTGAACTGCAGCTCATATGTGGAGAAGTTTCAGATAAGGATATCTGCGAATCAAGTACCATCAGCAGTTGTCAGCTAGAGACAAAATTCCACCTTCCAAGTCCAATTTCCCCATCCCCATCTGCTGTTGTTACAAACCTTGTCAGACGGGGCGGGCAGGGAGTAGTTTGCACCTGCCAGGCTCTCTGCCCCTGACTGCCATGGCTGTGAGCTGGCCAGTGGCCTCGCCCACTCTCCATGGGGTTCTCAGGGCTAGTTCATGTTTCTTAATCGTTTATCTGTTTTCAGCACCCTGCGTGGGGTGTTATTTCATGAGGTGAGTCTGCACTACACCCCCGGTGTCCCTCCCTGGAGGCTGGGGAAGTCATACTGCTCTGAGGTTGTTTTACACTGGCAGGCTGCAGGGCAGAGCCCTTGGCTGCTCAGTGCACTAAAACCTTCTAGCCCCAGCCAGGCTCACTGGCTAGCAGGCCCAGACCTGTGCTCAGCTGCACGGAGCCGATCAGGTTGCACTGGAATAACTGTGAGTTGAGTCCCTTCCTGGCCATCTGCCCATAGGCCCAGGGGGGCAGGGAGGGGCCCTGCTGTAGGCACAGTGGTTATTGAACAGAAATTGCTGTTCAAGGCAAGTGTTCTTGTGTGTGTGGTTGGCTTGTTAATAAAGCTTTGACTAGTGGGGAAAAAAATAGGCAGTGGTGTGCTGAGGGAGAGTGAGAGGGTGAAAAGCCTGAGTGATGGGCCTGGAAGCAGTAGCCTTTGAAAGGCATAAAGCTCCCTATGGCATTGGGAGAGGTGGACCAGAAGTGGTTCTTGCTCTGCTTTTGGAAAAGTATAGCCAATGAACCCTATTATAAAGCTCTGTTAAGTCTTTCTCCTGCAAGATGGTGAGCACCCTGGACCCAATCCAACAAAGCATTTAAACATGTGCCTCACTTTAGGAACATGGATAGTCCCATAGAAGGCAATGGGGCTACGCTTGTGTTTATAGTTAAGCACAGTTTAAGAGTGTTGCTAAATTAGGCCCAGAGTGCTGCTGAGCACCTTGCCGCATGGAGCCTGTAGTGCCTGAATGGATGCAGGCCTGGTCTCCTTACCCTCTATTTTCCTCCTCAGTCACATACCCAGAGGGCAGTTCAATGGAGCTGTAGATACCTGATTTTTAGGCACAAATGGTGTTAATTTATAGAAAACCTTTCATAATCCTCCAGTCACTTATCAAGTTCACAACCAGCAAGTTTCTGTACTGCGCTGTGAAATTGGAAAGCCATTATTATTTGTAATAACCAAGGTGCGCTAGCCATTTGTTATTTTTCAGCTATAATGTGCAGTTTCTGTGTGATGGGAAACACCACATAGCACACTGGGGTGTGTTGTTTGTTATAACCCACTGTCTTATATGCTTTTTGGAAATTAAGGGTTAATAAGCACGCATATTAAAGACATATCAGTGGTGCAGTGATGTTGGGAAACAAATGTCTTTTTGTGCAATAATATTTAAACATGAAAAAATGCTGTTATATTGAATAAATAAACTTCTTGCTATATTTTATTACTGTTATTGACAAATCCCATGAAGTTTAATAGGTTTCTATAGAAATTTAACAGTTCTATAGCAATTGCTCTGAAATGCCATACAGTGCAATTCGTAGTACATGATAGCCCCGCTTCCAGAATTCTGCAGGTTGGATTAAAAATCTGTGGAAATGTTTTCATTCTCAAGTAAATTATTCTGACTTTTCTAGAAGAGTAGGAAACATTTAAAATGGGAGGATTTTAACTAGCGTCTAGTTTCATTGCAAAATGTTCAGCCTTCTAAATGCTTAACTTTCTGTATGCTCCGTTTCAGAGCATATTTAGCTTGTTGATGTCTCATGGCTGTGCAAATGAGCAATGTGCCTTATGGGTTCAGTCCTGTTCTCACGAACAGCACAACTGTTAACAGCAACACTACCGTTAATACCAAAGCTCCCAGTGACTTGAGTGAGAGCAGGAACTGGGCCTCGTAGCTATATGTTTGTGCAGTGAAGAGAATGTGTTGTTCTCACAGTACTCTTTGCTCAGTACTATAGCCCCTTGGAAGGGAAATTCTGTCCTGTTTAAGTTTAGCACAATCCCTGAAGTCCTCTGCTCTCCTCAGCTTTAAATCAAATTATTTAGCAACTGAACTTTAAAGCCCTTTTATGCTTTTCCCAAAAGAGAGAAGTTGTATATATTTAATGAGTTCTTTGAGTTAGCAGTTCCTGGATGCTCATTTAGGGCCAGACTGTAGAGATTTTACTTATACTGGTGAGCACATAGGCTTGTCTACACTGGCAAGTTTTTGCCCAGTAAAGCAGCTTTCTGCGCTGTAACTCCTGAGGTGTACACACTGCCAGGACACTTAGTGTGCAGAAACTGCGCAGTTGCAGCACTGTAAAAAAACCACCCTGGCGAGAAGTGTACAGCTTTCTGAGCTGTGGCTACAACGCTGCCATGACAGTGTAGACACGATAGTTGATTACAGTGCTGCGACTGGCCTTCAGGAGGTGTCCCACAATGCCTGTTCTCACCTCTCTGGTCATGGATTTGAACTCTACTGCCTTTCCCTGAGGTGACCAAGCGGGTCTTGTGACTCTTGTGCTTGCCTGGGGTCAGCCAGTTAGTTACAGGTGTGTGAATAGTGGCTGTGTTTTAAAGCACTGAATCAGCGATGACTTAGGGAGCCCAGCCTCCCTCCTCTTTATCTGCGGCAGAACAGCTGCGCAGATTCGAGAGCAGCCAAGAAGAACTAAAGAAGACTTTCTCCGTGAGGTTATGATGCACTCTGCTGCCAAGAAACAGGAATTGAAGGAGTGGCGGGACAGCGAGAAGAGGGACCGAAAGGAGAACATGGCACACCAGAAATAAGCCACAGAGCGGCTCTTAAATGTTATGGAGCGCCAAGCAGACATGCTTCAGGCGATACTAGGTCTTCAAACCGACCAGCTCTGTGCCCACCCTCCCTGCAACCGCTGTCGCAAAACTCTTTCCTATGCGTCTCTCACACGCTGCCAACACACTGTTATCAACCTTCTGGCTCCACTCTCTACCTGTAGCATTCCACTCCTCACAGTCCAGCAGTGTGAACTGCCAGTACCCACTGCACTCAACACCCTTCCCTCTGCAGTTTGCACCTGGTGCTGTACTTCAGCAGGGCCACTGTACTCCAAAGGAGAAGGTCGGGTATGATCCCAGGACATACACAAATCTGTAGCTGTCCCAGGACCCCTCGTCCTCTTGAGACCTTCCCTTCCCCCATCCCCCTCCCTGCTGTTGAATTTTTTCATTTTACTCTCTCCTCTGGTGGTTATTTTTTAATAAAAGAATTATGTTGGTTTGAAAGCAATCTTTATTTTATTAAGTGAAAGCGAAAAGAGCACTGCAAAGCAACATACAATTATACTAAGTCCCCTTCTTGCATCATGTGCACCAGTCACCTCCTAGCATTACAAGCACTGCAATCCCGAACATAGCAACAAATATTAGTGGCTTTCAGCTTGAAATTGCTGCCTCAAGGCACCCCTGATCCTTATGGTCCCGCACTGTGCCCCTATAATAGTCCTGGTCTCTGGCTGTTCAAACTCAGCCTCTAAGTGCTGAGCCTCTGTGGTCAGCCCTCAGTGAAGCTTTCACCCTTTCCTTCACAAATATTGCAGAGTATACAGCATGCGGCTATAAGCATAGGAATATTGTCATTGGCTAGGTCTAACTTCCCATACAACATCACCAGCAGGCTTTTAAATGACCAAATGCACACTCAACAGTCATTCTTCACTTGCTCAGCCTAGTGTTCAACTGCTCCTTGCTGCTGTCAAGTTGCCCTCTGTATGGCTTCATAAACCACAGCATTAAGATGTGGGCGGGGTCTGTCAGTATCACAGTGGGCATTTTGACTTCCCCCCACAGTGATCTTCTGGTCTGGGAGAAAGGTCCCTGCTTGCAGCTTCTTGAGCAGGCCAGTGTTCTGAAAGATGTGTGCGTCATGCACCGTTCTGGACCTGCCCGCGTTAATGTCCGTGAAACACACACGGTGATTCACGAGCGCCTGGAGAACCATTGAGAAGTACCCCTTCCGATTAATGTACTCGGTGGGTAGGTGGTCTGGTGCCAGAATTGGAATATGTGTCCTATCTATCGCCCCTCCGCAGTTGGGGAAGCCCATTTGTGCAAAGCCATCCACAATGTCAAGCAAGTTGCCCAGAGTCCCGGTCTTTTGGAGCAGGATGTGATTAATGGCCCTGCACACTTCCATCAACACGAGTCCAATGGTCAACTTTCCCACTCCAAACTGGTTAGCAACCAAACGGTAGCAGTCTGGAGTAGCCAGCTTCCTCGCGCTTCTCCAACACAGGGCAGCTCTCATTCTCATGTCCTTGCCCCACAGGGCTGGGACGAGCTCATCACACAGTCCCATGAGTGTGGCTTTCCTCATCTGAAAGTTCTGCAGCCACTGCTCATTATCTTAGACATGCATCATGATGTGATCCCACCACTCGGTGCTTATTTCTCCAGCCCAAAAGCAGCATTCCACTGTGGTCAGCATCTCCATGAACACCACAAGCAATCTCATGTCCTAACTATTACGTGTGGCTAGATCAGTGTTGCACTCCTCTTACCTTTGTAGTTTAAGGAATAACTCCACTGCCATTCATGACATGTTGGTCAAAGCAAGCAGCATAATGGTTAGCAGTTTGGGATCCATTCCTGCAGACTGAAGAAGCAGAGTGTGCAGAACACAAACCGTTGAAAGATGGCACCAAATATGACGGAAGCACAGGAATTGCTGGAATGCGAAACAATGCATCATAGAGCATCGGGAGGCACAGGACCCAGGATACCCTGCAACCCTCTCCACCTTCCCACAAGTCTTAGTGGCAAAAGAGAAAGAGGTGCTCTGTGGATAGCTGCCCAGAGTGCACCGCTCCAAATAGCGCTGCAAGTGCCGCAAGTGTGAACATGCTATTGCACAGGCAGCTGCCATTGTGTAAACATACAACAGCAGTTTTCCTTCTGCGCTCTCTGAGTGGCACTGTAACTGCCAGTGCTTAACTTTGTCAATGTAGACGTGCCCTTATTCACATGGCTATTCCTTTGTAAGTGCTCTGCAGGACAAATGACGGTTCCCCAGTCTAGTCCTTAGATACTATGCTTTAGTTCTGTCAGGGAGCATCAGTTCTCAGCTTCAGTGTTGCAACCTATGGTGGTTTGCAAATCTATTTTCTGGGGTTGCAACACTTTTTTCTAGCAGCTCTGGTTGCAAACATAGTACTTAGAATATAAATTGTTGAGATAATAGAGGTTATGGACTATCTAGCACATTGCTAATTCTCAAAATTAAAGGGAATTTAAGTATGAAATGACTGACACAGCGTACTATCTTGTATATAACATCTGAGCTAGAGGATTAAAGGAGTCTGCATTAGGTTATCATGGGAGAAAAACTTGGGTGTTTTGTGGTCATGGGCTAAAGAAATCCTGCGGTCAAAGCAGAAAATCAAAGGGGCTTTACAAATCTACAGAAAGCCAGGGTTCAGGGTTGACAAGACAGGAGAGTGACAAGGGCCAGATGTTATAACCTTTGCACGTGCAAGTGGTTTCATTGAGTAGTACTGATTCATGCATCTTACTGAAGTCAGTAGGAGCAGAAGATGATGAATTTGGCTGTAGGTTAGTGACCTAAAAATCTAGTCTTTTAAAATGGATGTGAAATGAGAGGCTCGTGCTAATGCCACACTGGCACTGACAGGATTTTTGCCCAGTTTTCTTACAGTATTAATACAAAAATAATCAGTTTTGAGGTGGAATAAAATTAGAGTTTGTTCCCTTAGACAGTCTGAGGTATTGCCCAAGTCCCCAAACAGCTAGAGCTTTTTGTATGGTGTTATTCAATAGCGCCCCCCCAAAAGATACATTTCTGTTGCCTGGGGTTAACAAGTCCTGAGATTTCTGAAGTCAAGCTAGTACATTAACACCTTAGATTTAGATAGTGCATGGCTACAAGCAAGTCTTTAGATGACAGAAGCAAATCAGACACTGCTTTTGTACGTCACAAGGGATTATTCCATTTTAGTGCTATGCCTTTTGGCTTTACAAGTGCACCTGTAATGTTCCTGAGGTTAATGAAAAAAATGTCTTGGTAAAATTAATTTACCATAGGTGTTTTACCTCTGTCGATGACAAAATATTAGAACTGACTACATACAAGCAGTATTGCCAGTCCTGCGTGCATTGTTTGATACAGTTCACAGAGTACAGAATCATTTCATTATTTAATGCCAGCAGTGCTTTTATCAATGTAGCTTTACATTAAAAAAAGAAGACTTTTGTGGGGGGTTTTTTCCTCCAGTAAATTTGCTATGATTGCTGGTGTGATGTGGTAAACAGCCCATCACAAGCCCTGAACTGGTTAACGTGGGTAAGAGCAGTGTTTTTCAGACTGTAGGTCGCGACTCACTACTGGGGCGTGGGGTGTAAGGTGGTGGATCACCTTGCTCTGGTCAGCACTGCCGACCAGGAGGTTAAAAGTCTCGTCGGCGGAGCTGCCTAGCTAATTCAAGCTAGTGGCTACCTTTTCCAACACTGTGCTGCTCCACGGAGGTGACCAGCAGCAAGTCCGGCTCCTAGGAGGAGGAGTTGTGGGGCTCCGTGTGCTATCCCCACCCCGAGCACCAGCGCCACACTCCCATTGGCTGGCAGCCAGCCAATGGGAGCTGGGTGTGTGTGCGCCTCTCGGCAAGAATCTCGCAAAGCCGCTTGTGTGCCTCCACTTAGGAGCCAGGGTATTATTTACCCTGGGGGTGAGGGTGCTGGTGGTGCAGCTTTGTCAGTGTAGCTGCCCCACCAGTGTAAACCCCTGTGCAGACACACTGTAAAACTGTAAACTGTGACTTGCACCAGTGCAGCTTGGAACTGGGGTAAACGGCTCTGGTCACTCTTTGCAGCACGTCCGCACTAGGGATACCAATGCAACTATATCATCATGGCTACTCTGTCAGCTACTAGTCTGTGTGGACAAGGCCTTGCACTAAAAGGAAATTGTTCTGCAAAGTTAGCTTCTGTAGTGAGCAGCTTGCTGGGCTCTAATGCAAACGGCAGTGATATATGTCACTATACTGCCACCTTGTGCAAAAGAGAGCTGAATAAAGATGGCTGACTCAATGTGTTGTAAGTGGTGCTGAGGCCTGGTCACAACTTAAAATTGAGAGAGTCATTGCTACATTGCTCAGGGCTGTGAGAAATTTTGTGTCTTGTGCCATGTAGTTGGGTCAACCTAACCTACCAATGGAATTCTTCTGCTGACCTAGCTACCCCCTCTTGTGGGGGTGGAATAACTAGAGCTGTGGAAAAAAAACCCTTCCAGCAGGGAGGGGGCATCTACACTGTGATGCTATCGTGGCATAGCTGCAGCTCCACAGCTGTGCCACTATAGCAGGCTACAGTGTAAACATTTCCTGAGAGTCAGAAATGAAACTAAGGGCAAAATCTTTGTTGCAGTGTTGTTTTGTACTTGTTTTTAAACACCAGCAATGTGCCTGGTTTTCTGTAAGACGCAAATACAGAGACAGTTTTTGCTTTGGGGCTTTTTCAGTCTAAAACTGGTCTGGTGTTCAATACCCTGCTAGTCACTCTGATATCAACAGAGAGAATATTTCTGTTGTGATAGTATGCAGAGGCCCTAGTACGGACTAGGGACCCATTGTGCTAGGTGCCCTACAACTCCTAGATATTGTTCTTGCTGTTCTGGGGACCTTATGTCTTAGCAAGAAGGAGAGCAGAAAACCAGAGCTGGTCATCTCTGGGAAGGACTAAGAAAATGGTTTTGCCCTAAGAATCTTGTCAACCTCACCTCATCCACCTCGGAAGATAAAGAAGCTGAATGAATATATGTTGATGAAAGAGAGGAAAATTACAAAGAAGAGAGGGTTCAAAACTAAGTGAGCAGGACAGACCCTGGAGGTTTTTGACATGTTACCTTTAGAAAATGGCAAAATGGATAAATCTGCTTGTGATCATCCTATCTGAAGATTATTGCAAGGCAAGAAAAATACCATGTCTGAGCAACGTGTGTTTAACAGTGACAAATAAAAATCAGGAAATATTTCCCTAGTTTGTAACAGACTTTTCATCACATGCAGGACTGGCGCCAGCTTTTTTGCCTCCCTAGGCGGCGAAGAAAAAAAAAAAGCCGCGGAGAAGCTGTCGCCGAAATGCTGCCAGCAGCGGAAGCGGCGTTGAATTGCCGCTGATGGTAAAGCTCCTGCCAAATTGCCACAGAGGCTGCCAATTCGCTGGCCCCCAACTCCTGCCGCCCTAGGCGACTGCCTAGGTCACCTAATGGCTAGCGCCGGCCCTGTTCACATGTCAGAAATTATGTCAGTCTTTCAGAGAATATAATTTGTGATTAAAATTGTTGAGGGGCTGTAAAAGATGAGCAAGGAAGGTGACAATTATATTAGTAGAAGTTATAGTCCTAAAACTCTGGAGAATATCAAACTTCAAAACATCAAAAATAAAATCAAGACAGTAATTGTACAGCACACTCTTAATAGGAGATCAAATAGCATCAAGTAAATAAACCACACTGTGTTAGAAGCATGTAAGGCCTGATTTTTAGAGATGCATTCCCAATAAAGCCCGTTGGAGGTTATCTCTGCAAAATCAAGTGTACTCTAACCTAATATAAAAAATGTTGAAAGTTCAGTTTTAATGTGATTTGCTTTGTCGTCCATGCAGAAGAGACTGGGAAGATACAAAGTGAGGGCAGAGAGAAAAGAATCAAATGAAAATGTGAGGAGAGAGCTAGCAGTGTAGAATACAAATACAAAGAGAGACTGGGGTAGAGAGGAGGAGAAAGAGAAGAATTCTAAGTAGAGCAGTGGCTCTTAACTAGGATGACCAGACAGCAAGGACATCGGGACAGGGAGTCGAGGGTAATAGGCACCTATATAAGACAAAGGCCCGACTGTCCCTATAAAATCGGGACATCCGGTCACCCTTCCCTTAACTTTTCCAGACTACTGTATCCCTTTCACGAGTCTGATTTGTGTATCCCAAATGTCACCTCATTTAAAAACTACGTGCTTACAAAATCAGACATGACATAATGCAAGTGTCACAGTACACTGTTAGTGAAAAATTGTTGACTTTCTCATTTTTACATATAATTATAAAATCAATTGGACTATAAATACTATACTTACATTTCAGTATATACCATACAGAGCAGTATAAACAAGTCACTGTATGAAATTTTAGTTTGTACTGACTTCATTAGTGCTTTTTATGTAGCCTGTTGTAAAAGTAGGCAAACATTAAGATGAGTTGATGTACCCCTTGGAAGACCTCTGTGTACCACCAAGGGTACACTTACCCCTGGTTGGGAACTACTGAACTAGAGAATACAAAGGGACTGCCTGGATGTAACTGGAAGAAGAATTTGGCCATTATATAGCTGCCCAACTGCTCCCATCTTCAGTTCCTCTTGCTTGTCCCATTCGTTCTCCCATCTGTCGTGCAGTCGGACGCACAGATTGTACCTGTAAATACCACCACCTGCCCTTATGCTAGGGCAATAAGAGACTGAAATGGATTTCTGACAATACTCACTGTCCTCTTGCATATTGAGACAGAGTTCACTTAGAATAGTGCCCTTCATTTGAATGAAAGAATGTGTCATAAACCTAGCTCATTCATTAGGTATGCCTTAATGAAGAAAGCTGTAATACCCCCCTGTGACAGTCCGTCCTGACAGATATAGAGAGTGGGGGAGGGCAGATATATCCGCCCTAGAATGGTGAAGAGTCTATTCCCTGTGAGCTGAAAAGGGTTACCTCAGGTTAATTAGAGACACCGAAGGCCAGTTCTGGGCTCCCAGTGACCTTTTAAAAAACCCATCTTCTGGTGAGAGAGGGAAGGGGAGAGATGGGAGACAAGCTGTGGAAGGCTGTTCTCCTTCCTATGAAGCAACCATTGCTAATAGACTGTTTGGGGAAGGACTGGCACCCAGAGGCCTGCATAGTGAGACTATGCCCCAGATAAGGGGCAGGAAAAATTATTCCCCTTTTTGTGTTGTGAGCTTGTTTGGCTAAAAAGTATCCTTGAAGCCAACCTTGTAATAAAAGGAATAAAAAACCCAAGTGAGAAATGGAAAAACTCTCCACAGTGGGACCGATTTGCCCCCACTACCACAGGGGGAACCACTGTGTATGGTGAGGTGAAGGAGGTGCCCTGCCACACTACTTGTGCGGGGAAAATGATGTGAAATAATTTTGACATATAAACCAAAGTAACTTTTAAAATTATATTAATTTGCCCTTTTCTCACATCTTTCACCTGAGGACCTCGCAGTGCTTTACAAAGTGGATGTGTAAAAAATGACATGATGTTCTTCCATGCTAATTTTATCTCTTTTGTTCCATAGTAGATGTGTTCACTTTACAAATACAGGCTTCAGTTATAGTCAGTGAGATTCCTTGCAGGTGCGGCGATCTGACTGCAGGACTCAGGCCATAAGGATTTTTTCCTTTAATTGCAAATGCCGCCTAGGATCTGAGATCCAAGCTGGTTTCTTTCCTTCTGCATCATGACCAGTACTAAAGACTCTGCAGGCAAAATTATGGCCTCTGTTTCCCCTGTGCAACTCCTGTTTTCTGTCCAACTGGCTATTGACAGTGGGGGAGGAGGGAACAAGCAACAAAAAAAATCATATGAAAATTTGATATGGAATCAGAGTAAAACATGGAAGCCTTCAGTACTATTTACACAGGGTCACTTTTAAAAAGAGAGACCCCCCGACTTTAAAACTGTCAAGATAGATCCAGTGCAAGGCCCTGATCTTCCCAAAACCTATACCTACCTCTGTTCAACTTTGAGTACATGAATAGTCCCACTGAACTGTTTGCAGGCTCAGGGGGAAATATCAAATTAGGGTATGTCTGCACTGTGATAAAACATCCGTGACCAGCCTGTGTCATCTGACTCAGGCCTGCGGGTATATAAACTTGCAGTGCAGATGCTGAAGCTTGCTTTCTGGGATGTAGGGAGGGTCTCAGTGCCAGGACTCCAGCCTTAACCCAAATGTCTACACTGCAGTTTTATAGCCCTGCAGCGCAAGCCCCACAAGGCTGAGTCAGCTGGCAGGGGCCAGCCAGGGATTTTATTGCTGTGTAGACACCCTGAAATGGAAGCAGAATCTAGGTGGGGCCTTGCACATAAGGATGGGGAGATAGAATTTACACTGAAAGAGAGAGGAAACCAAGAAGGGGTCATAAGGACATTGTAGTAAAAGTGAATACTGCACCCCATTCACTATGCAAGGACATAGGGATGTAGCTTTTCTAGACCTAAGCACAGTAATGTTCCTTATTTCAATTTCAAATGCAGTAAGAAAACCTGGTTTGATCTGATATCCTTTCCTAGTGAATGTTTGAAGTGCTGGAGTATTGCCTGTCAAAAAGCTGTCTTGTGATAAGAATATTTTCTTCTTCAAATAAATGAAATAGATTAAAGCATTTCCAGTTTCAGAATGTTCTTACTCCAGTAGATGCTGAAAAACTTGTAAATTAAGATTTCTCAAAGTGCTAATTATTCCTGAGTCATCTCTTGTTTAGCAAGTTTTCAGATTGCTAATTTATGGTTACAATAATTAAAAAAATCTAGACTCTGTGTGTGTGTGTGTTGTGCAGGGGTGGAGGATAAAGAGAAGCCTCTGTGATTTTCCAGCTCTTAGATCCATTGATGTTTAAAGTCCCAGCTACACAGTAAAATTGTTGTATTAGGGAATGTAACAGAGTAGCTGGCTCATTCAGTGAAACTGGGCTCTGAACTCCTGTTCCAGCCCAGGTGTTCCTAGTTGGGCCAATGAAGAGGATGGGGCACCACCGGCAGAGCTAACTGAGGCCTAGTGGAAACAAGTCTCAGAACAGAGCCAGTCAGGAGAAGGGTGGGAGAGAGAGCTGCCAGAGAGGAGGTTCCTCGGGAGAGGGCTGAAGGCAGAAGAGCAGCAAGTGGCTGGTGTCCCAAGCCAGAGAGAGTTGCCAGCTGGCTTTAGCTTAGAGTGCTGGAGCCAAGGGCTAAAAAGGGCTGAAGGAAGAGGGAGCGGCAGAGGGGCTTACCTGCTGGTGTCTCATTGCCAAAGAGCTGAGCCCCAGAGGACCCATGAAAGGGCCAGGGGAATTATGGGATGCTGCGCTGGCAAGGATGCTCCCAGCGGTGAGAATTCCTGCTGGAAAAAGCGGGGTTGCTCCTGCAAAGGAAGGGCTGGGGTGGCTTTCCTGGTAGAAGGACAGAAGAGGATTGGCAGAGTTTGGACGTGGTAGAAGAAACCAGACTGGGGTAAGTGTTATGTTAATGCCCAAGAGGATATGTGATTTTTAAGAACTACATGCCACAGGTGCCAACATTTGCCAGTGGGTGCTTGCCCAAAGTTTTGCCCAAACTCCGCCCCTGCCTGCCCCATTGGAGCCCTCCGCAAATCCACCTCTTCTCCCCCCAGCGCACCGCATTCCCTCTCCTCCCTTCTCCCTCCCAGGTTTGCTGTGCGAAACAGCTGTTTTGCGGTGCAAGCGCTGAAAGGAGAGAGAAGCAGGACACAGTGGCGCGCTCAGGGGAGGAGGCAGAGCGAAGGTGAGCTGGGATGGGGAGCTGCAGCTGGGTGGTTTGCACCCACCAATTTTCTCCAGCCCCGGAGCACCCGCGGAGTCGGCGCCTATGCTGTGTGCAGTGGGGTAATATGGACCATGTTTGGGGACTTTTGTTATGGATTGCTGGCACAATGCTTGTCCATAAGCTGGACTAGAGGTCAAGATTCTCTGAAGTTATTGGGGATCCAAGAGGGAAACAGAAATGAGGGGCCATATGCAGGTCTGCCCTGAGGCTACCGGAGGGTGCCCAAAAGGAGGCTCTCAGTTACAGGGCACTTGGTTACAGCATACGGGTCTCCTGATATGGTTACAAGTTGTCTTGGAGTCTCTGGGATCAAAGCACGTTGAACTATGCTCAGTGCCTTAATTACAGTTATAGGCTATGAGCCTGCAACTGGCTCTATGCAAGGCAGATCCCTCCCTGCCTCTGCACAGGACCCTCTGATCGCAGTGGGTTTCTGCATGGGTGGAGGAGTCTGCCTGTGCCGAGACAGTTGCAGGACTGGGACCATAGTGCAAATGAGCCCTGAGATCCTCTCTTTGCCCAGCTTTTCCTCACTCTCCATGTCCCTACCAGGGGGTCGTGACCTCTTGTGGTCATGAGGTTATTATGTGGGGGGTTGTGAGCTGTCAGCTTCCACCCCCAACCCCCACTTTGCCTCCAATATTTATAATAGCATTAAATATAAAAAAGTGTGTTTAATTTTTAAGGGGGGGGTCACACACATAGGCTTGCTATGTGAGAGAGGTAACCAGTACAAAAGTTTGAGAAGCACTACTGTAACATAAATGATTAAATCTTCTTGTCGTCTATGTTAATGACAAAAATAACGTTTAAATCCCCTGTTGTTGTTGTTGTTTGTTTTTTAACTTAGCCTATATTTGGATTCTGGTGTCAATTTAATATTCCCTTTTCTTTCCAGCAGAGGGCGGATTTGTGTCATAAACCTTCCATTTGTTCATTCTATCAGAATTGAATTGAATTCTGAAGTACATCAGTCTGTTCAAGCATCATTAGAACATCAGTCTCTTTCTTTGGTAATTTTCCTTATAAAGTACATTAGAGAGATCATACCCTAACAGTAGAACAAACAAACAAAATCCCAGTAGCAACTTCTCATCTTGTTAAAGGATTTGGTTAGCCTGCTGTGCACAGAGGCAATGCAAATTCTTTCATCTGATTCCTAACATCTCCATCGGATGTTTTCTCTTGGTGATTGTTTGCATATTTACCTCATGCATTAGAATGGAAAATTCAAAACATTTTCCGCACTCATGTCAGCTGATGATAATCAAATGACATTGCTCCTGTTGCTGAGACATGAAACATGTAGTATTTAAAAAAAATTATACTAGTGAAACCCAAACATAATTAAGGCCGGGAGGCTAAAAGTGGGGGAATGCCTGACATGGTTGTGTCATGCAAAATGCTCTAAAAAAAGCTCAGGTTGTTGTATCATTATGACAAGCCCTGACATGGTGAGCAGCATGGCTATGTTTGTATAAGTCATCTGAATGCTTAAATGCTCCCCTGGTTCCAAAGCAACGTGTTGTGGCAGTGCTGGCTGGGGGAATTCTGAAGCAAAGATGTGTGCTTTGCTAATTTGCATGTTATCGCCCAGAATCCTCTTTTGCCGTACAGCTATTTCATATAGAAGTTGTGGTGTGGGAACCAACAGGCATCAAGTTTATGCATATACTTACTGCTTTAGTGTCTTATCACAGCTTCCTTCAGCTCCTCTTTGTGTTGAGTCTCATTTCTCAGTTGTCACATCCTGTCCTCTGGCCAAAATGAGATTATTAATGGAAATGCTCTCATTTTATAGGCATCTACACACACACTAGCAGTTGTTGCTGTTCACTTTGTCTTCTCATATGTGTGCCCAACGTGTCCTTGCTGTTCTAGGCTCACTTGGCTTTCTCTATGTATTCCTTTTTCCACTGACTTTGTTTGAACGGTGTAAATGTTTTGTGAAACATTACATGGCATTGCAGACAATACAAGTGTGGTATTACTGTACTCTAATAGCTGTAGCATAGTCTACCATTCTAATAATTACAGAGAAATACGCTGAGTGTAGTGTGGAGCTGACAAATGTTAGCATTGCTCCATGACTCCGTGAGGGATATTTTTCATGGACTAGTATATTGCATGTCACTTGTTTTGCGGCTGTGAACTGCTACTTAATACTTTGTGTTGTCCAAGCATGGCACAGCTGGTACTCCCTGCTTCAGTTTCTCTCCTCAGGGCTGGGGTATCTTTGGCTTCCCAGAGACTGGCCTGTGCTAGAGATGTGGCTTAATCCTTCAGCCAAGTCACAACGAAAACAATCTTTTTTCAGGTTACCAAGGTCCAAACTAAAAACTCCCAAACAAATGAAATGGTTCCCCTGACCTTCAGGGCTTTGCTTCAGCCCAGCCTCTGGGCTCTGTTCCCAGCTCCATTCTGGGCTTCGTGCTTCATGTCCTTCCCAGCTGTAGTATAGAACCCTGGGTCCACTGGAGTAACTTTTTCCTTGCACACCATGGCTCAGGGCCTTCCGGAGGAGAGACAGCCTACCTACTCCCTGGAGTTCGCACTGTCTCCCCCGCACCCACCTCCCACCGCTGATTTCACTTTGGCCTTTTATAAGGCCCAGGTAGCCCTCGTCCCCCTCGGTCTGGGAAGCCATTAATTAAATATGCCACAAAGGTGACTGCCCCTACCTCTCTCAAAAAAGGGCCAGTCACCCTTTGACCTTCCCCTCACATTCGGGTCTGTCTTTGTCCGTTTAGATCAGGGGTAGGCAACCTATGGCATGGGTGCCGAAGGCGGCACGTGAGTTGATTTCAGTGGCACTTGCACTGCCTGGGTCCTGGCCACCGGTGTGGGGGGCTCTGCATTTTAACTTAATTTTAAATGAAGCTTCTTAAACATTTTAAGAACCTTATTTACATAAAACAATAATTTAGTTCTGTGTTATAGACTTAAAGAGAGACCTTCTAAAATGCATTACTGGCACGCAGAAACGTTAAATTAGAGTGAATAAATGAAGACTCGGCACCTCACTTCTGAAAGGTTGCTGACCCCTGATTTAGATCATGCACTCTTCAGGGCAGGGATTGTCTCCCCCTTTCTACTTAAAAAGCATCTACCCCAATCTAAATAATAATAGTTCCTAAGTCATCACTGTCCAGGGTGATGGGATGTAGTACCCAGAGAGAGCCTGAACTTCTTGAAAAATCAGGGAGCTTGCTTTAAGTGTCCTTCAGTTTGGCAGTCAAATTTCAACAAGGACCCCTGCTTGCCTTTGGCACAGGAGTATCCCTAGCCATTTTGCCAGCCAGGGCAGAAAATATTTTCAGTGGCCCCTACCTGTCTCCTAGCAGCTGAAGGGAGAAGGGGGAGGAAGGGAAGCCGAGTGGCATAGTTGTCCAGTACCTCCTAGAAATTAGCACCTAGCCTGCTTGCCCACTCCTAGAAATGGCCTTGCTCTGGCACATTAACTGAATTGGCCAGTTTTGAACCGAGGTCTCTAGAAGTGAAGGGCTAGCGTATGAATCCACTGTAAAACCTGTCCCGAAAGAAAAATACCTTTTCTAATTACCCTCACATTTATGGTAGTTACTAGGGCAGAATAATGTTTTATGACCTTTGGATTGGCCCATTATTACTACATCATCTTGCAGTGCAAACTTTGCAAAGGTCACTATAAGAGTTTTTAAAAAAATCCAACTGTGATATATACCCTTAAACACAGGGAAAAATAAATATCCCGACAACTATAGTGACATTTGCACCATAGGGCACAGTGCAAAGGTTATGAACTATTATTCAGCACTAGTAGCAATGTTATCCTTTTATTTTTGCCTGGCGGATACTCAATGACATTTGTGCTCCTGAAGGAAATTCCTGTGAACATCAATAACTTAAAACATGCTGCCTTGGGGGGGCCTGTCATTCTCCCACTGGAATCAGTGGGAGTTGTTGCCTTTTATTTTAATGGGAGCAGGACTGGGCCTGAAATTCCCATGACAGTTCATCAAAAGTGAGATGACCACATGGTTGAAAAAACATTTTTAATGAAGAAATAGAAACTTGAGCTCACCTTACATTCAATATAGAGTAAAATATAGCAAATGTAGTACTAGGAGGATGGTTTTTATCATTGGTTGTCTTGAAAGGCTTTTGGCTCATCATACAGTTTAGCACTTATGCCATACTTTACATCTTCACTGCACAAACATCGGCTGATTTATCTTTACCACACTCCCATGAGGTAGGTAAAGAACAATTCCCCCATTTTACAGAGAAACAGAGATTTGAGATTTGACTTTCTGACTTGGATGGCTAGTATAATGCTCCTAAATCCATAGATATGTAAGTTCCTAAGACAAGTGGCCTGGCTTTTTCAGAGCTGTGGGAATTCCTGAACCTCACTGATTCTGGCCCTATACTACTTGTTTACACATGCTCAGCAGCGGAATTTTTAAAGTGAAGGTGTATGACAGTCTTCTTCACCAGTCTAATCTGAGATTATAGTGGAGCCCTCAGGGTGAGGGAAATTCTATCTGCAACTGCAATTCATGTTGGCCCCTGTCTAGAAACACACCTTAGCAATCAAAATGCTGGATAAGATATACAAATCTGAAAAGAACGCCACGCCTCCTCCTGTGTTCCGGGACAAACCTATCTGGATACAATGAGCTATATGAAAGCTAAAATGCATGACTAATGATGATAGCACCTGTTTATTCTTTGCTTTCAGCCACAGTGTGCCAATGCCTAGAGTGCGTGCATGGTGAGGGAGACATAATGAGCCGTTCCCTCTTCTCTTTTTGTTCCTGCACAAGAATCAGGCATAATGACAGTCTTTGCACTTCGGGAAGTGCAGGGGCTGCTCCCTCCTAGCATGTGCAGGGACAGAAAGCACCCCAGTGGGTGGCTTTGGTCCTTCTTCGTGCTGACCAGAGGCACTAGCTAACCACATGAGGAGGGAAAGGAATCAAGTTGTACTAGCTGGGAGGATGATAGTGCAGTGCACCTTGCTACCGTGTGCTTCAGGGGGCTCAGGGAGATACTGGGTCTTCTGAGACCCGGTCGCCATCTGGATCTTCTTCTCGGGGGGTGGTGCCCACACTGCCTGTGATTTGGGGTAGTAACTAAAAGGCACAATCTGTCTCTGTTTGTTTTGATGTTTTATAGTAGGCAAAAATGTCAAGCGTGATTTTTTTCAGAGTGCTTCCATTTTCTGTGGGCAGTTTTGAACCTGGAGGGGACTGTGCCCATAATTTTGCACCCACATTTCATTCATTTTTTTCCTGGCAATTCACCTGCACGTATCACCTTGTGGGATCCTCGTTAACAGTGAAGAGTTGTGACCACAGAAATGGTCTAATCTGAAACGGGGACCATGAAGTTGCTGCTGGTTAAAAACATACATAATTGTCCTCTTTGTTAATTTTGTGCATTTTATAGCTATAAGGTACAGCGTCTCATCATGAGGAGCTTTTCCTCAATCAGTTTCAGAGAGACTTGCCAATGGCTGCAATGGATCAAAGATTTCACCCTTGTATTTTTTTTAATTAAAAATTAGGTGTTACTCAAATGCTGTACTACTGAGGGCTAAACTGGTGTAATTTCACAAATAGCAGTTTAGATTTGCATGTATATCAAGAAAGAGAAGCTAAATCTATCATATGGCTTTTCACTGATTTCTCAAAGCTGTTGAGTGATGTTAATGGTAGACCTAAGTGTTAGTAGGGACGGCTTCACCACAGACTCTCTGTGAGTGCCTTTCTGACTTGCTTTCATTTTTCAGCTATGACATACTTCACAACTGAGTGTTTGGAGGGTGGCTGTTCTGGTCTATTGTTGTGGAAGGCAATTGCAAGAGTTGTTCAAAGAAATGACTAGTTACAGTGGACAACATTTTCCAAAGCACCTACATCACTTGGAAGCTAAGTGCCATTTTCAAAAACACACAAATCACAAATGATTTTGAAAGTTGTATCCACTGTCTATAAGAGTGCCCACCAATAACCTGAGCCCTCAGCCAGAGCTTTTGGGATCAACTTCATCAGCAAGACAAGTCAGGCTTCTGGTTGGATTGTGTACTTTTAATTATGAAGGACCAGATTCTGTCACTATTCCATACAGCACTTGCCTTACACTACAGTAGTCACATTGAAATTAATGGGATTACTCACAGAGTAAAGTATGAGTAATAATGAATAACACTAATACTCAATATGAGTAATAGTGGCAGAGTAGAGCCCTAAATATGTAGTTAGACAAAGGAGGGTCTGCTGGGAGCAAGCATCTCATTCACATTTTCAGTCAAGTCAGATTGTTGCTTGATCCTCCCAAAACACAGGCTATAGCAGGGGTGGGCAAACTACAACCCGCAGGCCCGTCCTGTCTGGCCCCTGAGCTCCCGGCTGGGGAGGCTAGCTCCTCCCCCCTCCCTTGCTGTCGTCCCTTCCCCACAGCCTCAGGGCACTGCACGAGCAGTGCTCTGGGGGGTGGGGCTGCGCGCTCCGGCAGATCAGCATGGCAGCATGTCTGGCTGTGGGCCAGACACGCCGCTTTGTATGGCATGATAAGGGGGCTGGGGCCAGGGCCAGACCTGGGGCCGGGGGGTTGGATAAGGGGCAGAGGGTCTCGGGAGACGGTCAGAGGACAGGGAGCAGAGGGGGTTTGATGGGTGTGGGAGTCCCAGAGAGTCTGTCAGGGGGAAGGGGTGTGGATAGGGTGAGGGCAGTCAGGGGACAGGGAGCAGAGGGGTTGGACAGGGGGTGAGGTCCTGGGGGGTAATTAGGGGCGGGGGGTCTCTGGAGGGGGTGGTCAGGGGACAAGGAGCAGGGTGGGTGAATGGGTTAAGGGTTCTGAGGGGGGCAGTCAGGGGGCAGGAAGTTGGTGGGGGCTGGATAGGGGGCAGAGTCAGGCTGTTTGGGGAGGCACAGCCTTCCCTACCCAGCTCTCCGTACAGTTTTGCAACCCCGATGTGGCCGTCGGGCCAAAAAGTTTACCCACCCCGTGGCTATAGAATTAATACAGTATTATACCAAAGACTTCTCAACTGTTGTTTTGTCTTTTTCTCAGGATATCGCACACACACATGACAGCGAATGAGTCATGCACACAGCTGGTCCCCTGACCTGTGTTTTCTTTAATTTTGGTATAGTTTGTATCCTTACAGAAGCTTTTACTTAAGGTTTATATGTCAAAAACTTTTGACAATGTCCCTCCAAAGAGGCGATTTGTAGTCATAGGGTGAGAGATGAAGTGCTGCCATGAAATGAGAAACTGGTTAAGGAATGGAAAACAAAGTGTGGAAATGGTCAAATTTGCCCATGGTTAAAGGTCCAAAGAGAAGTACCTTAGGCTCTGTACTAGAACAGGTCATGGTTTTTATATATTATATATATGCTCATTATCAGAAAGAAAGGAAAAATTGTTGATGATACACAATTATTTAGGCTACTGAGGAAGAATATAACCAATCTAGGCAAATGGGCAACACAATGGCAGATGAAATCATATTCCCAAATACAAGGGAATGAACTATGGCAGGAACAATTAGAACTACTCACTACAGGTTTCTTTTACTGAGTTTTAAAGTAATTCTAATGACACTAGGGAAGAAAGGCCTGGGTGTCATTGTGCCCAGCCCAGTGTAAATATTTCCTCACTGGATGATGTTGGCCATGTTCTTCTCCCTCACTATAGTGGCACAGATAAGGGGAAACAGTTGCCATCAAAGTTTTGCTGGAATGAGGAATTCAACACTCCACTCTAAATATAAAGTAAGTTCCACTCCTGTTCTAAAGTGGGTGGTGGTGAAGAAGACGTGTCCTTTTCCCACTACCCAATGCCTCAGCTGCCTCCTCTTTGCCAGCCCCCTGAAACTGATTCCTTCCTGGTTGTGAAAAGCCCCAACTACCTTCCCAGCTGTTAAAGCTTCAAGCTTTCTTCCAACACCATCTGCTATTATGTGTTGCCATCTGCCAATAAAAAAAAAATAAAAAAAAAATCTGTGGAACAACCATTTGCAGGCAAAATAAACAGAATTTTATTTATATATTCAGGATACTATTGATTTGGCTGGGCTGAGAATATGGGAATGAGAGGGTTTGGGAAGAAGGCAGCACCACATAATTCAGGGATCAGGCCCTGAGGCATAATTTAGGTCATTTGAGCCACACACTGTTAGCATGGCTTTGACTAGGGTAATACTCTAAGGCTAGTGGGAGCTGTTGGTGCTCAGTAGCTCTGTATATCAGGCTAATTTTATCTAGTATTTAAATATGGACTTAGGAATCTAACTTTAGGTTCCCTTAATGGAAAATGTTGACCTGGGGACTAATGCCTGACCAGAACAATCCTGAATGGTTTGACCTGCTATAAGAACAGCCATACTGGGTCAGACCAAAGGTCCATCTAGCCCAGTATCTTGTCTTCCGACAGTGGTCAGTGCTAGGTGCCCCAAAGGGAATGAACAGAAGAGGTAATTATCAAGTGATCCATTCCCTGTCGTCCAGTCCCGGCTTCTGGCAAAAAAAGGCTAGGGACACCATTTCTGCCCATCCTGGCTCATAGCCATTGATGAACCTATCCTCCATGAATTTATCTAGTTCTTTTTTGAAACCTGTTATAGTCTTGGCCTTCGCAACATCCTTTGGCAAAGAGTTCCACAGGTTGACTGTGCGTTGTGTGGAAAAAATACTTCCTTTTGTTTGTTTTAAACCTGCTGCCTATTCATTTCATTTGGTGACCCCTACTCCTTGTGTTATGAGGAGTAAATAACACTTCCTTATTTACTTTCTCCACACCAGTCATGGTTTTATAGACCTCAATCATATCCCTCCTTAGTCGTTGTCTTTTCTAAGTTGAAAAATTCCAGTTTTATTAATCTCTCCTCATACAGAAGCCACTCCATACCCCTAATAATTTTTGTTGCCCTTTTCTGAACCTTTTCCAATTCCAATATATCTTTTTTGAGGTGGGACGACCACATCTGCACACAGTATTCAAGATGTGGATGTACCATGGATTTATATAGAAGCAATATGAATCCGTTCAAGAAAAATTTCATAGTCCAAGATATGAAGTGATTAGTATAGGCGGAGAATTTCTCTGTCAGACACAATTACTATATAATTATAGTTCAAGTCAGAGCAGTCTCTGTTATGACCATATCAAAGGCTACAGTCAAACTTTGCTCAGTAATGATTTTGTAATGTAGATAAAAATTTACCAGTGCCTCAACTAAGGTCATTGAATCAATCTTATTTTTGGTTTTAAATCACATGTGAATCCAGGTATTCAAATGCAATGGGCTACTTTGTTGCTGCCTAGCCCAAATAAAGGATTTATCGCCATTTATGCTAACAAAGCTCATTTGGGTACACCAAAGGAATGTAATTCCAAAATGTTCAAAACACTTGCTTCTATTGAGAGGAGCACAACTAAAATCCTGTTAATTTGCTTTAAAATTTAGCCCATGCTCAAATTCATACCCCTGTAAATTACTTGTGTACAATCAGTGTGATCTTATAAGTGAAGTCAGTGGAGTTTGACCTGTGTAAAAACTGGTGTGAGGAGAATCAGGTCCATTATGTTTCAGCTGAAGTGTCACCAATGGCTTGATTTGGTAGCTGCATCTGTACTTTGTTTGTACTTTGTACAACATCCTCTATTGCATCCTGTGAGTTGGGTGCATTGAAGACAGAAGTAATCAAGCTGGCAAAGTAAGTAACATCAGTTCCTGCAGTCTGTTTCTAGTGTGATCTTCGAGTTGACAGAGTCAATTATCTCTCTCCTTATATTTGTCACTAGACTAGAGATACAGAAAGGATTTTTAAGTCTATTTTAAAGATTAAAAACTCAACAGGCTTTTTGTTATTTGAGACAGCTAAAGTGGCAAGAAGAGGGAGACATCCAAGACTCATGTCTGATTTGTGGGGTTTTTATACATGGGTCATTGAAATCAACAGGGAAGGCTCTCCCTGATCTATGTAGGCTTTGGATTAGGCCCCTGAGATATACAGCATATTACAACAAACTAGAAACGTCTGCTTAAAGCTGCCAGCTCTACTGAGTATTTGCATACATGTGGAATGTTAGTCAGCTTTCACCAAAATAATCAAAAGTGACTTGAGAATTCTGTATCTAATTTATACTTAAGAGATAACTTTTCACATATCCTGGAGATTGATGTGAATGGTGTTTGCTATGAGCTGTTGTGGATGGGATATGGCTTCTATCAACACCCTGTGGCCTTCATGAAGAATGCAGCTTACACAAGGCAGGTTGCTATTTTGTACTTTTCTGGAGACCACCCAGGAATTAACATCCAGAGTCCACAATTTTGAGGCAATGTCCAATTTCTTGGAGAAATAATCTCTTGAAATGTAGAGAAAGGTGCCCTAGCATGTGTATACATGAGAGTGACAAAGCAAAAGCCAGGAAAACAAGAAAATACTTAAAGCAGTTGGTCACATATCACAGCTACTAGGGTTAAGGACCTGATTCAAAGCCAATTGTGGGCAATGGAAGGACTCACTGATTTTCAATGGGCTTTGGGGTGGCATATATAGGCATACAGGGCCAGGGTGCCAGCCATTTAAAGGCTACATTTTATCATCACCCAAAAACGTTTAAACTGTTGAAAAATCAAGGTTTCTTTACCCTGCTTTCCTTTTCAGCAATTTGAACAGGTGCAGGAATCTCCACTGGAGAAGAAAAATCTCAACCCTTGACCTGCCCACCACTGAAAGCAATGGAAGACCCAAATGGGATGTGTATAACAGTAAATGGCTACCTCCCATTGTTGAATGACAGCTCTCAGTAACGAAGTGTCATCTTGGCCTGAGGAAGAGCTCTGTCCGCTCAAAAGCTTGTCTTTACCACCATCAGAAGGTGGTCCAATAAAATATATTACCTCACCCCCCTTGTCCCTCAAATCTTCTTATCCAAACTTTGCGGCACAGAGGAGCCTCATTAAAGTCTAATGGCTCAAATAAAAAGGTTTTAATGCACACAATACCCTAAATGAGACTCTGAGGGCTGATTACTGCATATGACGTCTCCAATTCTTTCTATAGAAAGTTTCACCCTGGGTGCTTATGCATTAATGACATGCAATGTGCAACCGTTAGCGTTTTCTGTCATAACGTATGTTGGCACTTGCACGTCCAATTCAAGCTGGAACTCAAAGTCCAGAAGTACATATGCAGAACTGGGGGGAAATGAATTAAGAAAACATGTTTGGACTTCAAAAAGAGTTCATTTCAAATTCAAATACTCTAATTTGGGGTGATTGTCTGGGCAGATTTTTCTGAATCAGTTTTTCCATTCGTAGTAAGTACTTGATTACTAATTCCTCTAACCTTTCTAATTCAAGCAATTTTGCATGTTCCACATTCTTCACAGCCAGCTGTTGAAACCTTCTTGGCAGTAATCATCAGAGGGTTTTTGCTTGCTTGTTTTGGTGGGGTTTTTGTTTTTGTTTTTTTTGATTTACTAGAATGAACAATTGGTTTCTGCAGCAGGAATACTGCGATGTGCTTGTGTTTTAATCTCAGACTCTCTGAAGCAGTAACTGTAAAGTGTGGATCTTAAACAGACTTGCACATAAAAAGAGCACAACGCCAGATGCAGGTCAGTAACAAATACTCCTCCTTTATTGTTTTTCTACAGAGAGACCTACTTAAGATGACTGCTGCCCTCTCAGAATTGTTAAGATTGACTGTTAAAGTGGATTCTTCTTGATACTGGGACTATGCAAAACTAGACAAGGACCATTAACTTTGAACAAGGACCAATAAATACCTGGAATCCTCAGCATTCCTTGATCCCTTTCCTTCTAGTGTTAGTTAGAGTTGATTGAAACTTTCTGAACATTTTTTCCCACCAAATTTGGCCTTTTTCAAAAACACAAAACTTCGTTATAATGGCTTTTAATTTTTTTAAAGTACATTTTGTTGACAAAACCCCAAAATGAAAAATATTATTTTCTATCCCACTAACCCTTTGTTTTTAGTTTTTCCTTCCACACCACTTTCTCTCCACCCCCAACCAATCTGTTTAGTTTTTTACCAAGAGAATGATTTGAGAGGGGATTCATGAATCAGGGATTAAGAAAATACTTAAAGCAGTCCATTTGTTTTTGCACATGCACCTAAGTTGTTATATCATTTAAAAAAAGATATAAACATATTTCCATGTAGATCATAGAAAAACCACCTCACAGCAATGACTTTCACTACTTATCTGAGTTGGAGTTGAACTGGTGATTTAGATGTGAAAGGATCTGTGTTCAGGTACTATTCCACTGTCCAATCCTTTTTATTTACTATAAAACTTATATAATTGGTGAAACAAAAAACATTGAGCTCACACAACTATCCATTGATAACGTGAACCAAGATCAAATCTCCTGACTTATACATGAGAGCTATCCACTTCCAGCTCTTTTGCTTTAGGCAGCAGCATTTGATTTTTCTTGAATGTTCATCACATAATTCTTAGGCTATGCTAGGTGAGCTTTACCACTGTATATATTGGCAAAGCACTTCTAGTGTGATTGTAGCTACACCAGCAAAACTGTGCTTTGTACTGGTACAGAAAACTCCTCCTCCTCCCATGAATGAAACAAGCTGTATCAGTAAATGTGTAGCTTTTCTGGCATAACTTCATCTATGATAGTGATTTCTGCCGATACACTGTGTAGGTCAGGGATTACATCTCTTCATAGCCCTGACCACAGAGCTATGCCAGCAGTATCTGTATCGGAGACAGAGCTTTCAAAAATAGTTATTTGGGCCTGCTTGCCCAATGCAGTATTGACCCATGATGATATACTGTCCTGAATCACTATGTACATTAGAGTTTTTGTAAAAGTAAATATGCCTACGGAGTTCAGATTATCCACTTCCCTTTTATTGTGCCATAAAAATGTTCTTTCAGTTGCAGTATCGAAGTAATTAGCAAAAGTAAAACAGGAAACCATGAAGGTTAAACTTTTGATCCCATTAAAATAGCTGTTCTAAAGAGAATCAGATAAGGATAATGTCTCATTAAGGCTTAATTTATCATCTGGGGACACGAACAACCTTTAAAGCTTTGCAGCTGACTAATGGATTTATTACACAGTAATGCCTATGATCTGCTGTACTTCGAAGTTGTGTTGTACTAAACTGACTTTTAGTGCCAAAACCTTACCCATTTCTTGCAAAACTACTTGAAGTGAGTAGGATGGTGCCCGATGCCAGCTGTAGCCTGCAGTATGTGATAATCTGTACCAAAAATGGACCTATAGAGAAAGCAAAACATGCTTGGAACTCCATTGCATCACTAAGATGTGGGCAAGCTTTGGAGTTTGCAACTCCAGAAAGCTATGTCCTGGAAGAGGTTCAGTGTCTCTCAGAGCTCTGTGGGGTTCAATGTCAAAGCCCTCTGTACCCAATGTCCTCTGCTGGCCAAGAGAGACAAAGCACCAGCCAGACCTATGGCATTATATACAAATATTAATCTGTACTGTTTATATTAGTGCCTATAGTCAAAGCCCCATTGTGCTGGACACTGTACAGAGATGTAGTCAGAGACTGTTCCTCACGAAAGAGCTTCTAATCTAAATGTACAGGACAGGCAAAGGGTGGGACTCATGAGAGAGGAAATATCATTATTCCCATTTAACAGGACGGGAATTGAAGCATAGAGAGACTAAGTGAAATCTGGCAGAAATGTAAATTGAACCCAAATCTCCTGAGTCGCAGTCTTGTGGCTTAAGCACGAGACCATACTTCCTTTCTGTCCCTGTCGACAATATGAATATTTACACAGTGTTAGATATGGGGCTGGGCTGTACAGTCTGCTGCAGCTCGGCAGCCTGTTCATCCAAGCCCCAGCAGCTGGCACTGACCCACTCAAACTCTCGTTCCTTAGAGGAGAAGGGACCAGAAGCTGTGGAGGGTACAGTCTGGTATCTTCTTGTAGTCTTGTTTATTTACAAGGATTGCACAAAGTGCTGCTTATGGAACCAAGTTTCTTTCAGCTGGCGCCCCAGACAAAGAACCTCTCTCGGCTTCTCCCAGGGCCGCACCAGGCTTCCACACTGCTGCTTGGTTTTCTTATTCTGAGACTTGTTTGTCTGTCTGTACCCCAGCTTGTCTTTATGCACACTCACTCACTCACTCACTCACTCCGGCAAAAGCCGTAGTGCAGGGTGGTCTGTCCCTTTTAAAGGCCAGGTAGATTGTCAGACCCTGCCGGGAAGAGGTCAGGTGATTTCTAAGGCTTGGTTGGAGCAGAAAAAAAGCTCCAGGAAAACTGTTGGCTCTTGGCTTACTCAAAAGGAAAGGTTTCTGGGTCCCTGCATCCTGTTTAGTCATAGAATAACTTTGTTTGCATTACTTTGTGAATAGAGGTGATCAGAGCGCTTTCAGTTTTGTTGGTAAATGCGGATATGTTGAACTCAAAATACTTAGTGCAAAGGGATCAGGTTCAATGAATTTTTGTTGAACCTTAGGCAGAGTTTTGATGTCACCCTGTCTGCCAGGCCTGGGGTAATCCCAGAGCCTGCAGGGTCTGTGACTATGGGGCAACCCTGCCATGCCAGAGCTTCCGGGCTCTGAGACTTCTTAGCTGGCAGCCTCAAGAAACTGCTGGCCTGGGAGTCAGGAAGCCCTTGGGTGCCTGGCCCTGGGGCCTTCCACATGTTGGGAATGCCCAGAAGCTGCAAATTCTGGGAGTCCCAGTAGCCGAAATTGGCACGTCTGTCAGTTTCTCGACTACTGTTCAGAGAGTAGCAATAGACCAGGTCACACACTAAGCTTGGGGCGCTGTAACCCCAAGGCCCATCTGCATGGCTTTGCAAGGGTTGCCAGCTTTGCTTGACTAGGTCTTGGGGCTTGGAGATGAAAAGTGCTGCTATGAGTGCCGATAATTCTAGTAACAGTAATAAGATAGAGCTAAATTATGTGTGCAACTTCCCCAGGAGAGGCTACAAGAAACCCCGGCCCCCGGTGTTCAAAGCAAGGAGAAAATTTAATCTGCCTCCCAGCATGGCAAGAAAGGGGCTAACTAGTACTGTCTGTGGCACTGTCCATCCCCTGAGTATCTGTAGAATTTAATAGGACTGAAAAACCTACAGAAGTGCCTAAGGAATGAAAAGCTTGGTAGGCAATTTTTAAATCTGGTTTTCATTCTCTAGTCACGTCTATCAGACTTTTCTGCCAGGGTGAGGTAAGTCTTGCTTCTCTGTGCACATTAGGTCTACGCTGAAGGTGTAGCAAGGGTCAGCTATGCCCTGTGCTTTTCTGTTATGTCTGTGAGGCATTATTTCTTTTGATGGCAATAGTGCCTTCAGGTACTGCACCTCCACCTCCCCGCAATTAGGCCTAATCAAATAATTGGTTTCCTGAACTGTCAGAGTGCCAACAGTTCCCTTGACAAATTGACTATAGTCATTTCTCGTGCTTTCTCTATGCCAGTTTCCAGAGGACTGGTCATTTCAATTAGCCTCTTCCCAAGGATGTAGAGGTGGGATATGTTTGTTTTCCTGTGATGAATTCTGCATGAGTGCTTTGTTCCTTCATACAGAGGACATGGGGAAGAGAAATAAAAACACCCCACCAAACCAGAGAGAAACACACAGAGAAGAAGGGAAGTGCTGTAAATCGGAAGGAAGGGGGAATTTAAAAAGACCAAAGAGGTGGGAGGTAGGAAAAGGAGCAAAAAGAAAGGAAGGGGGATGCATTTCCCTAGGTGTATAAATGTTACTAACTTCCTTGTTTTTTCTGTACAAGTTTTGTATGTCATTATTTACTAGCATGGGGCATTTATGGCAGAAAATATTTATCGAGTTATCGGTTGAATTAGTGTCTTCTATTGCACGTAACTGTATGGCAGGGAAAGCGGGAACACAGGGCTAAGCTTAGGGGTGGGCTATGCAGGTGGCCACCCAGGGCACCAGTGGTCAATAGGGCACCATGTGGCAGTGTACCGGTGCTAGTGTCAGAAACGGCACCTCATAGGGAGGCATCCAGTTTTCTCCCTGCTTCCTCCTGACGGAGGAACATGAAGGGGGGTACGAGTGGCCACACACAGATACTCCATGCCCCTCTAGGGGACTGGTGGGGGAGGGAAGTGAGGAGCAACATCAAGGTTCCCAGAATCCAGGTCACTTTCCCCATCTGGGCTGTGCTGTGAGGCATTAGGAATTGCTGCTCTAAGCCCTCCGTTTCCCCCGCACATACACAACTCCCTAGGTGTACACGGAGGAGCAGCTGTCGAGGTGGGAAGCAAGCAGCAATTCTGGCTGCTCTGTGCATCTAGGACGATTTCCCCCATGGGTACAGGCAGGGGGTGCAGGGGCTGGGGATCAGGAGAGGGGCAGGGATCAGGGGCACAAGGGTTGGGGGTGCAGGAGGAAGGCTCAAAAGAGGATGCAGGGATTGGGGTGAAGGTGGCACACTGCAGGGGTTGGGGCACAGGAGAGGGTGCAGGGGCAAAGGGGCACAGTGCAGGGGTTGGGGTGCAGAAGAGGGGCAGGGATGCCAAAATACAAGTTTGCCCAGGGTGACATTTTCCCTAAGGCTGGCCTTGCTTGAACGGATGTATGTTGTAGCCCAGGGTTTTTTGATCTTTCACATAGCTTGGACCACACCTCACTAGAGAGGCTGTCTCACAGGCTACCCCCTCCTCCATTTACAAGTGAATGGCCACTTTTCCTCCCTTACATAATCCTTGTGATCAGCTGCGGCGATGGCTGACATGGGTAAGTAGTATTCGGAAAGTCGTCTTCTTTCCATTCATCCAACCTTCCAGGACTGATGTTACTCCGGAAAGACAACTCTGTTGCAGGGACTGTACTTGGTGGCTAAGTCTTTTCCAGCAAAATGCAACTCCTTAAGAAATGAACGCAAACAGCAGAAGAATCAGCTCAGTTATGTGGTAGAAACACAGCACGGTTGTTGCAGCTGGCAACAAGGAGGACATGCTTCAGCAAGTGACCAAGCAGCTCTCCATAGGCCACCAACCAGTGCTCTGTAGGCCGGCACCCTCTGAGAACATCGAAGGTAGAGAGAGGCCAGGCATCATGTGATAATCCTAGAATGTAGGACTGGAAGGGACCTCGAGCGGTCATCTAGTTTCAGTCCCCTGCCCTCAAGGCAGGGCTAGACCATTCATGATGGGTGTTTGTCTAACGTGTTCTTGAAAACCTCCTGAAGACTGAGGCCATATGCTGACGCTGTGTTTTGTGACACCCTCCTAGGATACCCTGGATACTTCCACTGCATGCATCCGATGAAGTGGGTACTAGCCCACGAAAGTTTATGCTCTAATACTTTAGTTAGTCTTTAAGATGCCACAGGACTCTTTGTTACTTCTGCAATTCCAGACTAACACGGCTGCCCCTCTGATTCTTGACCTCCTAGGAGAGCATTCCAGGTTTGCCCTGGCAACTGAAGCGTATTTATAGATTAGGGACAAGACCCACAAAGAGACTTTGGCATTGTAGCACCTAACTTTTAGGCACTCTGTCACCCAGTGGCATGCTCAGCCCTGAGTTAAGTGCTTAAGCTCCCTGTACAGTGCATGGGGAGAGCTAGGAGCCGAAGACAGAGCTCAGAAGCCAACAAGCTGAGTGGCTAGGTACTGAAGCTAGCTAGTAGGAAATGCTGAGGAGCGGGGCCTAAGCCCCACCTCTTAAAGGTAGGTAGGCACCTAACTCTGCTCAGGATTTACAGATGTGAGCCCTCTCCTGGAGTTAGGACTGACCTGGCTCAGGGGCCTATCTTACAAAAGACAAACAAACCCAGACACCCCCACATTTTCATAGCCCAGTGGTTGGGGCCATCACCTGGAATACAGGAGACCTGTTTTCAGATTCCTGCTCTGCTTGATTTGGAGCAGGGACTTGAAGTTGGATCTCTCACTCCCAAGGAGTAGTCACCCAGGGATGTCTGTTGCGCAAGGTAAGCATGATCAGAGCGTGCCTGGCAAGTCGGGCCCTGCAGGCGAGGTAATTGGAAAATCCTGCCAGGGCTTGAGCGTGAGCTCAGGTGCCAAGCAGCTTGGTAGTATCAGGACTTAAGTGGTACTGGACACGCGCACTGGTGAAAATATAGACGCCCATGGGACTTTACCAGCAGAAACTGAGATGCCTGCAGGATTCAGTGGCAGTGGAGCGAAGGTTTTAAAAATCTCAGTGGGGTGTAAACGGGTGGATTTAGGTGCCTCAAGTGGCAGTTATGGACCTAAATCCCTTTGTTGAGCTAGTCCTAGCAGCTTTCCATCTCAAAGCATATTAAACCCACATTTCGTAGGCACTAATAGTGCCGAGAATTTGTGGATGCCATTACGCATTTCAGAATAACACACACAGCCTTAGACTTGAGAACTGATTGTTGGCAGTGGGAGTATAACAGTTTGAAAACAAGCCAAATTTAACTTCTAGGCTTTGGCCAGTATAGAAAATACACATGCTAAAACAGATTGGCCCTCGGGTCCTGAGTACTCCATGATCGTATATAAAAAAGCTCAGCAAAATGTTCCCTATTTAGTCTTAATCCTGGATTAAACCCCCCTCCCATTAAGCTCCCATAGTCCACTTTGACTTCAGTGGTTTTCTGTAGGGCTGTGTGTGTCTTCTAGTTGGATCGGAGACTTGCGGTGCAGTAGATCACAGGTGCCCCACCAACCACAGAAGATGTTTTTGCTTTGGAATACTGTGTGCTTATGAATATGTGCTTGATCATCAGGAGGAAGGCAGGGGCGGCAGGTTTGTATAATCTTTGGTGTGGCCCAGAATGGGTTCAAGTCCCACCCCGCCCCCTTCCTTATACCCTGATGTATATATTTTTAAAAATAATGTAGAAATGGATTGGGAACAGTAAGCGTTTAACAATTTCCTTATATTGCGCAATGTGGGGAGTGGAGTGAGGGTTGCAACGTGGGGCTGGGGATGAGGGGTTCACGGTGCAGGAAGGGGCTCAGGGCTGGGTCAGAGGGTTGGGGTTGGGGAGTGAGGGCTCAGGCTCAAGGTGTAGGCTATGGGGTGGGGCAGAGCAGGGGATGAGGAGTTTGGGGTGCAGGCAGACTGCCCTGTGGCTGGAACAAGAGAAGAGGATTCCCCCCAACCCTCTCCCTGCCAGGCACAGCAAGCTCCAGGAGAGGGGCCCCCTTCTCCCACCCCCCACACCCCCAAAGTACACTCACCTTGCACCACTTTGACTGCATGTACTTCTAGGGCCCCTTCTCAGGTCCAGGAATCCCCCTCACCTCCCATCAGCCTGCCGCCAGCGCTGCTCCCTTTTGTAGCCAGCAGCAGCTGGCAAGGGAGCGCAGCGTGGAATGGCAGGGCAGCCGCCCGCTGCCCAGAGTGCAGGCAGGGATGCTTCGGTGAGGCGCGCAGGGGTGGCAGGTGAGGCCAGGGGACACTCCAGGGGAGGCATGCGTGGTGACAGGCAGGAGAGACCCGGCCCCAAACGTTGGTGGAGGCAGGCCCCGGGCACTGAATATTGCTGGAGCCTGAGCACCACGGGCCCATATAACTCATCGCCACTAGAGGGAGGATGTAATTTTAACTTGTGCTTCTGAATTGAGAATCATACGTTTCTATTAGGTGACCTAAAGAAGCAATTCCATTAACTCAAGCACTAGGGGAACTGTCAGTTATTTTGTGTGGGGGTTTTTTTGTTTGTCTTTTTAAAAAGCACACACAGAGACCCGTGAATCTCAGCGTGCCTAAACCCAGAGCTTTAGAGTCGGGGTCTTTTTCTCCCACAAGAGCCAGATTCTTGGCTGCCATGAAGAGAAAGTAAGAGGAATTTTGGAAAAAGCTGAAGAATTTTTTTTAACATTGAAGGTGTTGTAAATATACACTTAGAGGAGCAAAAGTGCATTTGCGCTTGCAAAATGAGTACTTGTGTATTCATTGCATTACAGGAGACTATTTTGTAGGTGCAAATGACATGGCCTATTTTTTTTTTAAAAAAAAATGGTTCTGAGAATACGGAAATAACCATTATTACTTAATGGTAAAATCATGAATAAACTTAATGCTAATACTGTTCTTCAGAACATGCATATAATTATTTTTTCTGAGAAAAGAGATACACTAATATTTTAAGGATAATATAATAACATTATAGCTACATAGATAAAATCACTCCCCAGTCTATTCCTCACTCCAGGTGCTTGGGGTGCTATACAAATTATGTTTTAGTTACATTTTACTAAATACCTTCCTACATTCAAACACACAGACTGTCCATGCACAAAAAAAGGGGGATGATAGGAGAACAATGATAAATACTATGGGCTCAATTCTCTGCTATATTTGAGCAGCACTCGTGTGTAGTGAAGAGGGGGAACTAACAGGGACCAGAGCTCCTTGATTCTCAGCCACTTGGCCTTGGCATGACCTAAAGTTACCGAGGGACAACTTTTGACTTGTGTGCTGGTATGAGGAACCAAAGGGCCCAGAGGCGGATCTGGCAGAATAGAGTCACTCTCCCCCACGACACTTTCTTTCCAGTGCTCTTTTGCTGCCTGTTCTTGTACTGGGTGGTCAGCTCCAAGGGGTGGAATTGTGTAGCAGAGCTGGTGTGGGAAAAGGCAGAGCCACCTCTGCCAGCATTGTGCCAATAGAGTTTCCCCAACACCAGGGGATTTCACTACACATTTCCAACCACTTTTGGTTCACTTTGTGCCATAGTGTGGAGAATCCAGCTCTATGTGGGGCCGGTAATGGTCACTTTAAACATAGCTGATGTAAAGGTTAATTAATCAAAATAACTTTGGTTAGATTAGAGCAGTTATTATTAACATACACAAAGCAAATTTTAGACCCAGTTCAAATAAACCTTGTCGATGGGTATGTCTACACAGGGATAAAAAAAAACATGGCTGGTCCAGGTCAGCCTACTTGGGCTAGCAGGCTGAAAAATTATTGTGTAGGCATTCGGGCTCAGACTAGAGCCTGACTTCTGGGTCCCTGCAGCACCCTTACAAGGTCCTAGAGCTTGGGCTGCAATCGGAGCCCAGCAATGTTTAGCCTTGAGCCTGACGACCCTGAGTCAGATGACCTGGCCCAGCCCTGGCCATGCTGGAGGGTTTTGATCCCTGTATAGATGTACCCAATGCAGCATGACTGACGTAGTAATGAGTGGGTTTTATGGACTGTAACTACACCCATTGCATTCATGTTTGAAAATGCAGCCCTCGATTTCTGTCTCATTTTCAAGTGCTGTTTTCAATTTGGAGTGTTTTATGGTTCTTTTCTTGACTGATGGTTTATGGTTCTCTCTTTTCCAAAAGAAATAAATAGGAAAAAAGTCAAGTACTGTGTGACTTAAGCAAAATCCCCATTGATCTTAGTCAGAGCTCTGTCTGAGTAAAGACTGCAATATATGGCTCTTCATCATTATATTTTGCCCTAAACATTCCTGCTTCTGTGTTAACTAAATTAAAAGGTTTGCCTTTGAGTGTCTTAAAATTTTTCCTTTTGTCTTTTAGTTGCACGCTAACTTAGTTGAGCAAAATTATCCCCATGGGAAATGTCTGTATGTAGAAGTCTGACAATTAGATTTCAGCAATTCCCACACCAACTCTCAATCTTGCGCAGTAACTATGTATATTTTGTCCTCATGCTGGCAAAAAAAATTGCTTGTTTTCCCACTATGACAAGGATTGAAAGCTTGTGTTTGTTTTTGTTTCTTGTGGAAAAGGTGGATTCTGGCTACCACAGTGTAGAAGGACGTGTCTGCTTGTACATGGGATCCTTACCCATGTTAGAGGACATGATCCATCTCAGTTTAAATAAAGTTCCAAAACAAGGTAAATGAGGCCCTCTGGCCTGACTTTCAAAACCCTATTGGAAGCCAATAGGCACTGAAGGTCCTTGGGGAGAGAGACAGGCTTTTGAGTCTCACACACACACAGCTCTTTTTCGGATCAGATCAGAATCTCTGTGGGGCTCGAAAGCCTGTCTCTCTCTCCCCAACAGAAGTTGGTTCAATAAAAGATATTACCTCACCGATCTTGTGTCTCTAATATCCTGGGACTGACACGGCTACTGCTACACTACATACATTCTATGGCAATGCTATTCAAAGAGTGATTATGTATTGTGTGAAGAAGAATTTCCTCTTATCAGCTTCAAATTTGCCACCTTTCAGTTTCATTGAATGTCCCCTTGCTCTTGAGTTACGAGTCAGGGAGTACAGAAGTTCTTGATCTGCCTTCTCTATACTGTTAATTATTTTACTTTTGAAATGTCTCTTCACTTATCTCCTCTCCAAAGCAAATAATCTTTATTTTTTCAGTCTCTCTTCATAAGACAGAGGCTGATAAAGCCTTCTAGTACTCTACAGCACTATGGATTCTGTGTTTATCAGTATATTATAACAGCAATCATACTTTGCCTTTCTATAGATTCCCCATCTGAGGATCTGGGACTGTCTTATTATCAGTGTTTGTACAGCTCACAGGACAATAGGGCTGCTATTGGAGCCTTTGGATGCTGCTGCAATATAAACAGTAAAAGCATTAATGAATTAATCTGCAAGGCTGCTATCAACAGTGTTTACAGGTATGGAAATGGAGGCACAGAAATATTAAGAGGCTTGTTTAATGCCACAGAGCAAGTCAAGTCAGAATCAGGAATAGAACTCCCATCTCCTTACTTCCATTCCTGTGCTTTACACAAGACAGAGCATCTCCTGGTTAATCTGTATTTTGGGCTTAAAATGTAATTTAAACCATCTCTCCTGTATAAATAGATCTTGCTGTATGACCGCCAATTGTCTCTTCTATAATAAGCTGAATTTATATGACAGATTTATATTGCCCAAAGTTTGTTTTAATTTGAACACAGAGTCTTCACTGTCTTGCATCTTGTATAATCATTCCCACCTGTTCATGTGAAAAGCTGCTATTCTCATCTGCTAGCATTTTATACCCTTTCTGTGCTCAGTTTTCAGAGGTGGAAAGGTGGGTGGAAAATGGAAATATCTTCCCATGACAGATGTTACACTTTTTTGGAGCGGGGGGAGGAGTAATCATAAATCAAAAATGTTACAAGAAAATCTCTTTTAAGTACCAATGAAAGACAAAACTTTTGTCGACAAAGTCACAGTGTAGACAAGCTGTTAGATGAGTTAGCGCTGTTACCACACTTATTAGATTAGTGTGGAAAAACCATCAGGGTACCCTACAGAAATGCCTGGAAATTGGTGTTAAGGTTGATTGACTATCTTAGGGTTGTCTTCACTGCAAAGTTAACTCAGGTTCCTGCTTGAGTTTGGCACCTCTCATCTGTGCTGCTGGAGTGGGCCAAACTCCTCCCACAGGAATTTGGCTTTCCTCAGGTGGATGCTCTGGGCCCATTGCTGGCCAGCCCAAGTCTGCATGACAATGTAGGTCCACCAATATGTGGTCCTGCTCCAGAGCCACTGGTCAGGATAAGAGGAATCCACTACTATTACAATCTGCATCAGCTGTTTTCATTGTTCCACGTCTGCATACAGCCTGCAATAATCTCCTCACCAAGCTGCGCTTGTCATGTTCTCAGGGCAACAAGTCACTGCTAAAATGATCCTATGCCTTGTCTTGTGCCCTCTGCCTCTCGATCCTGAAACAAAAACTGCATTAATGCCAACAGCTGGAACAGCTCATTATTCTGAGGTGGATTCAGGCATTGCGACCAAGTGAAGCAAAGGCCACAGACAGCAATCAAGAATGTGCCATGCAAGAGACAGTTGCTTTATTGAACTGATGTTCTAAGACCACTTTGGCACGTGTGCCCAGAAAAAAGACAGTTTCTCCGACAATAAAGCACAAAAAATCGTGTGCCTCCAGGTGTCTTATCGCCTCACACTACTGAGTGCAGCACCAGTGTGAACACTGTAATTATGGCTTTGAAGAATGGCTTATGCAGGTCAGACCAACTCAAGGGGTCACACGAGCATCGGTCACTCAAGTGAATTGTGCACTGAAGACTAGGCATTTAAAACAGGCCCTTGTGCCTTTCTTTTTCACAGACCGGCAGGATTTTGTTGGCATGTGTCACACCTCAGCGTTATTCAATAATAATTCATCTAAACAGGCCTCACAGTTTCATTTTTCTGTAAGGCTCCCACCAGCAAATAGCTTGAAGTCCTGATGGCTGAAATAAGTTCTCTATTCTGAAATGGAGCCTGTGATACAAATAAGTTATCATATGACAGTGTAATCTTACCTAACAATGCACTGAGCTGGGACACTATGTACATGCCTGTCAACACAGAGACTATCCTTATTATTGTGATTGCCTAGAGGTTGACAAGATTTGTCTTTACCCAGTTTTAGGTCTAATTTAACTAAACCCGTTTAATTTTGTGTAGAAAAACCTTTACAAGTACATTATCTGAGCACTGATCCTTTGATGAATCTCTTTGAAGTTCCTTAGGAGGCGAGGGCAGAAAGAAAGGAGAATCAAACCATCCAATAACAGCAATAGCTTGGTCTAAATGTAAAATTGTACCATTTTAACTATACAGGTGTAGCTAAATCAGTATTAATCGATATCCCAGACTTTAAAATGTGGAAGGTGCGGTCTGCATGTGGAATTTTTTTTTTTTTTTTTTGGTGCCTCATATGTTGGTTGACCCACTGGAGATTCAATTAAGGGTTCTGAAAACCTGTCCCTGTTAGGATGTTGTAAATTAGGCACCCAAAATCATGAGTCACTGTGACCTGAAGAGCATCCCCATGTCAGAAAGGCAATGGGCTTCCAGGTGAGTTTCATCTAGGGTTGCCAACCCTCCAGGATTGTCCTGGAGTCTCCAAGAATTAAAAATTATGGCATGTGATGAAACCTCCAGGAATGTGTCCATCTAAAATTGGTAACCCTAGTTTCAGCTGGCCTGGCCAGCTCAGTGTACCCCAACTCACTACTTTTATAATCTGTATTTAAAAGGTGTCACATAATATATCATTAGAAAACTAATAACCCATTGATCGTTAATATTCTGGTATGACGTATTGTAGCGGCACAATCACGCATCTCTGCAGCGCTTCTGCTGGTCGTCTGGGAATTAGCTCTTTCCAGCTCAGACCACCCTCTGCAGGCCGGTGTCTTGCTGTCCACTGGCTTCTGTGTCCCTCCCAGACCCTGGTGCCTCTTTATCTGAGGTGCTGCCCCCTCACTGTCTCTGGGTCTCTCCTCCATGGGGAACCCCCAACCCACTGTCCCCACTTTGCCTCAATCTAGGGCTACTGCCAGTCAGCAGTGCGCCCCCACTCCTTGGAGCAGACTGCAATGTAAGAGCCAGTCATCATAGGCAAAGGGTGGGGCGGTTCGGACCAGCTGCCTCTGTCCAAATCTGGGTTGCCTCTTTGCAGCCCTAGTACCCTTTCATGGGAACTTAACCTGGCCCATAGCCTGGGGCTTTATTAGGCTGGAGCTCCTCAGCTCCTTCCGTCCTTCCCCAGCATTGCTACACCTTAGGTACCCTCCTTAGCTACCCAGGCATACAGGTTCTCCTCTCTCCAGAAAGCTAGAGAGAGAGTGTTAAGCTCCTGGCTCACTGGCCTTTTATAGGGTCAGCTGCAGCCTGATTGGGGCATGGCCCCAGGTGTGGCTGCCTGCCTCTTCTCGCCGCCTCAGCCCTTTCCCAGGGTGTACTTTAACCCTTTCAGGGCTGGAGTAGGTGACCACCCCGCCACACATATGTATGATCAACCCACAAAAATTATACAGATGTGCTGGAATTACAATTAAAATGTGTTTAAACCAGGCATGACAGGGGGAGTTGATAATGTTTTTTGGTCCAGAAAAAGGAATGTGGTTCTGCTTGCTTGAATGTGTCTCCCATGTAAACTGAGCAAAGTGTGACCAAAGACACACAAAAGCACATTTGCATGTCAGGCAAACAAAATAATCAGGAACGCAAGTGGGGAGAAAGATCATTTAACAGTCTTAACTGGGGATGGAGACTGCAACCCAAGGAAGCCTTCCTGCTGCTTGAAGCGAGACCAATGAGCTTTGAGCAAGAGATCTTTTGAAGATTTACTGGTCTGTAAAGAGAGGGTAGAGAACCCCTCAGTTATCCTTCATCTGAGGAGACAAGGAAAATCAGCACCTTGGACTCTGTTGGGATCCTGATTAAGAGCTAGTCAGTCATTGCTGGAAAGGAAAGATTGGTGAGGTAACTACACGGAACAAACTGTAGCTTGTTAAGTTAGGCCTTAGCCATTAGAAAGCGTATTCTTACTTTGCTTTGTTTGTAAACCTTTCTAGCTTTAGTCCTTGTACTTGAACTCATTTAAAACCTCTCTTTTTGATTCAATAACCTTTCTACCTCTTATTTAAATCAACTTAGTGGTTTGATTGAATTGAATTGATTGTTAACTCCAGTCACAATAACAAACTGCAGTTTCTGTCTCTCAAAAAGAGTAGCAAATTTATCTGCTGTGAATGCACAATAAGGGGTGGGGGGCCTTTGCATTGCGGAGCGACATCTGGGACTGGAGTTCATTGATTGTTACCTGCTAGGCAAGGTTTGGGCAGGGAGAGCCCTGAGGAGTTTGCTGGCAAGGCAGACAAACTGGTGGGTCAGGGAGTTATCACACAGCTTAGCAGGAGCCAAGCTCCCATTTACTTAGGCTGAGAGGGTAGCATAGTGTCTCACAGCTCTAGCTATCCCAGCAGCTTGTTTCAGTCATTATTGAACATTCTGGCCAAATTGATTGGTCAAGGTCTCTCAGCAAATTTGCAGCAGAATCAATCATAAAACCCACATCTAAGTACCAGTCCTGCTCTATAACTACTAGCTTGCCCCTCCTCAGGTCCAGCAAATTAAAGAGAAGAACATGCACCCAGTCAGATTTATTTTGAATTTCCCAGTCTGAAATCTGTTTTGGAATATATGGTTCAGTCGCCTTTCGAATTTGATGAGTCACTTCATGTTATAGAATCGTAAAGAAAACCAACAGCTGATCTTAATAAATTGTGACAAAGAGCCTGTGAATGGGAGAGGCCCCACAATTTGGAGCCTAGCCCTTCGGTGAGTTCAGACGTATCTATTCGTTTGGCCGGAGGGCTGGAAAATACCAGCATTGTAAGGGTTAAATGGTCAGTTAAAGCCGCTGTGATTTTATTCTCAGCATGTGTGTTTTCATTGTCCGTGAAAACACAGCATAATATTTGGTGTCTCTGAACTCAGAAAATGATTTTCAAAAAGCTAACAGATTGATGCTGAGCACCAAATGCAAGAGTGCTACACACACCCAGGGAAGACCTAAAAGTAGCTTAAAAGCTGTGTGCTGGCTGCACAGGTGCTGGGGCAGCAACAACAGAGACTCTGACACAGTGGAACTCTGCCCCACCTGTGAGTGGGGCAAAATTACTGAGTGGAAGATTCCATGCAAAGCCAGTGAGCGCATGTATTTCAGACCTATTGGACTCAAACCCCCTTTAGATGGGGGAACATCGGCTAAATCCTTTACTTCATCCAGTGCCCAGTATTAGGCCCCAGCCCTGCAAACATGCATAACTCTACTACTGTGAATAATCTCATTGAAAACAAAGAGATTACTCCTGGTGAAAAAGCTAAGCAAATGCCTAAGTGTTTGCAGATTGCGAGGCTGCAGCCTGCTGCTGCCTCAATGAGGGCTAAGAATTCTGTCCCTTAGCTCCATAATGTTTTTGTGGGGAATAAATCTATTTTCTGTGGCCTTTGCTCCATCTCCCAAGTTCTGGGCCTTAGTATTTGTACTACAGTAACACTATTCACCAGAGGTGCTGACTCCGGAGCAACCATGGAAAAATTTTTAGCTGGTGCTTAGCACCTACGGCCTGTCAGTTGCTGATCAACTCCTCTCCCTCCCTCCCTGCACCTCCCACAGATCAGCTGTTCCACAGCATGCAGGAGGAGGTGGGAGGGCGGAAGAGGAGGGGGATGGAAAGAGGGGGGTGGGAAGAGGTGGGGTGGGGGTGGGGCCTTGGGTGGATGGGGGTGGAAAGAGGAAGGGTAAAGGTAGGGGCTTGGGGAAAGGAATGGTGGGGGGGCGGGGCCTGGGCAGAGGGGGATTGAGCACTCTCCCACGAAGAGAGGAAGTCAGCACTTATGCTATTGACCACTGATATTTGTTAGGTACTGCATCAAATCAACACAACTTTTTTTTTTTTTTCCAAAGACTCAGACTAAGAAAACCCCATGAAATCTAATTCCTATACATAATTCAGCACATTTCAACCTTAAATAACCCTGTCTTCTGCTTGACCTGTGCCTAACAGGAGAGACCTGCCTATTGTTGTTAGTTTGTAATACACCTGTAGACCCCAACCAGAGATTGGGGGCCTATTGCATTAGGTAATGTACAGACTTGAGGTAAAAAGACAGTCCCTTCCCCAGAGAACTTACAATATAGTTTAACGACAAGCTGCAACTGCTAGCTGAGACAAACTGGGGAGATCGGGGGAGGAAGGTAAAGCTGATAAGAGCATAATATAGGTAGAACAGCCTTCCAAGGGAACCATAACTGGCTTCAAGATTGAGTGTGATAAGTTTATGGAGGGGATGGTATGATGAGACTGTCTAGAATGGCATGTAGCTAATCTGCAACTGCTGGCAGCAAATTTCTCCAATGGCCAGTGGTGGAACACTAGCTGCGGAGGGCTCTGAGTTACTTCAGAGAATTCTGTCCCAGGTGTTTGGCTGGTGGATCTTGTGCACATGCTCAGGGTCTAACTGATGGCCATATTGGAGTTGGGAAGGAATTTTCTCCCAGGTCAGATTGGCAGAGATCCTGGCACAGAGACGTCTTCCTTTTCATCATGGGAGACAGATCACTTACAGATTTAATCTAGTGTAAATGGTGGATTCTCTGCAACTTGAAGACTTTAAATCGTGATTTGAGGACTTCAGTAATTCAGCCAGAGATTATGGGTCTATTACAAAATTGGGTGGGTGGAATTCTGTGGCCTGCAAAGTGCCCTAGGTTAGACTAGATGATCGTGATGGTCCCTTCTGCTCTTAAAGTCTATATGAGTCTTATGACCTGTTTATCTGATGGCAGTGTGCTGCCTAACAAAAGTGAATCTTAAGGAGGAATCTGAAGGAGGATAAGATAGTGAGTTGTTGCTACACATAAGGGATTGCATGGAAGGAAGCACAGAAGTGCTCCTTTACTAAGTGGAATAACAAGCAGGTAAACCCTGACAATGTTGGAATAGCAAAGGCAGCAGTTAATGACATAAGAAACTAGTAGTTCTGATGGATAAGGCAGAGAAAAGTTGTGAAGGGTCTTAGGAGTAAGAACATGGAACTATGAAGATAATATGTGATGAGGTAGGGAAAGGGGAACCATTGGAGGGACTCAGTTACGGGGTGGTCATGATCAAAGCGACAAGCTCAGAAGATTATTTGGCCAGCCATGTTTTGAATGGAACTGAAAATGTGATGGGCAAAGAAGAGCAGAAGGCACTTGTAATTGATATGATGAGATTTTTGGCCATCTATACAGAGAGGAAAGGCAATATCTGGGAGAGGTTATTAAAACAGTGGCAAGATTTGGATATGGCCCTGTGTGAAGGATCATAGAGACAGTTGCATAAAAAATGATGCCCATGTTAAAAGCTGAAAGATTGGGGCCATGTCTTGCATAGAAATATGAATCTCCTATACCTTAGTAAGAGCCAGCGATTGACCATGACCAGTTAACATGTTTGTAGAGTAGTTAAGTCATGTCTACACTATTGATAAAATTGAGTTTAAACACATTAGCTAACACATTATATACATGACCTGTTTTCCCAGTTTAGACATAGTCTGAGTACATAATGGTGTTAAACAGTGGTGATTGAGAAGGGGGGAAGAGGGAAGGACTCGTGCAAAGAGCACTATATAAATGCACAAACTATTAGGCCTGGAATTATTCTTACCACATATTTTCTTCGGTCCAGTGTAGGGAAAAAAGGAAGTTAAGAAACCTATGGGTCAGACCTGCAAATGTTGCCTCATTATGAATAGTCCTTTCTCACAGAAGTGGAAATGAAAGAGACTTCTCCTGTGGAGAAGGTTTGAAGGATCAGACTTCCAGCTTTCATGATCATTTATTGTGTGTTTAAACCAGTTTAGCTGTATGAAGCATTATTTATCCAGATTATCTTTTTGCCTAATATAATTTTACATGAAGTAAAATTATTTTCAAGTAAGATCCTCTCTGTTTCTCTAGTTGCTCATTGCCTTAGTAAAGGGATGCAGTTGCAGATTAATTAAGAGGTCTATATCTAACCCACTGACAAGAATAAATTCAGCTTTGAACTTGTTCTCTTCAGAAAGAATGATCACAAACAACTTGGAAGTCTAATACTTTATAACCCAAATATATTCAGAATAAATATGCTGGTTTCAGCAAACTAGAGTCTTGATTATAAACTTTGGATTATTTACAGGTCTAGCTTTTTAGCACTTAATTACACTGCATGATCATATTACTGAAGATGATTCTGAAACTGAAGACGATTACTGAAACTGCTTCTCCTGTCTTTACACAAAGACCTTTATATGTGGGGAAGTTTTTTTTCTTGCCTTGTTGCCAGATTGCTTTGTACAGTCAGTGTCATAATTTATTCTAATTTACTCCAATATGCACTGCCTTTGCATGTTATGTTGTAGTGGCCATTGCTAAGGGCCATTGAGCAATTTAATACTGTTTCACTGCATGCCTCTGAATGTTACATATACTGAGTAATTTGCTGCGTGTTTTGAAAGGCAGCCACACCTTTGAAATTCATTTTTATTATTGCAAAATCAGACGTGACTGATGTTGAGTAATTAATAGCTGAAATCATTATCTCCTTTTATTTCCTTTCCTGGTAGAGTGGTAGCTTTTCACTTTAGTTATATCAATAGTTTTTCAGTACTTTTGGATAGAGCAGATATAGGTATACTTCCAGCTTGGTGAGTTATCTAATCAAAACACCAGACATTGGAAGCATTCAGGAAATAATGATATGGGTGTTCGTGAAAAGAAAAATAACTTTATATACCTCTGAGTGGGACTTGTTCCTGCCTTTATTAATTTAGCTGTCCCAGTTATGATTTTGATTAAAGTAAACTTCATGCTGTGGGAAAAGTTGGGTTGCTTACAAGAACATTTCTTGCATTAGGCTCTGTCTATAGTGAGCCAAATTTCACCTGTGTAACTGAGATGAGCCAGTGGAGTTTCACCAGTGTGACTGGGAGTAGAGTATGACTAGTATTTTATTAATGATAACATGCTTTGCACTTAACATAGATTTTTTCATCTCAAAGCGCTTTAGCTCAGAATTGCAATAATTGTGCAAAAAAACCTGGTTATTTACATGCTCAGTTATCGTAATAGCTTTTGCTCTACTGATCATGTGCAAAATTGCAGCCCAGTTGTCAGGTCTGGCTGGGCAGATCTCAGTATAGAGTTGGCAGGGGTGAGGCAAAGAGCATGCCATCCTCAGGCTGACCAGGGACTGATTTGGTTCCTGGCACAACTTAGAGCAGCCACAAACAGCCAAGGCTGTTTAAAGTGTCCCCAACAAGCCACAAACTCATAAGACTATTTCAGCCATCAGAGATAGCTGAAATACAGCTGTGCTCTGGCCATACCTGCCCCCTATTCCCTGGCCATGCCCACTAAGTCTGGGGAGTCCCCAATCAGCTGGTTAAACTGGTTTTATACCTACCTTGCACTTCGGAGAAGACACAAATGGAATGAGAGCCAGGATCTGGCCCTTTTCATATGAACGTATGTGCACAATTCTGTAAATCATTCCCTGAAGTCAAAATTTTCTTTAATTTTTCCTTATGAATATCGTTTTGGGTTTGTGTTACATTTGTAAGACTGTTTTAATGCTCTTGTTAGTGAGGCATTCATAGTATAAGAATAAAACCAAGTGCATGTAGGCATTGTGCAAGATTCTGCACATGCTGATTTGACAATGCACCCCAACTCTAATGAGCAGTACCCAGAAATATAAAGTCTTTCTGTTCCATTATGGAGTCTCTCTTGTGCAGGAAATACTGCCACTTGGGCTGAATTGTGTGAAACTGTCAATGTGGTTTTGTCTTTTGAGGGCCTGGGCTAATGAGTACACTGAGGTACATTTGCGTATGTCATTTTAAAGATGAATGTTGCTCTCTCTCTATCACGTTTCAGCTGTCTGGGGTGTGGACATTTGCTAATTTTTTATAAAGCGGTTTAAGGTGGCAGGTGTAGGGAAATAAGCACAAACTTTGCCTTTGCCCCTGAATAACAATGAAGTGTATCTACATTGTATCTCAAACTAGTGTCACTGACCTCACTGAGAGAGATTCTCTGTGTTGATTACCTCCTGTATGCTCAGTATATTGGATTAATCAGAGAGGTCACTAATTGTTGTTCTCAGGCTCCCAAAAAAAGAATGGAAGGTTTAAGATTAAATCTGCAGCAGCTAAAAGACATCTGATAGATAACTGGTTTTCTAGTGAAGATCTTCCTAGACTGTAACAGCTAGCCAAGGTTACAGAGAGTATTTGGATAGGCCAGTGGAATAGTTAGATTTTAATGTCTAGCGGTGTGGAATATTTAAGTAGTTACTATATAAACTTTTTAAATTTTCTGCATCCAATGCCCAAGGTATCTAAAGGTATGACTGCACACTTCTCCCAGTGGCATGTAACATTCATAAGTAAATATCCCCTCCTGCCCCCCAAAACGGATATAAATAGTAACATAGCTGGTGAGGCATGACTTAGGCAGGTAGGGTAAAGACCCACCTGAAGGATGTGGGTATATACAAAAGTACGTATCCGACAGGTCTCTCTACTCGTCCAAGCTGTGCATCCCCGTTTATGCTGCTATTTTTAGCAGTGCAGTGTCCTGGGGAAAGGCTCTGGCAGGGAGGTTTCCCCACTGCCTCTACCTTGCCAGAGTCTTTCATTGACACATGTAGCTACATATTACATTAGAGATGCAGTCTGCATTTCATTGTACACTATATACTGCTGCCAGTGGTGTGTAGCGATTACATAGCCTAAAGCAGGGGTGGGCAAACTTTTTGGCCTGATGGCCACATTGGGGTTAAAAATTGTGCGGAGGGCCGGGTAGGGAAAGCGGTGCTTCCCCAAACAGCCTGACCCCACCCCTTATCCAACCCCCACCCACTTCCCGCCCCCTGACTGCACCCCTCAGAACCCCTGACCCATCCATTCCCCCCCTGCTCCTTGTCCCCTGATTTCCCCCTCCGGAGACCCCCCCATTCTAACTGCTACCCCAGAACCCTACCCTCTATCAACCCCCCCGCTTTGTTCCCTGAATACCCCCTCCCAAGATCCCCCCACCCTAACTACCACCCCCTGGGATCCCACTCCCCATCTAAGCCCCCTTGCTTTGTTCCCTCACTGCCCCCTCCTGAGATCCCCCCACCCTAACTACCACCCCCGGGACTCCAATCCCCATCTAAACCCTATTGCTTTGTTCCCTGACTCCCCCCTACCCAGATCCCCCCACCCTAACCACCACCCCCGGGACTCCCCCATCTAACCCTCCCTTGTCTTAGTCAGCTGGGTGCTCCTGGACTTGGCCTGGCCATGGAGTGCGGGGCTCCCGCGGCTCCCCCCGTTCCACCCTGCCGCGGGGCCAGGGAGCGCAGGGCTCCCGCGGCTCCCTGCACTACACCCGGCTGCCAGGCCAGGGAGCACGGGGCCCCCGCAGTTCCCTGCGCTCCACCCAGCCTCCGTGGCTCCCCCCACTCCACCCGGCCTCGGCCAGGGAACGCGGGGCAGGCCTGGCCCACGAGCACAAGGACCCATGGCATGTCGGGTTCAGCTGGCCCCTGGCCAGGGAGCGCGGCGCCCAGCGGCTCCCTGCGCTCCACCAGGCCCCGGCAAGGGAGAACGGCGTGGGCCCGGCCAGGAGCGCGGGGACCCACAGCAAGCTCGTGGGCCAGATGAAAACGGCCAGCGGGCCACATGTGGCCCGTCGGCCGTAGTTTGCCCACCTCTGTGATACAACAATACCCTCTGGAATCTTTCCAAGTAACAGGAGTGGGAGCACCCAAATGCAGTCCTGCCCACCCCTGCCAGAGTCCTTAGTCAAGGTGACAAAATTTCATGATTAGTGGTATCCAAAACTGCCAACAAATCTAAAAGAATCCATATAAACAGCTGATCTTTTTAATTACTTTGAGGATTAGCAAAGCTACTGTTGCTCCTCACTTTGGTTCTCCTATCAGAGTTTGTTTTGCATTTGCTATTTAATTATGTTTTGCATTGTACCAAAGTCCATGATTTAATGGTGACAGCATAAACCTGTGGGACACAAACCTTTGTTGCTAGGTTCAATCCAATCTTCCTGTTGCTCTAGAAAAATATATTTGTGAAACACAAATCTGACTCGCAATGGATGTTTTATTTGTTTCTTTGTTCCTACGCCCATTGATTTCTGTAAGTTTAATGATTTCCTAACTGAGCCACCATATAACTAGAATATATTCCCTCCTATCCCATGATTAAATATCAGCATTATTAGTATTTGTAAATAATATGATTTTATATAGCACCTTCACACTTAAGGTATCCCAATGCACTTTAAAAATTAAACATCTTACATAGTGCTAAAGCAAGCAAATGTAGCAGGCCTATCAGCTCTGCAATTACACTATGAACATTTAGACTCTCATAACACAATGTTTCTGACATGTGACAGAGAGAGAATATTGTCCATGAATCAGTGATTACGACCTCTTTCTAAAAATGTATTCGGCAATGCTGTGTTTACCTACAAGACAGATGGGTAAAAGCCCACGGCAACAGTACATGAAGAACAAAATCTGGCAGTCACAATAGCAAGAGCGAAGCAACACATAGATGATTTTACATAAAATACTTCTACGTAAATTTTCATTTGGTTCAGCTGCGTATTCAGTTATTGCCTGAGGATAGCTCCATGATCAAATGCATTGTGTCCTTTACTGGATACAGGGGTACAGTGCTCTTGTATATACTTGAAATGTTGTTTTTTTGTTAAATCTGGTACCCGTATCCTACAGGGATTGGGAGGAGCAAGTTTCTACCTCCTGCTTTAAATGGAGAAAGTCAAAGACAATATTTTAGTCCTGGACCAGGGAAAGAGAAAAGGTTAGTTTTTCAGTACCTTGGGCTCTCTAATTTAGACTTATGCAACAATCAGAGATGATCTGAAGGGTTCTTAATTTAAGACTATTAAATAGGACCGAAGGATGCTACCTTGATAGTAACTAGAGAAAAAAACATTAGCTAAGAGTGGAATTTGCAAAAGTGCCAAAGTACCTCAGAAGCACAAGTCTCATTGAATTTCTTTTTGAAGCACAAAAGTCTTTGAAAATTTCATCTTACAGATATATGTAAATACAGATATAGTTAATATTTTCTATATTTGACACTAGCTAAAACATTTACATGTGGTACATTTACAATTTACTAATTTATAATAATGAATTGCAGCTATCTGTGATAGTTTGAGTGGCTTTGTGGGCCATATTTCACAATTTGGGCCAAATTCTGCACTCACACCAAAATAACTCTGATGTCAATGGTGTTACTCCATGTTTACATGGGGTAAACTGAAAGTAGAATCTGTCCCTCTGTTTTTACATTAAATTCTCATAGCTACAGTCAGAGTTCTACCTATAGAACAGAAGCATTATTTGGCTCTTAAATTTAAATTTCATCCATATGTCTTTTTGGTTGGGCTTTGCTGACTTTTTAACTCCTCTAGTGTCTAAAGGAGATGGGAATAATCAGGTAATCTCTAGCCTGGCTCAGCATCTGGCATTAAGAAAAGATGCCTCTGGCTGGTGTTACTTTGGTAGAAATCATGGCATGCCCTCAGTTACCTAACATACATTGCAAAACTGCCATACCCTCAGCACGTCACATAATAGTCATCCCACAAACAGAAAAGGAGCAGAGCCAAGTACAGTAATACTTTTAGTGCGAGAGACAGCAGGTGAAAGCATACACCTCTTATACAAAGAAAAAACATACCACATTCAAATACCACTGGCCAAGACAAACAAGTGTCACTGTTTCCATCCTTCCAGTGAATTTCTGATGTAAGCCAATTATTAGATACCAAGGTCAAAATTTTCAAGAGTCCCTAAATAATTTAGGATCCTAAGTCCTATTTTTAAAAGCACCTAGGTCACTTGGGCCCAGATCCTCAAAGCTATTTATGCATCTAACTTCCATTTAAATCAGTGGGAGTTAGGCACCTAAATACCTTTGAAGATCTGGCCTTGAGAGCCTTAGTTCCATGAAAGTCAAGTGACTTCACCTAAGACTTCGCTGGGCCCTGCACTCCCTGGCCAGGGGCCAGCTGAGCCTGCATGCCACCGGTCCCTGCACTCGGGGGGGTGCCCACCCCGTGGTCCCTGGCCGGGGGCCGGGTTGAGCTGGGAGCCCTTAGGCCCTGAGCTCCCTGGCCGGGGCCTGCCGAGCCAGGTGTGCTGCAGGTCCCCGTGCTCGCGGGCCGGGCCTGCCCCACGCTCCCTGGCTGGGGGCCGGAGGGAGCGGGGGGAGCCGAGGGGGCCAGGTGGAGCGGGGGGGGGGAGCCCGCGCTCCCTGGTCTGGCAGTCGGGTGTAGCGCGGGGAGCTGCAGGAGCCCTGTGCTCCCTGGCCCTGCAGCTGGGTGAAGTGGGGGGAGCTGCGGGGGCCCCACGCTCCCTGGCCTGATGGCCAGGTGTAGTGCGGGGAGCCACAGGAGCCCCGTGATCTCTGGCCAGGTCCAGTCCAGGAGCGCCCAGCTGACTAAGATAAGGGGCGGTTAGGTGGTGGGGTCCTGGGGATGATGGTTAGGGTGGGGGGATCTGGGGAGGGGGGAGTCAGGGAACAAAGCAATAGGACTTAGATGGGGTTTGGGGTCCCGGGGGTGGTAGTTAGGGTGTGGGGATCTTGGGAACAAAGCGGGGGGGTTGATAGGGGGTAGGGTTCTGGGGTAGCAGTTAGAATGGGGGGGTCTCTGGAGGGGGCAATCAGGGGACAAGGATCGGGGCGGGGGTTGGATGGGTCAGTGGTTCTGAGGGGGGCAGTCAGGGGTCGGGAAGTGGGTGGGGGTTGGATAAGGGGTGGGGTGAGGCTGTTTGAGGAGGCACCGCTTTCCCTACCCGGCCCTCCGCACAATTTTTAACCCCAATGTGGCCCTCGGGCCAAAAAAGTTTACCCACCCCTGTTGTATCATCTCTTATCTATCCTGATAAACTTGCTTGTGCAGTGTTCTGTAGGGATCTATTTTGTCACCTATCCTGGTCAAAATGTATATGAAGCTACTGGGGAGGAGACCGAAGCAGTTTGGCTGTGGTGCCATCGGTATGCAGATGACATGCAGCACTCTTTCACCAAAGCTGGGAAATGTGGCATTTGCTTTCTCAGTGCCTGGTTGAAAATGGAACGAGGGTGAGAACAAGTTTGTTGAAACATCCAGATAAAAGAGAAATGGTTGGTTGGGGCTTAAGAAGCATGGTCTGAATGGCATCTGTTCCCTTTATAGAGGGGGTTTGCCCATTCTTTGTTTTTGTTTTTTTGTTTTTGTTTAGTTGTAGCCAACATTAGTAAGTTGAATTTGATATTAATGTATGTACATAGACCCTGAAAAAATGTGATGCACATTCCCAGTGGGCCTGATCCTCAGCTGGTGTAAATTCATAACTCCCCCTTGAGGCCATGATGATACTACCCAGAGCATATCAGAACAGAATCTGATGTTGTTATATGGAGCGGTTAGGATCAAAACCCTGTTGCTATCACATTGAAATACCCTGTTACAAAAGCCAACTGAACCTAAGCAGTTACATCTGCCAGTGCAGTTCACACACGTTACAATTTCTTGTACCATAAACTTTACCATATCATTTATTATTATTTATCATTTATATTGTAATAACACCTAGTCAAGGCCCCATTGTGCTAGACACTGTACAAATATATAGAAAATGCAGTTAACAATGAAGTAGTCAGGAGGATGAGATGCTCCCTCGTGTTGAAATCTGAATGGTACCCTCCTTATAAATTCATAGACTTTAAGGCCAGAAAGGACCATCATGATTGTTGACCTTCCGCACATTGCAGGCCAGGGAACCTCACTCATATAACCTCAGGGTGAATTACTGAAGTCCTCAAATCTTGATTTAAAGACTTCAAGTGGCAACAAATCCACCATTCTAGTTCATATCAGCAAGTGACAACCTCCTCATGCAGGTGAACTGATAGAGGCCCAGAGATCATATGAGAGATTTAAATGGTGAAAGCCAGGGCCAAACTTCCATTGACTTCAATGGGGTCAGGTTTTCACCTAGTTTTTAACTTCCTCCAGGGTCTCACTTGTTCTGTCACTAGGAGCTGTGGCCATCAAAAAGCATTTTTCTAATCTTCTGCTAGACACTTTGAAGAGTCCAGAACTCTCCAGCCAAGATGTTTCAACAGAGACTACTGCTTTGCGCAATTCATAGCCTGTCAGTAGCACTTCAGTAATCAAGCAGATCACAACTTGCCACTGCCTTAGCCATTTTGAGATGGCAGTAATATGGCAAAATAAAGATCACCAATGATGTCTTTTAAGGAAAAGATCAAATTCTCAAAAAATAAAAGCAGTAGGAAGCAAATCCTCCCCTAAATATACAAGTATGTGACTTGTGCTTTCAGATGTAGTGGCTTACTTGAGGGAAGGAATCCTTTTCCTCAGGGCATAGAGTAGTGATGGAGCTCCTCCAAAGCTGCTGTTGCAGCCCTGAGACTTTTGTAACTACCATGGCTCCTTTTGAATCCATTCTGTGGGAGAAAATGACTGCTGGATTTATCATCTTCACCCCACCTCTGCCACATCTCCATACCCATTCTGCATCAGCTACTCAAATGTATTGCCTGGTCCTATCTTTAGTGGAATCCCATAGTTTCCCCTTCACTTGAGGACCTCTGCCCATCTAAAGCATTTTAGTTCAGGCCGAAGAAAATACCAAAAATTCCTTACAATCGTATTAATGCTAGAGTTCTTTACCAAACTTTTCTAAGATCCAGTCCATAGCAAACTAGGCTTTTCATAGTTAAGTAACAGGGTTAATCTTTAAGTTGCATTTTTATCTACAGTTTTGTAGCAAATTATAAAGCTTAAGCTTTGGTCTTATTTCTATCTACAATCTTCCAGCTTTGTTCTGTGTTAAGCTTTACAGAGTTTAAAGTTAATACAGGGCATAGAGGGGATGCTATAAATTTTAACAAGTTTCTATATAATTCAATTTATAAGATTAAAATCCACCCCCCATAGCATCTATTAAAGGTTTGTGAGACTCTGCTGGGCTGATTTTAGTGGCAAATGAAAACTTTTATTGATTTTTTTAAAAATGAAACTATGGTAAGGAGGGGCTTATGAAACAACTGCTATAGAATATCAACACTTAGTTCTTTCATTATTGTAGATTTTTTTCTTTAAAAAGACTCCAGCAATATTTGTTTTGTAATAGGCAGTCCCTTGCTTCAGAATGCTAGCTCTCTCTGTTGCTGTACCAGTGGTTTTATCCTACAAAGATGAAGTAATAAGCTGGTGTAGTGAATGACAGTAATACTTTGCATTCCTATAGTGCCTTCCAACTAAGGGTATGGTTACACTTACAAAATTATAGCGCTATTGCTTATAG
>ML677349.1:53370599-53388392 GCA_007922305.1 Dermatemys mawii | reverse complement strand
CAGGCTCCTGCCAGCTGGGGTCCCACCGCCTGCCCCACTCAGCTCCCGCTATCAGCCTGGGTTTTTTACACCCAGGCTGGCAGTGGGCTGAGACCCCGGCTCGCAAGGGGCCAGCGGGGGAAACCCCAAAGCGGCAGTAGCCTAAGCGCTCAGCCTGCTGCCACTTTGGGGTTTTCCCCACAGGCTCCTGCCAGCCAGGGTCCCACCGCCTGTCCCACTCAGCTCCCACTGCCAGCCTGGGTTCCCTACACTCAGGCTAGCAGCAGGAGCTGACTGGGGCAGGCAGTGGGACATCCCACCGCCCCCCCCCCCCGCAGGGAGCAGGGTGGCTGGTGCACCCTCCACCCCCTCCCCCCAGGGCGGTGGGTGCAACACCCCCACAGTAGACTCGATTATCCAGGATGATAGAGAAAAAATTAATCCCAGTTAATAAAATCCCAGATAATCGAGAGAGTCTACTGTATGGCTGCCTTTGGGACCAAGAGATAATTCTAGAATTTTGGCCCATCCACATGATAAACAACAACAGCAAAAGTTGCAGCATGGATGCCCTTGGTCCTTATGTACACATTTATAATTTATTTGGTGCTTTGAATATGTGGACTTCTCGGATCCTGCTACTAATGCCTTTTGTCACCCTGGTAGAACACAAATAACTTCAAAAATATTATTGGAAATTTGAATATGAAGATTCATTCTTAACCCTAAGTTAGAAGTAATGGGCCACTTGAACTGAGAAACCCTAACGCTTATGTAGAGAGTGTGAGTGTGTGTGTGTGTATATATATATATATATATAATCTCACTTGCCTGATTTTGGTCAAAGGAAGAATATTAAATTTGACAGAAACTCTGGGTTATTAAAGCATTTTAAAAATCTAAATAAAACAAAATCAGTGCTTGTACAGTAGACTCCTGATTATCCAGGACTGGGTTAACCAGGTTGTGGATTAACCAGGATGTCAAAAAAAAAAAAAAAAAAAAAATATACGTAACTTGCAGGGTCGTCTCTGGCTTTGTTGACTCCCCAAGCACACAAACAAAACCCCCCCACCAGGGCGCAGGGCAGCCAGTGAACTAACACCCTCTCTCCTCGGTGCAGGGTGGCTGGTGAACCAATCCTCCTCTCTCCCATATTTCCTATGGATGGTGATTATCTGGGATTTTTATTAACCAGGATTAATTTTTTCCCTATCATCCTGGATAATCAAGAGTCTACCGTATTTCAAAACAAGCTGTTAAACAAATGCTTAGATGTGCTATTATATTAATCTTCAAGAATTTTCTTCAAGACTCCTTCCTGATACACACAGGACATGCAGAGTATGCCTAGCATATCTAAACTGTGATCTTGAAAGGTATTTGGATTTACAGCTCTGAACAACAAAGTCCTTTATCAACGTATAAATATGACCATCTCCATGCTACTGTATTAAAGTGTGTCAACCATTTAATGGAAGGATGAATTCAGTCATATGTCTCTCTGCTGATGAGCATTAAGGTGGTGTGGTTCTCATTTAGAGTTAGATCATGATCACCAGTTTGTCACAGGCCATCGAACAGCTTTGACAGTAATGATTTTTGGTCAATATTAATCGAAACCAAACTTGAAGTGGTGTCCTAGCAGTGAAAGGTTTCTTATCCAGCTATCCCTGACCCATCCAATCCCTATTCTTGAGGAAAGTGGTTCCCTTTTAGACCCATTAACTTCAAAGAAGAAATCTTTTGTTGGAGAAAAGCTAGCAACTGAAAAACATGTATACATTGTGTTCTCTGCATAGTTCCCTTAAACCACTTTGTTCCTGAGCACGGTAATTTATTTGATACTTATAAAAACTCATAAGTGGTTCAGAATTCTGTTTTTTGGCATTTAGACTTTTTTCATATCTGTAGTGTGAAACCATGAGCAGATGAGTTAGTTGTATGCTTTACTCTGGTAGCTTTAAAATGTTTCTTCATAATGTTCTGGAATAAATTGAATTATTTCCATAAAAGTACTGTCACAAAAATATTAACAAAGGCTGATCTTTTGAAAGCAGTAATTTAAGTCAGAAGAAACAGGGAAGTTTGGAGAATTATCATGGTGAAAAGCAGCAAAACTTTTGTAATGAGTCTGTTGCTGCCAGTGTTCAGTGCAGTTGGCTATGAATTTCTTCATAAAAGAAAGGAAAGCTGTTCTTTGTTAGCTTCATCAGCTGATTATGTAACTTAAACTCATTAGAAACAAGTAGTTTGACGTAAACCATTTCCTCTCTTTAAGGCTTCTGCCAAAGTTGTTCAGAAACTAGATAAAAAGATTTCAGAGGGGCAGCTTTGTTAGCCTGTATCAGCAAAAACAAGGAGGAGTCCTTGTGGCACCTTAGGGCTTAGCTACGCTTGCAGATGTAGAATGCTGTGAGTTGAACCAGCCTTCGGAGAGCACAGTAGGGAAAGTGCTGCAGTCTGTCCACACTGACAGCTGCAAATGCACTGGTGTGGCCACATTTGTGGCACTTGCAGCAGCATTGGGAGAGGTGCATTAGGGACAGCTATCAGACTATTCAAGTGGCTGCAACATGCTTTTCAAATGTGGGGGGTGGTGGGGAGTGTGATGGGGGGAGTGTGTATGTGGGGGAAAAGAGTGGGTTTTTGGAGTCCCGAGAATGTCAGCACGTTATCTTGTAAATTCAGAATCTCCCGCCCCCCCAGCCCCTCCCCCTCACTCAAAGCAAGCAACATTTCTCATTTCTTTGCTTTGTCTTGGAGCAGATAAGCATGTTGGCTATCATAAACAGAGTTTTGAAAGGGCATATCCACATTCCTGCAGCCAATTTCACAACAATGAGAAGAGTGGCCACTTGACTTAAGGGGATTATGGGATGTTTCCGGAAGTCAGTCAGAGCGCAGTAATGCAACACCTCGTTCACACTGACATTGGGGCAGCTCAGCCAAGACTCATCAGACCTTATTCTTGCCAAGGTAGATTACCAGGAGTGCTCTAGCTTGGCAGTTATCAAACTTGTGAGAGCAGCGGCCCTTTTCCCCGTCCCTGCGGGCCACCGCGACCCCTGTGTGTGTCTGCTGAAATGCCACCGAACGGAATGCTTCCGGTTTTGGCGGCATTTTGACGGTCATGTCTAACGTTTCACAATGTCTGCCGAAAAGCCACCAAAACCGGAAACTTTCACTTCAGCAGCTTTTCAGGCGGACACTTTAAAGCACATGGCATGTCCGCCGAAATGCCGCCGAAAGCGTTCAGTTTGGCGGCACTTCAGCGGTGCAGGGAGCTCGCGACCCCCGGTTTGAGAACCACTGCTCTAGCTGCAGAGTCAGAGTGCTGTATGTGCCAATGTGGAAGGGGAGCGAGTTAGAGTGCACTCGGTGGCTTTAGTGCAATGGTTTTCAAACTTGTGTGGTTGGTGACCCTTTTTTGGTATGCCGCGTCCTCTTGTGCCCTGGGTACGTCCGCTGAATGCCGCCGACAGCAGAAACTTTCTCACTTCGGCGGCTTTTTGGTGGCATCACTCGTGCATTCGGAGCTTCTGCCAAAATGCCACCGAAGGCATCGATAGCTCATGACCCTCTTGGAATTGGCCCGCGACCCCCCGTTTGAGAACCGCTGCTTTAGTGTGCTCTAACTTGTAAGTGTAGCCAAGCCAAGCCAAGCCCTTCAGACTGACAAATTTATTTGGGCATAAGCTTTCGTAGGCTATAAGCCACTTCATCAGATGCATGGAGTGAAAAAATACAGGAGGCAAGTATGAATATATAGCACATGAAAAGATGGGAGTTGGCCTCGTTAGCACTGATTCCCCACTTGGTAAGGTAACTCCCATCTTTTCATGTGCTTTATATTTATACCTCCCTACAGTATCTTTCATTCCATACATCTGAAGTGGGTATAGCCAGAGGTGAAAGCAAGCTGGTCCAGTCTGGTACGCCGTACCGGACCGGCTTCCCCAGGTGGCGATTTAAAGGGTCTGGGACTCCCAGCACTGGCTGAAGCCCTGAGCCCTTAAATTTCATGGGGCGCCGGCAATTTAAAGGGTCAGGGCAGTAGCAGCGTCCAGAGCTCCACTGCCAGAGCCCCCAGGGTAGCGGCAGTAGCCAGGGTCTCTGGTAGTGATTTAAGGATCTGGTGTTCCTAGATGCCACTACTGCAGCCGGAGTACTAGACCCTTTAAATCTTGATTTAAAGGGCCCAGTGCTCTAAAGACCCTGCCTCTTCCAGTTGAGGCCCTGCCCTTTCTGCTCAGGACTCCGGAGTAACAGTAAGTCCTTTAGGTTACTTTCATTCCTAGTTATAGCCTATGAAAGCTTTTGCCCAAATACATTTTATTTTAAGGTGCCACAAGAACTCCTCATTTTTTCTTTTAGATTAAAAGAAACTGGCAAAATATTTTGGTTGTTTTTTTTTTTTTTTAATTCAAGTTACTGGATGTGGTCCCTCTCTACAGTAATCTAGTACACCATATCTAATGCATTGAACAGTATGCAAAATCATGGGAAAATGCCGCCTGGTAGATTGCTGTAGTTACACAGGAGAGCATGGAATTAGGCATTTAAGACTAGTATTCATTTACAAAAGGGGAACAAATAGCTGAAGACTTGTGAATTGTCTGTCTATAACTCCTCTCCGGTGATCTTTCACTCAGACAAGGTAGGTGAGGAAATACTGCATTGTCCCCCCTCCCCCACCTTTTTGGCCAACTTCTGCTGGTGGGAAGGACAGGGTTTGTAGTTTATCAGAACTCTTCAGGTTTGGAGATGATGGTTACCTTTCCCAGACTTGAAGGACTCTGACATGCTCAAAAGCTTGTCCTTTCCACCAGTAAAAGTACTTCACTTGCCTCATGTGTGTTATCCTGAGACCAGCCTGGCTACATCAAGGTTGCAAATATCTGTCACTGAGCAGTTAAGCCCTTAATCTAAATACACAAGCACCTGATTCTGCAGTCTTTATTTAGGCAAGGCAGCCATTGAAGGCAATCAGGATTCTTCTAAGGATTACAGGATTGGGCATCTAACTGTGATCTGCGTGCGTGCGTGTGTGTGTGTTTTAAAGGCTTACATTTTTCTTCTCAATACATGAATTTAAGAGGTTATGTTTTAATCAGTGGACTATTTTATATTGCAAAGAGTCCATTCATTACTAGCAAACACTTTAAACCCCCTTTTTTCTCCATCTGTAAAAAAGTTCTCTTTGAGACTCCTGAATGTTATGTCCCTTTCTAATTTCTCTTGCTATGTGATAAAATTTATAAAATTTTACAAGAAAATGTGCAGATGTTTCTGTTTTGAGACCATGCAGAATCCTCTAGAGGAGTATTCTGGAATATTAGCCTCTGTTCCACTGTTTTAACCTGATTTTACAGTTCGTTTACTATTTTAATGTTTTCTCATTATTTATGTGGCTTTCCACAATCCCAAAGAAAACTTGTCATTATTTTCTTATGTTGCTTCTCTTTCTTTCTCAGGGCTTTTTTTAGTTCAGACAAGTTCATGAGTCAGTAATTGTACTTAAGTGGTTTTTTTTTATAATATATATATATAAAATCACACACACACACACTGAGACGACATGTAAGGACAATTCCCTTCTTCTAATGTTATGTTGTGATTACAGATATACTTCCTATACACTTCTTTAGTGCTATTTTCTTCAATAAATTTGACAACTGTGTTAATAAGCATGAGCAAGAAGGTCACATGAGGTGCATTTAGCTTCAGGTATTTTTTTTAACGTTGGGTGAGGAGTGGTGTGTTTGATTTTTAGATGTGGAAATCACTCATAGTTTGTAGGTATTGATAAATTACAGAGAAGAGCAAACTTTAAATCCTTCCAGAAACTTAAGTCTCTGATTCAAAAAGATCAGTTATGAAATTAATACCACCTGTCAGTCACTAATGTAAATATGGTGTGATATTGCACCCCATAATGCTTTATGGAAATATGCTTATGAATATAAATGACATAACTGGAATATGTTTTATGCTACATATGCCATGTAACATCTCTGCAAAGGTTATGATCTACTGAATATATTCATCCTATTTGTATGCATGTATCATTTTTGTATTCAAAGTTATGAATATTGACTGTGTACTTATTTGATTTTAAGTAGCCTCAGTAAGGCATTTGGGCAGCTTCTTTAGAAATGAATTTTGCAAGCTAACTATCCCATCAAGAACCCCTTAATGGACAATGGATCTTGGAAGGCTCCAATCCATGTAAGAAGCCTACCTGAGGACATTCAAAATAGCATGTGAACAATGGCTGCTACCTGTAAGTTCTGGGTCATGCATGGACATATGACTCCAAAACTCCATCTTGTAGCTGGGATTCTACAGAGGAGGAGGGAAGAGTATCCACCCACAAGAGGGAGTCTATTTAAACCTGTGGAGACCCCTCCATTTGGTCTTCAGCTGGCTCTAGAGCGAGAGCCTCTCCACCCCAAAAGATACCCAAAATAAACTGGGACAAAGGATAGTAACTACAGGGGGTATGAGTGATTGCTGACCCATAGAGGCATGTCGCGTCTTACGCTGATTCAACTTATGCGATTTCCACTTTTTGTGGACCGCGAAAACAAAAAGAGAGGATTTTTTTTAAACTTCCTGCAGGGGGCGCAATTTTCCCTCCCATTGAAGTCAATGCTTTACGCAGTAACCGCAGAACAGAACCCTCGCGCAAGATTCGACACGCTTGTACTTAGTAGGAGGCTAGTCTGTAAAAGAGACTTAATAAAATCTCACCCTCAGAGATGTTTCATCTAATACAGTAAGAAGCTGAATACAGGCATAGTTGTTTTATTTTGCATGGTAATCTACTTTGTTCTGTCAGTTATTACTTGGAACCACTTAAATCCTAATTTTTGTATTTAATAAAATCACTTATTAATACATACTCTGGGTTAATTAATATGGGGGTGGGTGCGTGAAGGGAGGAAATAGCTGTGCATCGCTCTCTTTGTGTTACAGAGGGCGAACAATTTGAGTTTATCCTATCTTATACAGGTAAAATAGATTTATTTGGGATTTGGACCCCACTGGAGTTGGGCATCTGAGTGTCAGAGACAGGAACACTTCTTCAGTTGCTTTCAGTTAAGCCTACAGTTTGTGGGATGTGGTTCAGACCTGGGTCTGTGTTTGTCACTGGCAAGTGTGTCTGCACAACCAGGCAGGGTTCTGGAGTCCCAAGCTTGCAGGGGCAGAAGTAGTCTTGACACATCAGTTGGCAGCCCAAAGGTGTTTCTGTGATCCACACCATCATGTATGGTATTTAAAATTTGGCTCCAGAGTGGAGTTTTCAGCAAACTACTCTGACATATTGTGGATTCCTCTCACCACTATTCTAAAACTGCTTGGCAGGTATGAGCTGCTATGGCATCTTTCTAAATCTGTGCATCAGTCTATCTTTGTCTTTTAATGCCACTTAATTCTTCTAGCGCTTTCAGCCATATGAGCTTAGTAGGTTCTGAGTAAGACCTAGCATAGAGTGAAGCCTGCTGTCCCAAATAAATAGAAAAGTCTGGTATTTTGATACTGCGTCTTTTCTATATGAAGATGTTAACTTCATTACTTTGCAAAGAGCCCCTTTTCTAATTGTAGCAATTTATTATAAATTGCATGTTCTAGTTTTGTTAAGGGTGTGTCTGTTCAAATTCTCTCCAGTTTACACCATTTTTGTTTACTGTATAGGTTTTTTTTGGTTCTTGGCCCACTTTCACTTTTTTCTAGATTTGCAAAAATAAGAGTTATGACTACTTCAACATTTAATTTGTAAATAGTTTAAGTGTAACGGTCTCAAAATATTAAACTTTGTTGTACAGTAAAAAGCTTTGATTTCAAATCTTCCTCAGATTAATAGCCTAGCCATTCAGCTTTATTCCTTGAAAAGTAAAGGGATCCAGGAATATTGGACATGTTGGCTGTAGTATATACTTAGGGCTTGGTTACACTGGCACTTTATAGCGCTGTAAAGCCCCCACGAGCGCTATAACCTCCTCCCGGTCCACACTGGCAAGGCACGTAGAACGCTATAATTGCTGAGTTATAGCGCTATTATTAATCCACCTCCGCATGGGGAGTAAGGGCTGTAGCGCAGCTGCTGTAGCGCTACAGCAAGAATGTGGACACCCACTGCGCTGCAAGTGATCTCTGGAGATGCCTAGAGCCATTTAAGGCAATTGACGTCTCTTCCCTTTGTTTTGAACTCGGCTGGAGGAGTGCGGAAGTACCTCTTTAGAGTTTCTCTCTTAACTCGGCAGATAAGCAATGCAAATGTTTAAGGAGGGAGCCTGTGTGAAAACAAAGCCCTCTGTGAAGGGAGGCTCACTGACAGGCTTTCAGAAGAACGGAAAAACCACTGTCTCTCTCTCTCCGCATACACACAACGCGTCCCCCCTCGTTTAAAAAGCACGTTGCACCCAGCTGAATGCTGGGATACCTGCCCTAATGCGCTGCTCTTAATGCCGCATTAAGTGCCCCAAATGTGGCCATGCTATACCGCTGGCACATCTGAGTGTGGACATACAATAGCGCTATACATATTACTGTATAAGGGGACCGCTATAACCAATAGCACTATAATCTTGTAAGTGTAACCATACCCTAAGATGTTCTGAGTACTGTTTACTCTCTCTATTGCCCCCTCTCCACCACCAGCTTGTTGAATGCCTTGTTTTTTCCTATTAAGTAAATAGCATGCTCTTGTGAATACAAACAGATTTATTGTAAGCTTTAGCTTTTATTCCACTTCCATTTGCCACAACTGATAGATTTGCTTTTGGGATCTGGATTTACAGGTGTATGTGTATATGAATTAGTGTTAGTTACTCTGCTTGCTTATTTTGTGTGCCTCTTAATCAGAATACTCCAGTAGTATACCATTGTATGTGTTGCCTCTGAAGGGTGAAAAAAACCTTTGTTTTTAAAAAATGTTTCAGTCAGGTGTTAATAGACTTGACTTACATTACAGTTTTTCCAGGTCTTGTAAGGGGTGGCCGTTGTCCTTGACCTTCGTTGTGGTCCCAAGAATCCTGCTATTCCTCCCCCCCTCTCCCGGGCAAGTCCTTGGTGTCTGTTGATGTCATTTTGGGAAATGACAGTGAATTGACTGTACAAGTGTTTTAATTGGAATAATCATGAGTATGTTGTTCTTTTGGTCAGCTGGTTACTAAATGAAAGTATTCAAATAAAAGGTTCATGCTTGTAAGAGTCTACTGGGCCATGGACTCACCACCTGCTCTGCTTTTTTAGAAAGCTGGACGCTTCTAATGGAGGTTCCTTCATTCCTACCTGGAAGACTCACGAATATAGCAACAATACTTCAGGTTTATATGCTTTAAAGGGGGTGTTTGTATATTCTCTGTATATGATTGCAGATAGGCTTGACAGAATTTGATTTTTTCATCTTATTATTTTGAAAGATATTGATTATTTTAAAAGCATTTATTAGCTTTTTATTTAAATTTTCAGTTGTGGGAAATTATGGAGTTATGTGTCAGGCAATATGAGGGTTACAATTTTTTTTAATGACAATAGAAGTTGAAATTCAAAAAGTTAAATCTTCAAATTAGTTAAAATATAAATTATCATCATTATGTCAAGCTACACAGAATAAATATCCTTAAATTAGACCCTTAAATTCTTAAACAACAATTTTCTTGCTTTGCCCATCTGTAAATTTCTGTTTTCAGTGGAAATACTGTTCAGTTGGTTTGCGGGTGTATGATGAGATCAAGTTCTACTGACATTTACCAATAAAAATCATATGTTCCCAAGTCTAATTATAGAAGGCTGGCTCACTGGATGAGTGAGTTGTACCCATCCATACACCTTGGAGTACATCAGAAAGTTAAGTATCTTCAGATATTGTGTGCCAACGAAGCTTAGTGTTTCAACTTGTTATTAACCTTGTTACTTGAGATACTTCCGCTCTTGCTACTTTATTGGTGTTTCAGTGGTAGCAGTTTCTTTTGTCACTTCTAGACAAGAAAATGAACTGGCAGAGGAAACAGTGACTATTCAGCTACAATAGTAACTGCGATTTTAAAACTTTAAATTAAACAACTGCACTTGAGACTTTGGCTCATTTTTAGCCTCTCTGAAATGTATCCGTGTACAGACTTGGAAAGTCTGTAAGTGTGATAGCTGTGTGACTTTGTCACTAAGGGGCCTTAAAATGATTGAGAAGAACTAAGAACTGGAAATTAAGTCTTTGATATGGTTTATAGGAATGCTGGCAAAGAGAAATTGTGTTAGATTTCGCTTACAGGTGTCTGAATACCATGTTTCGTGGGAATGAGTCTGTGACTCAAACTGACTTTTCTAGGGAATCCAAGTTACAGTTTTGATACAGTATATCTAGCCTGCTTTGGAATGAGTTGAGGGTTTTGCTGCATAAAGCGTTGTTTTAGGCACTGCTTCACTTAGTATACAAGAAGACTTGCCCTTAGTGTTGCATGTAGTCTTCTAGAAGTGCATTGAAAACATACAACTGCAACAAACACCTCCCCCCCCCCCCAATGACTTCTTATTTGCTTTTGAGGAGACATAGATCTTCTTTATCAGATAACAGGGAATATATTAATGTTCTTTAATACATCTCTTGAGCTACTTTCTAAAATACTCTTGCAATAATGTACGTATTTTGTTTGTGTTTTTTCGGAAGAACTCAAGATAATTTGTCTATCTACTTCTCTGAAGATACCAGGTACAGCAAGCATCCCCCACCCTATCTTCTATCTATTTTATTGAAAAAGCAAATTTAAATTAAACAAGGAAACAAAAAGGTCTTTATTTCAGGATTAAAACACAAGGACACTATTGGTAGATGAAAAGTAGGCTTCTCCTTATGGTGTATACTGGAGCATCTCGATCAGGATAGTAATAGAGAATTTGTAGCTTTGAGGGGTGTTAGCTAAGAATGACATATTAGTTTCAGATGCATTTTTAATGCATTGGAATGATTTGGCATAATTTGCATGAGAAATTGTATGACCCATTTCTCTGCCAAAAGCAGAGATATGAGGCATAAAGGCTAGACAGCACAGAATGTTAAGGATCCCAGCCTCAGTGAAATCTATAAGGACTTTTTTTTTTTGCCAAGGAGGCCACTATAGAACCCCAGTATTTATGGACAGTCATGAGGGCATCCAAGAAAGCACTGACCCTGACCCTGGCTTTTCGGTGAAATCTCTTCCTCACTGGAGCCCAGATCTCTTTCCCCATGCACAATCGTAAGGCAGACTCTTTGTGGGAGATGGCTTCTGGTGCCCAGTACGAGAGTACTGGAGAATGGACCTCCTTCCAGTAAGTGTGATGTGCTGTATTGTATTATGACTATTTACTCCTGGGGGAATTTTTGCACCAAAAAATTAATTCTGCAAACAATCTTCATGCTGCAACAGTGAATGAGAGGGACAGAGTGTCTGTCTGTGTGTCTTTCTCTCTCACATGACCGCCTACATCTTCACACACCCTTGGTGGTGGTTTATGTCTCTGTTGGCTGCTCAAGGCATCTGAACAGACTTGCCTGTGCTGCTGGGGAAGGACGCATGACTGCTCTTGTGGCTTCCCTTTGTTGTCTTGTCTGAAGTCTTTTTTTTTTTTCCCCCTCTCTTCTGTGGAGAAGCAAAAGAAATATGCGGGGGACTTGAATTCTGTGCACACTTAGTGATGCAGAACTCCCCTAGGAGTACAGTTTATAAATGTGTAGGGGGTTTGAAGAAATTGTTGTTTGGGCTACTCTAAATTAGCTACTGTTTTCAGCAGGTGTGAATTAGGAACCTTTCCAAGCCTACTTTGAACGTTATTTCCCTCCCATATGCTCATAATGGCGGTCGTGCTGGAAAATGTAAGCTCCATTTAGTATTTTTCTTTGATGTACCAAATCCCCCAAACACCAACTAAAATGGCAGCCTCACAGCCCCACCCATTCACTCTGTCTCCCCCTCTTTTCTGGTTGGCTTCTGTCCATCCCCTCAACTCCACCCTCATGCACTTCAACTGGCAGTCTGCAGGAATTAAAATAAAAATTTATTGAAACGGCAGGCACAAAAGTGGAAAAATATTAACAAGTACTTAGCTTATAGCATTGCTCAACTCTGAAGCATTTAGTATCTTAGCATTTTGAGGAATGTGTCCCAAAGTGAGACATTTCAAAATGCATATAGTGCTTAATTTCAGCATGCACACTAAAAGTGTTGCAGCTTTCTTGAGGCTGCTTGTATATGTAATGTCCTTCCACACCTGCAGCAGCTCCGGGAAATAACATCGCTGCATATCTTGTTGGCTTGCTCATTTCCTTTTGAACAAAACCATTTTCACCCTTTTGTCTGCAGTAATGACAGCCTGTGATGGTACATGTGCAATTACCACCCCATCACTCCCCAGGATTGGTACAGGGGTCCAGCCTCCATTCCAGGATTGATAGAAGGACTCTATGCAAAGGGAAAGTATGGTGAAAAATGTCTTACCATTGCAAGTTCATCCCAGACTTGGAAGATACTAGAGGAATGACATTCCAAAACTGAGGAAAGAGCAATGGTTTGTTTTTGTTGTTGCCCTGGAGACTAAGATTAGCACAATAACTACTTTGTTCTGTTTGTCATCCCCCCCTCCGGCTTCTGCATCTTGTGTGGTGGCCCCCTACTGAAGGAATGTTGTCCCCGAATGCCTGACGAATCTGTGGGTGAGTTAAGAGAATCTTGGTTCTGCATCCAAGAAGAGAGAGAGACAGATGAGTAGAGGGAAATTCTCTTTGTGGAGAGACTGCGGAGGACAGAGAGTTGATGGGGGAGAGTGAAGAAAGATAGGGACATACGGAAATGACTGCAGGACTTAATGCAGAAGCAGACAGTCTTGCTGAAGAACACTTTGGTGCAATGTTTCCTCCCAGCATACTGGAAAATGCGTATTGAGAGCAGCACTAGGTTTCCCTCACATTTTAGCTACAGTCGCTTGCCTCCACCCCACAAGATAATGTGAATAGGGGATATTAGAGTCCATTTGCACTTCTTCAACTAAAAAGTGATGATTTCTTCCCTCATCCTTCTGTGCTTGTGGAAAGCAATAGTCATATACCCCCCACCTATATACATTTTGTGACCAGAACAGCATAACCAAGTATGCACTGTTATGACCCCTAAAGATTATGCTGTCTCTTTTTGTGGTTTATGTTCAATAAAAGATTTTTGTTTGCACTATTTTATCTTCATTAGAGCTAATATTGACAAAGATTCAATACCTTTTCATAAAACTACATGTACAAGGAGCATAATGAAATATGTTATAAAATTGTTGCACAAAGCACAAAACAGAATAAAACTTAATTTAATTAAATCCTTACATAACACACAGTAAAATTTAATTTCAATTTTCGTTTGTAGCCTTAGCCTGGGATCACAAGGCATCCCTGACTGTGGCCATAATGATTTGCTGCAGTTTGTTAAATCTGCTTCTCTGGCTTTTCATAATATTAAGAAACCCTTTACTTCTTTCCACCCATGAGTAAAGTGCTCTCCCTTGATTTTGCAGATGCGAGCAGTTGTCACATATGGCATGTATTGCTCAGCAGTCTCCACATTAAACATCTGTACCTCCCTTTTTAGCCTTCTGATATGCGCTCTAATTCTGCAGTTATTTGGGATATAATTAAACAGCTCCTTTCTCCTCTTCACATGTCCAGTAAAAGGCTTCATTACTCAGGGGAACTAAAATGACACAGGAAATCACAATACCATTGATGTCCATGGTAGTCTTGGGCGGGAAGAGAGAGAGAGAGTCGCTCTTTTCAGTGTAGAAAATGGTGGGTCTTCGTTTTTACAGATCCTAGAATCATGGGTCTTTCCATATCATCCCACACAAATATTGGTGAACCTTCCACAGTGATAAGCCAGGCCTTGGAGAACCATGAAGCAATAGCCCTGTCTGTTTGAACTCTGAGGCTTGCAGTGTGAGAGAGAGGGTGAGGAAAGAATAGGCATATGGGACCGATCAGTGGATCCAGTAGATCCATCAGTAATCTCCTGTGCATTGCCAGGGTTTATGCCCCCACCCTCTTGGTATCAGGAGGTGTGTGCTGCTAATAGCCCAACAGTTTATTTACCTATACCAAACTGCAGAAGTGACAGAGTCCTGTGGCACCTTAAAGACTAACTAAAGTATTAGAGCATAAGCTTTCGTGGGCTAATACCCACTTCGTCGGATGCGCATCCGACGAAGTGAGTATTAGCCCACGAAAGCTTACGCTCTAATACTTTAGTTAGTCTTTAAGGTGCCACAGGACTCTGTCACTTCTGCAATTCCAGACTAACACAGCTACCTCTCTGATTCTATACCAAACTGGTTAGCTATTGACCAGTAGCAACTGGTGAGATTTCAGATGGTAGTGGCCCACATTTCTCTATGCTGAAGAGCACTCTCATGTTGATGGTCTGCTGCTGCATCTCCAGTGTGATCACTGCGAGAGGAGCCTTTTGTAATCCTGAAATTTTGCTGCCATTACCGGCCATTCTCGTCTGCCTCACTATCCTTTCATGACAATCAGTGCTAGCTTCCCATGCTCGGAAGTGGTGCTCCAAGTGAAGCTGCTCCAGAAAAAGTTCATCCAGAAGAAACTACTTGATTTCATTTGCTGCCACTGCTTTTTTTTCTCCCAAAGGGAGAGGCGCTGACTTCTGAGTCATCTGGCTGCATGACTGTAAATAAAAGTGCAGCAGCCTCTGTGTAAACAGCTGTCAGAGTTGTGGAATACAGCTGTGTTCCTTTCATGCCGGCTGACAGTAGACTGGAACATGTACGAGTCAGATGAATCATGGGATACTAGGAGAGGAGTCATGGGAATTTTTCAGTTTGATCCCCAGGTCATAGAATGCATAGAACGTAGTAGCAGAACAGTGTTCTATGGGATATCTTCTAGAATGCTGTGTGCTTATTTTAAAAAAGCACAGACAAACTCAGTGCTGTGTGGCTGCATTATTCAAAAGGAAGTAGGTTAAAGCAGGCCATGTGGACAGAACTACTTTGTGTGTTCTGCAGAAGTTCATATGCAAAAAAAATATTCTGCAAAAGCCTTCATGTGTAGATAAGCACTTACTCTTCTTGTGGACAACTCATTTTATGTAAATAGTAAGTAACTTACCAAATTCTTTACTTCTGTTGGTAGGGTAAAATGAGTGGAAGAGTTAAATATATCTGGGAAAGAAGAGCTGCCTGCTGTAGCATGTGTGTCTACAGCTTCTAATTCAATAGAAACACAACATAAATGCCTCCTTACTTGGTATATGGTACCTGTTAAGAATCTGTATTCTTTTCTGTTTCTGCTTCTGCTCCTGCTCCTCCTTGTATCTTGATGGTGTGTTTTGATGGGAAAAGATGAAAAATATTGGAGGACCTGTTCTGAAGAAGAATTTTACTATTTTGAGTACTTTTATCTACTCTGGATAGATGCTTTGGCAACAAAAAACCTGAATATTTATTACTTGAAGCATGGTTGATACCAGTCAGCTCTGTGTTTTTGGAGAACTAGAGCGCAGTATCCAGCCTGTCTGATTCATGAAAGACCTTCCCCCCCCCCCCCCCGACCCCAGTCTCTGTGTTTGAACCAAAACTGATCAGAGAAAAGGTTTGCAGAGAACAATGGAGGGTGTTGGGACGCACACCTGGATCCCTCATGACAAGGTAACAAGATTAAGATATCTTGATTAGCATAAGGAATGAAGAACTGAGACCGCTCCGCAGGCCTCATCTGCATGAAAGATGGACAGGAATTAGTATAAAGAAAAATGACCCACACTGAACTCTGGGATCTAAAGGCAGGGATGCACTGCATTCTGGGAATCCCTGCTCCAAACGCTAATGAACCTACACCTGCACACACCCACTCAGCAGTTATCAGACCAATTCTAGTAATAGATCTTTGATTGATATCCCAAAATACTGAAGCAACCTGGTTACATTGTGAGCTCCCTGAAGAAAACACCTCCCATAGCCAAGAGTGATCGGCTCCTATATTCTAGGCTAAAGAAAACCCTTGAATCCCCAGTTTACTCATAAACAAATCTATTGTTCTCCCTTGAACCTTTAATTTTCTCCACAAAACCCCCAGCTGGGTCCAAGTCAGTGTTCTGATGCTTAGACCCAAACTCTCCATCAGTTCCACTGGGACTCCATCATCACCTAATTGATTATGCTGAGGGCTCTGCCTGTCTCCAGCACTCAGGACACTGAGCAACCACCATCACCTGGGAACCCCGACCAGTTCAAGCCTCATGGAGTGGGTGAGCTCGCTTGTGTGCGCTCTCTCTCATATTAACCTTTTATATGTAACTGTTATGTTTGTTTAGCCCTCCTTCTGTAGTTATCATTATTATTCAATAAATAACTCTTATGTTTAAGTTGATGGTTTCTCTCTCTCTGAATTTTACTCATTTGTGTCTTTGGCTTCTCCCATTTACTCTTCAGCAATGCTTCTTTTACCTAAGAGCTAAAAGATCCCTGTAGTGCCCAACAATACTGTGGGGGTTTGCTCATTGGGTTGGTTATTGTGAAAGTGGGGTAGGGATGTGTTAAACTTGGGGCACATGGAGGTGGGCAGCTGAGAGTGCTGCTCAACTCAGCTCATTGAGACCAGGAGTACATATGGGTACTAGCTTGGAAGTGCAGTTCTACCCAGCTCACTGAGCACAGGGACATATAAGGGGATCAGCTGGAGAGTGCTAATTGACCCGGTCTGCTCAGACTTGCTCTGTTAGTGTGTGTGTGTGTGTATCTAGTTCTAGGGCTGGAGGTTCCCAGCCCAGGGGAACCTAGGTCCTGCAGGATAGCTCCACTGGGCAGGAACTTGCAAAAGGAAGGAGTAGAACTCCATGTCAACACACAAATAACATAAGTAGCACATTCATAGAATTACAGAACCCCCTCCGCCCCCAGAAGAGTAACCCGAATAAGTGAGCATATCCCAAAGTAACAGGCAAATCTGGTAACGTGGTATGTTTGAAAATAAATGTTGCTGCATTACCTACCTAGGAAGAAAGGTAACAGTGAGCTTAGCTCACTTGCTTGTTTTCCTGAAAAGAAAATAATAGCTTTAACTTAGGACTTTTAGTCAATTTGAGACAATGCATGTACTATATTACTAGTTTGCAAAGGACCTAAAATAGGATGTTCATTTTATGTACACGATTGATGTATTGACAGTGATGTATGTTTTTGTAGGCTGAAGTATAATCCACTTTTTTCTCTTTAGTAGTCTAGTCATAAAGATTAAAATGAAAGCAATTTTTTCTAGTGGGGTGGATCAGCATAGAATCCTTCTCTATCCTGATATTTGTTAGTGGAGAGAATGGGATGGCTGCTATACTATGATTCAACCAAAATGGAAGTACTGGTTTCTCAGCTGACTCTGGGAGACCCTCCTCTGTGAAAGCTAGTACTGCAGACACAAAGGTCATGGATGATGGATTACCACATATTCAGTCACGTGAAGTACTGAAAGCCAAATATGTGTCTGTCTCTATGTGCCGAAGTTTTGCTGCAGTTAAAATTTCTTTTTTGGATTATTAGCCTCTCTTGATAATGCTTTCTATGAAAATGCTGCTTCTATGACTATGGATTAGTTGAAGTGAATGGTGTTTTGGTGGGAGGAGGAAGAAGAAAGATTGGCTAGACTGAAACATGTGTTATGTGGAAGTGACTAAGAGTCCTGTGGCACCTTAAAGACTAACTAAAGTATTAGATTAGAGCATAAGCTTTCGTGGGCTAATACCCACTTCGTCGGATGCCTGCAGTGGAAGTATCCAGGGGCAG
>ML677349.1:53328961-53370199 GCA_007922305.1 Dermatemys mawii | reverse complement strand
CTGCCCCTGGATACTTCCACTGCAGGCATCCGACGAAGTGGGTATTAGCCCACGAAAGCTTATGCTCTAATCTAATACTTTAGTTAGTCTTTAAGGTGCCACGGGACTCTTAGTCTGGAATTGCAGAAGTGACAAACACGGCTGCCTCTCTGATTCTTGACATCATGTGTTATGTGGAAACTAATTCCTGTAGTTGGATTTTTGAAAAATAAAAAATGCACACAGTTTTGTGAGAATGCTGGATGGTATTACTACATGTGGTTAATATGTTGCTACTGCACAAGATGTATTAGACTTTTTTTGCTCAGAGTTCTCACAGTGTTGTCATACACATCAAAAAACTTGAAAAATTTTGAAGGTATTTGCTGCACTTTGATTTACGGAGTCAAGGGTAATGACCTCAGTAGTTAAGAGTGAATCTGTTGCCTAATACTTCATACCCATCTAATTTTTTTCTTGAAAAAGCTTTTTCCTCTGAAATTTATCATGCCTACCGTTAGGCAAGAGTAGACTTTTGGGGAAAGTTTGAGGTTCAATTTTTAATCAAACAAGCCAATTTTTGATGTCTGAAAAACTGGAATTTCTTTTATTGCTTGAAATGTCTTCTGTGTTTTTGTTTGTAACATGGGATCTCAAGTTTGGCATAGTTTCAAAAATTCACTGTGTTTTTGTTTTCTTCTGTCCTAAAATCTAGTGAATATTCCCCATGAATATTTGAACCTTGGGAAGCTCAAAGATTTCAGCAGAGTTGTTGAGAGCTTGGAGTTTACAAACTCAGCAAGAGTAGCTTCTGAAGCTTATAAACTGTTTGTTCAGAGGCTAAAATGGCAGCAGGATCAAAAAGTCCAATGCAGGGACTTATCATTGCAAATATGCCAGATGGACTTTATAAACTAGAAGAGACAAACAGCTGCTCTTGAAATCTTGTCATAACCAGCCAGCTGTTGAATTCTTTAACTCAGCTGGCTAGTGGTTACTTCAGGTCATGAGAGTTTGTCTAGTTTTACCAAAACAGACAAAATGTTTAATTATATAAAACCTACCTGGATGCTTGGAGAGGTGATAAAAGCTTCTGACTTTCTGGGACTCCTCATTTATATGTACTACAGTGTATAATTATAGTATAGTACATATACAGTATAGGTGGGAAACCTTAACTGTAAGTGGCATAACACGCTTTCCATTACAAGATTCTGTTGTTAGTTGCTTATTAAACTGTTTTAGGCTAAAAGTTTTTCATGGTGGGTGTCTTTCCCGAGGTGAAATTTTTTTGGAGAAATAGGTCAGACATTTTTCAGAATGAAGTTAGGGAAAAATGCATTCATTGTTCTGCCTGTGTTTTCTTTTTAAATTGACAACCATTTCATTGAAAAGCTCTAGTGTTTCTATTTTTTGGAGGAGAGGCTTGAAATTTTGCCTTTGTGTTAGTGAAGTATCTTTTGCCATACCCATGAAAAGACACCTGATTTAGCCTTGTATTGCTGCCAGTTACACTGTTAGCTCAAGTGGTAGAAGACTGGGCCGTGGATCTGATGATCCGAGCGCCACTGCTGCCAGTGTGTGTGGGAGTGTCAATATGGTTCAACAGGATACATTTTTTTTTAATATTAAAGCTGTTTAAAAACATAGTTTTAAAAAATGTAACTTGCTGTGTTAACTTTTGAGTGCTTCACTTTGCAAACTTAGGAACTGACAGGTTGTATGGGCGACCTTAATTCAGCCTCTGAGTAATTTTAATGATAGTATTAATTACATGAATACATACTATTTTTTCCATGGACCACTGCCTCATTCACTGCAATGGCTGAGCTGTGCTCTGGGAATGAATCAAGGATGTGTAGTGAAAGGTCTGCAAGATCCTTTCCTCATTTGTGGCAGAATTTGGAAGATGTATAGTGAATGATGTGGGAAGAGAGGATAGTACAGGCAAGTGAACTCCCCCTTGTCGAACTGGAATCTGTTCTTGCCTCTACCACATGATTTTTTTTATTTTATGTTTTAATGTGATGCCTGGCAAGGCACATAAAGCAAACTTTTCACAGGTGGCCATTGTGTTCATTTTCTGGGTGTCTGTTTGACACCTTAGGTATGATTGCCACTGATCACTGACAACTGTTCTGAACATATAAAGTACTTTAAAATGCTAAGTACTTTGAAGAATCAAGCCCTTGACTTCTCAAATTGGGCATCCAAAGTTAATTGACACTGAAAATATAATTGGAAGAGTGGGGTGAATGGACCAAACATGAGTGGCATTGCAATCCCTGTGCGAAGTCACATAGCTGCTCAGACTTGGTCCATCTCCTTCTCTGGAGATGGAGTGGAGGATTGGCCAAACCTGAGTGGCTCTGTGACCCTGTCAGGTTACAGTGCCCCACTCAGTTTGGGGGCCCAATCAAATGTATTTTTTATAGCCACTTCCAAGATTTAACATAGAAATCATGAATTTTAAAAAACTATGATCTCTGTGATTAAAATTATGGCTCTAGTGCAGGGGTGTCAAACTCAAATGGCCATGAGAGCCACATGATAATTAGTACATTGGCCCAAGGGCTGTATCACTGACACACCTCCTGATGCCCCTGGTCCTGCCCTCACTCCACCCCTTCCATGAGGCCCTGTCCCGGCCCCACCTCTTTGCACCCCTTCCCATCCCCATTCCAACCACTTCCCCAAAATCCCCACCCCAACTCCGCCCCCAGGAGGGGTACGGGGTATGGCAGGGGCTCAGGGCAGGGGGTTGGGGTGTGAGGGGGTGGCAGGGGGTTTGCTGCAGGGGGGTGTGGGGGGTGGCCAGAGCATGGGAGAGGTTCCCCATTCCTCATCAATGGGAGCTGTGGGCGGCGGTGGGCAGTGCCTGGAAGCAAGGACAACACACAGACCCCTTGCACCCCTCTCCCAGGTTCTGGCTGCTTCCCAGAGCAGTGCAGGGGCAGGACAGGCAGAGAGCCTGCCCTGCCCCCAGTGTGCGCTGGGCTGGAGCCGTTCTAGGTAAACTTTGTGGGGGCGCAGGGAGCTGGCGGGCTGCAAAAAATAACCCTGCTGGCTGCCTGTTTGAGACCGCTGCTCTAGTGATAGGGGGGTGATAGTGGGAAATGTGGCAAAGGGGAAAATGTTGTGGAGGTTTGGATTTATATGATTATGTTGTGGAGGGGACTGTAAGAACAAATTTTCTCACTTTCAGATATTTTTGTTTCAATAATATTGAACGAATTAGTTATAGTTTTACCTAGTTATCTTGCTTAAGGCTTTGTCTGGCTATTCATTTATAGCCCGTAAACAAGACCAAATTAGCAGTAACTTATGAAGTGTGTGTGCTTTTTTTTTTACCCCAACTAAACAACGGCAGTTATTTTTTAAATCCACCTACACTAAGGAACAAAATATAAAGATAATTATTTTAGAAATCCTTGGTTTATGTTCCCTAACAGGAATGTACGATTTCTGAATTGTGTGTATGTGGAGAAAGGAACAGTCTTCAGAAAGAATATATGCATTGAAAAGGTCTTTAAGAGGAGTATAAGTACACTTAAAAGATGTTTATTTTTCTGAGGTTTTTCCATTTTCATTTTATAATGTTAATGAAGCCTTGAATTTGAGCAAAAATAATAACCTTGCAGTTTGAGAGATGTTTTTATCAGTTGCTTTTGCAGAAAATGTTGTCTCCACATTGCATAGTTTCAGTTCCTTTTTTGGTGTTCTCTCTGTTGGAATTGAAGGCATGCTATGTTCCCTAATTCTGCTATTCTGTGACCCTGTGGTAGTTGCAGTTATTGGCTTGGGAGTTTAAGTAATCTTTCATGATAGTGATTGGCTCTAGGATAGAGAACTATTTGAAGGAGTACATCTGTGTAAAGCCCGGTGTTCTAAATCAGTCATGTATACACATCTGATAGCTCCAGAGACTCATTACAGTGTCTTGCACAAGGACGTTCACTGCTTCTGCACATCAATATGGAAAGAGCTCATCCAGAGAAGAAGCTGCTACCTGTATGTAAAAAGCTATGGTATAATTTTTTTAAAAAATAACACTTTTTAAAATATATTTTGATAACAGGCTAAAGGAAACTATTTATCAGCACCGTCTTAGAACAGTATCACATCCTTGTGTCCTTGGTTGTGCAAGTAATTTCCTCTGAAAGAAACATGGCTGGAAATTTTTGTAGCATAGATATCTGTTTAGAAGTTTCTGTGTAACTGGAAAGTGTTTTGATTGACTTGTCGGTCAGCCCAATCTGGTAAAAGTAAGTCCTTTTGGCTTGAGATAATCTGTTACTCAGAATTTTAGTAAGATTTTTAATCAATAGTTTACAACAGTTTTTCTTCACTGAAGGCCGTTTGACTATGGAGGAAAAATAAGTAATTCTGTGTAACTGCATGGTAGGCAGTTTCTGGTGAGGGATCTCAGGAGCTTGATTATATCCTATCAATCAAATTGTTTTTTTTAGCAATGTTCTGCCTATATTGTTATAGAAAGTTCAGCATCTTTATAAATAAATTGTTCCTTTTGAAGTTTTTAATTTTTTTTCTATAAGTCTTCAATAGTATGTTATAAATTCCCTTTGTTTGGAGCTCCACATTGAAGTAATGAATTTATGGCATTATGGGCTCTTGCTTTTTGTCAGTAGATGTGTAGCTTTTATCACAGGCATTTATCTCCATGAAGTGTTCAACAGGGATTACAGTTTAATTAGAACCCAATGGAAGCAAAAGATGGTGGGTGAAATTTCCCTGAGATTTAAGTTAAAAGCCCACTGGAGCATTTAGCAGGTTTAGTGGAGTTTTTGATTTTAATTGCATTAATCCATCACTACTGACACTACAATACAGTTCAAATAAATCTGTTTTTAAAAAACCCCACATGTCATAAAATGCATCTAGTTGCAATAGTCTTATTTGCTATGGGGGCTCTATAATAGAGATTTTTTTTTAAAATGCCATTATGCAGTTGCCTTTCATGCTGATACAAATTCTGCATCCAATTATCTGTCATACAAATATCATTGTGGACTGTTACTTTTGCTTAATTAGATACTGGTTAAAGCTGATTTGATGTTTGAAGGTAATCTGCTTTAGCTTTAAATGTCCAGGCATAGATTCATTTCCTGCATGTTTAATTGTAAACTAGATTTGCCTTTCTAGCTGAAGAGATCTCTAAAAGATCATTTAGTTCAACACTGACCGTACTGTCTAATAAGTAGCATTGAAAAGGTCAAGGGTGATCCCATAAGTTAAAATATTACTAAACATTTGAGAGTAATATATTGAGGGCTGGCTGCCCTGATGGCCTACAAATCACTTGGTGTGTGTTAGGGCCATTGACCACCTGTGTCCAATTCTCTGTGTACCAGTTTAATACACCTGTCTCTCACGTTACCTTGTCATAGATTCATAGAATATCAGGGTTGCAAGGGACTTCAGGAGGTTATCTAGTCCAACCCCCTGCTTAAAGCAGGACCAATCCCCAACTAAATCATCCCAGCCAGGGCTTTTTCAGGCCTGACCTTAAAAACTTCTAAGGAAGGAGATTCTACCACCTCCCTAGGTAACCCATTCCAGTGCTTCACCACTCTCCTAGTGAACAAGTTTTTCCTAATATCCAACGTAAACCTTCCCCACTGCAACTTGAGACCATTACTCTTTGTTCTGTCATCTGGTACCACTGAGAACAGTCTAGATCCATCCTCTTTGGAACCCCCTTTCAGATAGTTGAAAGCAGCTATCAAATCTCCCCTCAGTCTTTTCTGTAAACTAAACAATCCCAGTTCTTGTAGTCTCCTCTCATAAGTCATGTGCTCCAGGCCCCAAATCATTTTTGTTGCCCTCTTCTGGACTCTTTTCAATTTTTCCACATTCTTCTTGTAGTGTGGGTCCCAAAACTGGACACAGTACTCCAGATGAGGCCTCACCAATGTCGAATAGAGGGGAATGATCACGTCCCTCGATCTGCTGGCAGTGCCCCTGCTTATACAGCCCAAAATGCCGTTAGCCGCCTTGGCAACAAGGGCACACTGTTGACTCATATCCAACTTCTCATCCACTGTAACCCCTAGGTCCTCTTCTGCAGAACTGCTGCCTAGCCATTCGGTCGCTAGTCTGTAGCAGTGCATGAGATTCTTCCGTCCTAAGTGCAGGACTCTGCACTTGTCCTTGTTGAACCTCATCAAATTTCTTTTGGCCCAATCCTCTAATTTGTCTAAGTCCCTCTGTATCCTATCCCTACCCTCCAGTGTATCTACCACTCCTCCCAGTTTAGCATCATCTGCAAACTTGCTGAGGGTGCAGTCCACGCCATCCTCCAGATCATTGATAAAGATACTGAATAAAATCGGCCCCTGGACCGACCCTTGGGGCACTCTGCTAGATACCAGCTGCCAACTAGACATGGAGCCATTGATCACTACCTGTTGAGCCCGATGAGCCAGCCAGCTTTCTGTCCACCTTATGGGCTGGATGAATGGACCATACTACTTTAACTTGCTGGCAAGAATACTGTGGGAGACTGTATCAGAAGCTTTGCTAAAGTCAAGGAATAGCACATGCACTGCTTTCCCCTCATCCACAGAGCCAATTATCTCATCCTCTTCCTTTCCTTACTCACTTCTCTTCAGATTGCTTTATGGCTTATCCACCTGTTGCATAGTGTCTAAATTCTAGATTACAACTTCTCTGAAATGTGGCCTGTCACTTTGCTTGTATAGTGCCTATTATGATAGCACGCTGATTGCGATCCAGAGGTGTTACCAAAGTAGAAGTAATATGTTACTTAAAAGTAGTATATGTCCTGAAGGTCTTTGTCTGTGTATATATATGAAAATAGCCTGTTTTTAAACCTTTTTCTAAAGAAGATTGTACATCCTTTTTATAAAAAAGTATATTTTTTCTCTTCTAGTGTTCTTTCTTTGCTTCTGTAAAAATTAATGCTCTAAGATGCTGCTTTGGAGTCTTCATTGAAGTACTGCGGTTCTAAACTAAGTGAAGGATTTTAAAGTGTGAATCCTGTTGGAGCAAAATAGTTGTTTGAGCTGCTGGATTTTGCTGGGACAAACAGAGTTAGAATTAAGAGGTTGGCTGGTCAGAGAAGTCTCTTACACAAAAGATAATAGGAATATTTATCTGGAGTCAAATTAGTGGGGATGATGAGCCTTAAAACTCAAGTCTTCCTTCCAGTCTGTCTCATGATGCTTCTAAGGTGTAGTTGTGATTAGCAAGAAGTTTCTGATATAAAGATAGTTATGTGACCACAGGATTCTTTTATACTCACAGATAGAATTCCTTAATAAATAAATAGATCTGCTACACCTTAAACTTTTCTGTAACTTGTTGAATACTGCCTTTTGCAGTGTTAGTGGTTGAAATCTGGAAAATGGGTGTTGTCTTCTGTGTGTTTGGAAGTAGCAAGTGGGATAGAGAGGAGAGGTGGTCTCTGAAGTAAGTATATTGTTTTGAAAATGGAAAATTTAGTAGGCAGGTCTCGTGCATTTTATTCTCAACAGGTGTGCTGCTAGAGTTCTAAAGGTTGAAAATGAAGGTCTGTGCTGAAAAGTGATAGTGAAATAAGCACTTTATTACTCCCCAGTTATCCACTTGTGTATTTAGTTACATCTGCTGACTTCAGTATAAACAAGGTGTTTAGTGTTTTTACTGGTTAGTACTGCAGAAACAGTGCTACTACACTGAGTGAACTGGACTCCTTTGGTCAAAGTTGATGTATCTGACTTATGCATCAACAAACTAGTTAAGTAAATTCCTCTCGCAGGACCTCCTTTGCGCCCCAGTTTAAGCTGAAAGTTTGTACAGGTGTGAGAACAGCAAAATGTAGTGGTGATAGTACACTTTCCAGAAAGAACTTGCTTTTGCTTTTCAGGTCCCAGGCTTAGTTCTACAGGGCTGGTTCTAGAAAAATCTTTCTACTTATATACTGAGCAACATTAATATTTAAAAAATTAATAAATGTGGAAATCCACAATTCCATTATTACTCGGGCACTCTGAGAATAGAACTTTACTCGAAGGCTATGTCTACTTTAAATTTTCTTACCTAAAATTTCTTAATGGTAAAACTCAACTGATGATAATAGTAGAGTTCCAATGTAGACTTAGTGCTGATGTCTGCCAGTGATGTAACTGCCATGTCATCGAGCCCTGCTTCAGACAGTCCTCTAATTAGGACACAGTAATTAATAAAACAAACAAACAAAGACGATTCCAAACCGCCAATAGCTGCTGGACCCTAATCTATGCAAGAGTTCCCATGGATGCTACCACTGGTGGAGCAGTGCCAGTACTAAGCTGGGAAATTATTGAGGAAAAAGTCTTGGAATAGACAAGGCCTAGGTTAGTATCTGATGTTTATACCTAGGTGACAGCTCTGGGAGACTGGTTTCCTAAACTGCATTTTTATTGGAAAAGTGTGGAGAAGGGGGGAGCTTGAGCACTTATTACAGTGACTGGTATAATTTTTATGGCTTTTGGACATCTCTGCATATGCAGGGTATGATGTGTATATTGATGGATGTGTGTGATTCAGAAATCTAGCTTTCTGAAAGTTAAAGTTTTTAGGAAATAGAGGGAAAGTAAATGATGCTGCTAATATTTTAAAAAAACTGTAGTAGCTGTCTGAAGAGCACACAAAGCAAATGAGACCTTTTAAAAAAGAGGTAGCTGAAAACAGCTTAGTTGTGAATTCATTTTTCTTGACTTCCTCTTACGGTTTTTATTCATGTGAATTGTGCAGTCAAAATGAAAGTTCAGACAGTGTCAAAACTGACTTTTTTCAAAATAGGGGACAATTGTATGAAATGTTCAGCTATCTGCTGGATTCTTTCTCCTTTTGTATCTTCTACCAAACTGTATTGATTAAAACAAAAAGGTTTTAGAGATGTGCCTAAAAGATCTTTTTCTCTGTTCTTTATAGCAGGGGTCTTCAAACTTTTTCTTCCACGGCCCCTTCTTGCCAAGGAAAAAGTCGTGCGGCCCCCCGGGGGAATGTCTGCCGAAGTGCCGCTGCGGAAAGCAAAATCTTCCACTTTCCACAGCAGCATTTCAGCGGTACTAAAATAGCCCGCGCGGGAGTTCGGCGGTCTCCCAGGCGGGATCGGCGGTGGCGCCAGGGCAAGGGTCTTGCCCACCCGAGGGGGTGGTCTTGAGCACCCAGGTGCGCGCACCCCAGTTTGACAACCACTGCTTTATAGTACCAAACACAAACACTCAACAAACACAAATAGTAAACAGGATGACTGAATTAATTACATATTTCTGTTTGAGGTATGAAATGTACTGTTTAGGAAATGTGAACTGACTGTTCTGTTCTTCCGAGTGACCGTATATCCGTTCAAACAACCTGAAAACTATGAACAATTTACACTTACAAGGAAAAATTCATGAGGAGGAGGTCCTAAATGCATATGTTTTTATATATTCAATATGCAGTCATGAGCTGTTCTGGGTCTGTTTCAAACAGGGTGACCAGATGTCCTGATTTTATAGGGACAGTCTCGATTTTTGGGTCTTTTTCTTTTATGGGCTCCTATTACCCCCCATCCCTTGTCCCGATTTTGCTGTCTGGTCACCCTAGTTTCAAATGATTAAAGATCATAAGATCAGGACAGTGTTAACATTATAAAGAATCATGATGTAGAAGATTGATTAAAAGATAAATGTCGCTCAACTTGCGCTAGGAAAAGAATGATGAAAATAAGGCCTTACAGCATGCCCCAAAGGTCGGGAACAGATCTGAGTTCTTTCAGAGTAAGGGGCAGGAGACAAATTCCAGAGTTAAGGACTTTTGATTGAAAAAATCTTGCCACCTATTACCTTCTTCCCTGTAAGGTAGCAAGGGCACAAATCTTTTATAGCTATTTAGTAGAGCTGGCTGAAAAAAAAAATTCCATGAAATTTTGAAAATATTTTTGTTATTTTAAGTGTGTGTTTGTATTTTGTTGGGGGTGGGATGGGGGATGGGTTTTCAACATTTTATCAACTAAAGTAGTGGTTTTTTTTTTTCCTAGCAAACATTTCCATGTAGTCAAAAAGCCAGTTTTGTGTTAGGGTTCATCTAAAAAAATGCATCTTTTAGGTCAAAGCCAACATCTTGAATTATATTGAATAGCTTATTAGAAAATTGCATAGAGTACAGGACAGTAGAACATTATTTTCTGTAGGAAACAAATAGTTGCATTCTGCACCAGATGAATTGTCAGATTGGTCTGTGTGAGATCCCAAATATAAAGTATGACATTAGTCCAGTCTAGAGGTGATAAAGGCATGGACTGTTGTAGTGAAGTCACAACATCCAAAAGGAAGGTTGTAAACCCCTTGCAAGTGAAGTTGGTAACTGTTGCTGCCTGAATATCTGCAGGCTGCTCAGGATCCAATGAGCCCAGAAAACTGTGAACCTGAAGCTACTAAAGGCAAGCAAAGCCCCTCTCTTGATGGGGATTTTCTGGTACGCTGTCTGGGTTTCTCCTTCTCAGCCATATGAATATTACCTTTTGCTTGGGTTGAGCCTCAGTTGCCTATCTCTTATACAGGCCCTGAATCTGTGCTGTAGAAAAAGGAAGTCAAACACACAGCCTGTCCCTGATCTAAAATATAGATGTAGATCTATGTCACGCAAATACTGAAAACACTACAGCCCAAACAAAGCCCCTATTGGCTTTGTGGAACCATATATGCGGCAGATGAGCATTGGCTCAAATTTAAAATTGGAGACAAAAAAATATTGCTCAAGCAACTGAGTTTGCCCCTAACAGGGTCCACAGCTATATAAAGAATAACTCAAGGTTAATGGTTTCAAAAGCAGGTGATGATCATTGTCAACCAGAATGAGATATCAATTTATTATAATTCATTAGACTGTAAATCTGTTGGAATAATAGTTTTTGTGCATTGCTGGCTAGATGTATTATTGCTGTCAAGTTGCTACTCTGCAAGGTAGTTTGGGCAATAAGCCCACTTGAAATTGGTCCTGAGTATGAGACTGCATAATATTAGATCAGTTACACGGTGAGAAGAGATTGTACAGATGACAGAGTGGAAAAGTTCACTTCAGATTTAATTTTCTTTGCGTCATTATTGTCTGTTGGGTCAGGGTATGTATTAATACATGTTGGCTGTGGACAGCTGAGCTTGTTTAGGAAATGGCTTAAGTCTGCCAAGCTGCATGCTATTCTTGATTAGTTATTTTTAATCACCTTATAAATATAACATGTACAAACATATCTGAAATACTCTTTAGACAGAAAAATGTATAATTCTACCTAAACATTAATCTTGCTTTAGTGACTAGTTCATTAAGTGCCTAGTTTTAAGAAGAACAGTACATTGAAGAACTGAAAAAACACCTGGTTATAGTCTAAACATTAAGTGTGAGAGGAGATTCAGAGTAAACGCTATGATTATTATTACCACAGTACGAATGAGGACCCCATTTGGTAGGCACTGGAGAAATGAAATAAGACAGTCCCTGCCCTAAGAAGCTTACAGTCTAAGCGCTTGATTACACTGGCACTTTATAGCGCTATAACTCATACCTGTCCAGACTGGCGAGGCACATAGAATGCTATAAGTCCATGGTTATACTGGTCCTGGTAATTCTCCTTGCCAGAGGTTTAACAGCTATAGCGTATTGGGTGCTCTGTATTAGCTCCAGTGGAAACGGGTGGTAACAGTACAGTGCTTTGAGTGATCTCTGGAACCGCCCAACTATTTAAGCCAATTAAGCCTCTCTTCCCTTTGTTTTGAACTCAGCTGGAGGAATGCAGAAGTACGTTTTCAGAGCTTAGCTGTAACTCGTAAAATCAACCATTCAAATGTTTACCTTGTGAGCAAGCGTGAAGGAGAAGAGTAACAGGCTTTGCATTTCAAAGACAGTTTGCTGACACACTCTCAGCATGCCAAAAATCCACTCGCACTCTCCCTCCGTATACACACAAAACGCTCCTCCTCACTCCCCTCATTTGAAAAGTACGTTGCACCCAGCTGAATGCTGGGATAGCTGCCCATAATGCACCACTCCCTGTGCCGCTGCAAGTGCCGCAAATGTGGCCATGCCAGTGTGGTTGTGGCTGTGAGTGTGGACACGCTGGAGCACTATCCCTGGAGCTGTGTCTGAAGGCGAGTATAATAACCAAAACTGCTACAAAGCTGTAAGTGTAACCAAGCCCTAAGTATAAGACAAGAGATGTATGCAGACAGTTGGGGTGAGGGTGGGGGTATGAGTGAACAGTGAATTAACATTGGTTAGCAAAATAGGCTTTGGTCTCTGCAAGCCAGAAGCCTAACAGTTGTAAAATTTTGGTGGTGTTTTTTGTAGGTATCATGCAAAGTAGAATTTTGAGGAGGGATCTGAAGGTAGATAATGAGGTAGCTTTGTGGATATGTACAGGAAGCAACTCCCAAGCATGAGGCAGCTTGAAAGAAAGCACAAATGTGTTTGAAAATCTAACAAGTATGGAATTGGTGCTGGTGTATGATAAACATTAAATTAAAGAATTAGTGTTAATTTAAGTTTGGCTAAGGAATTATGTATGTGTTGTAAAGAGAGGCCCTGACTAGCAAATGGAAGAAAGGCCATGAAAATGTGTGATATATTTGATGTTTTTTTCAAAGAATAACTAAGTTTCTAAAAAGAAGGTGTCTCTGTCTGAAAATGGTGACTGGTTTTAAATAAGATGGAGAATCTGTCTTCAAATGTAAGGTGGGATCTGAGTTACTACAGAGAATTCTTTCCTGTCTGGCTGGTGAGTCTTGCCCACATGCTCAGGGTTTAGCAGATTGCCATATTTGGGGTTGGGAAGGAATTTTCCTCCAGGGCAGATTGGCAGAGGCCCTGGGTTTTTTTTGCCATCTTCTGCAGCATAAGGCACAGTTCACTTGCTGAAGGATTCTCTGCACCTTGAAGTCTCTAACCGTGATTTGAGGAATTCAGTATTCTGTGGCCTGCACTGTGTAGGAGGCCAGACTAGATCGATGGTTCTCAAACTTCTCAGTCCAGCGACCCCTTTTTGCATACCAGCGTCTCCTCACGACTCAGGTATGTCTGCTGAAATGCTGCCCAGTTGAATCCTTCCGCTTTTGGCGGCATATTGGTGGACATACCATGCACATCAGTGTGTCCACTGAAACCGGAACCTATCACTTCAGCTCCCTTGGCAGGAACAGTGTGGGGCAGGGACCAGTCCAGGTAACCTAGCCACAATCAGGACTGTCCCAGGCCATCTCCAAGCCCCTGCCCCTGTTCCCCCCAGACTTCCCCCTACACTGCCCCAATCCCTGCCCTGAGCCCCTCATGCCACCCAACCCTGACTCCTGCACACCCATGCTCCCAGCCCTGACTCCTGCACTATCTACTCTTCACCCCCTGCCCTGAGGGGATTTGCAATACGACAGTACCTGTAAGAAATTACTTTCACCCCTGCCAGAACCCCAGCGGACTGAGTGGGGCTGGTGGCGGGCTGAGTGGCTCAGCCCGCTGTTGATATGGGGTTCTGGCTGCCGGCCCCGCTTAGCCCGCTACTGGTTTGGAGTTCCAGCCGCTGGCCCTACTCGGTCCACTGCTGGCCTGGAGTTCCAGGAGCCAGCCCGGGGCTCTGCTTCTGGCCTTGGTCCAGCGCTCTTCAGCCCTCCTGTGCTGTGGCCCACATTGGAAAATTCAGCAAGGAAAAGCAAGGGCAAGGGTCACATTAAAGTGATAAAATCTGCATTTTAATTTTGTTTTAAACGAAGCTTCTTTAAATTATTTGAAAAACCTTATTTCTTTAAATACAATAGTTTATTTTATATAATAGACTTAGAGGGAGAGACCTTCTAAAAACCTTCAAATGTATTACTGGCACACGAAACCTTAAATTACAGTGAACTTGGCACGTCACTTTTGAAAGGCTGCAGACTCCTCCTGTTCTAAGCTTTCCGCCTTGGGGAAGGAAGTATGTTTGGTGCATTTGGTCTGTTCAGAGACCTTGTGTGCACTCTGAGTCTTTCCATTCCTTCTCTAAGTGGGAGTATTGTTGAGCAGGCAAATGATATATGAAGAAATGATGCCCCTAGTGTAGTATTGTCTTTCCAAAGAGTGAAGGTTATGAATGATATGCTTTCTGGATGTAGGATGTTTGTGGTAGCTAGTAGTTTATTCTTGGAAGAGTCTTTGCATAAATTGGATACCTTGAGATAGCAGTGTAACAGGAGGGTTTACAAGGGCGTGCATGCCTTTTGGTAATCTAATCTCAATAGATGTGCCGCTTTCCCATGATGGAGATTTGAAGGCCACTTCTCTGTGTACAAAATTGGCAACATACCTCTTTCATTTGTCATTAAGAGCAAAGGATGGTAAATAGTAATGTCAGTTTAAGTGATACAGCAAAATACAGGTTCAAAATGTGGTGTTGAGAAACTTATTCGGCTTATAGGTTTTTTTTAACATTCACTTGTTCTATCTGCCATTACATCAGGCATGGCCAATTTGAGCCTGAGAAGGAGCCAGAATTTACCAGTGCACATTGTCAAAGAGCCACAGTAATATGTTAGCAGCTCCCCTGCTCCCAGTGCCCCCCCCCCATACTTGCCGATCAGCTGTTCCGTGGTGTGGGGGAGGGGAAAGAGCGAGAGCATGGCAGGCTCAGGGGAGGGGATAGGAAGGCATGGAGTGGGGGCAGGGCTCGTGGCTGAGCCAGGGGTTGAGCAGTGAGCACCATCTTGCACATTGGAAAGTTGGCGCTTATAACTCCAGCCCGGAGTCAGTGGTTCCCATACAAGGAGACGCATATTAAATTCCAAAGAGCCGCATGTGACTCTTTCACAAAATGAAATGAAATAAAAATGAAACCTCCTCCCCCCAATATTTCCCCTTGGAAATGGGGAAGCAGAGAGCACAAACACATGACAGAAAGTACAATTAATGGTTTGATTGCTTCTGGAATGTGGTTAGCTATCATGTGGATGGGAGCAGTATCAGAACTTGTTCAAGTTATTTAACTTTTTTCTAAGTTGCACCTCTTTCACTATGGCATTTTCTTGATTCTGAACTTCTGCCATGTCTCTTACGTTAATAAATGGCTGTTGTCATTTCCACAACTTTGTCTGTTTGATGCTACTTTGTCTAAACCTCCTGAAATCTTAATCTATGCCTTGGTAATTATAATTCCTTTACTCTCAATCTTCCCCAAGACCATGCTGTCCAGACTAGTGTGTACGGAATCCTGTACATCCAGAAATGCCCATTGAATACCACATTGCCTTTTATTTATAAACCCATCATATATTTGCACCAGCCTGTCTTGCAGTTCTTCCTCACTCTGCTTTACTTTTCTCTTTGCATAACTAGCACTACCTCTTTTCCCCTTTATACAAATCTTTCCTGCAGACTAATTGAGATAAATATACAGAGAGGCTGTTTTGTGCTCCCTCTCATTTTAAATCTCAGTTGAAAACACTTTCTCCCCTGCATATACTTCAGAATTTTTCTCCCACTGTTAATTAATGTGCATTTCTGTTATTATCCATAACTGTATAAAGCAATTTGGAATGCTGTTACTATGAAACAAGCTATAAAAAATGTGTCCTGTCTGTGGTAGAAAGCAATGCAAGTTTACTTAGCATAGTTTCTGTGTGTGTGTGTGTGTGTGTGTGTGTGTTTAACAAGAAATTCAAGTTGCTATAAATGCTACAGTTGATGTGCAGCTATGGAAACTTGGGATGACTAGCTTGGCTCTTATTTACAGGAAAGGAATTTGATATTGAACACTGGTTGCAAATTGAAATCTGATTTTGGTAAACTTGTAGAGTGGAAACAATTAATGCTGAGATTCTAAAGGATCAGAAGAAGATCCTGAAATAGAATCTGATACAACCCAAAAACTAGAACTAATTTGCCTCTGAATCTGACTGTATTCTCTAACTAAATCTGCAACCAAGCAGGTTGTGCACTTATGTCAGGGGCAGAGGTAGCTTCCTGATTCAATGAATGCACTATACTAAACTGTAGGGGGGGCACCAGCCACCCAAAATAGCATCCTCTGCCCTGGCACAGCAACCCTAATTCTAGACCGGACCAGAGGGCTGGTGGGATAGTGGGAAGGAGAATTCGCCTGATCTTAGTTTCTTGGGTGTGTCTAACAGGGGACTTACCACATAGGTTTAAAAAGTGGATGAAAACTTATATTTCTCTAAACGAAGGTGAATATACCATTTTCACTTACTTCTGTTTCTCAGATGTTCTAAAAATGAATGCTTAGATTCCTAGACATTTAGTGCAAACCAATCCATCTTTTTAGCAGTCAAGTAAACACGTTAATATATTGAATGTCAAAACATGTGGCATATGAGTAGCGGCTACTGTCTACTCTTACGCCGCGGCCCCACTCCTGGCTGTGGGAGGGACTGGACAGGTGTATGGGGGCTCGTGACCCTGGAATAGAGTGACACCAGTGAAGGAAGATTCCTGCCTGCTGGAAAAGGGGCTAGCTGGAGGAGACGCTGGTTGGAAGCCACAGCTGGCCTGAGGTAATGAGCACAGACTAACAAGGGGTGCTCTGGTCCTCCTGTGCCAGATAGGGAAAGGTTTGACAGGAAGTCTCATTGGTCCCAAGAAAGAAGGTTGGGAAGACACTGGAATTTGATTGAAGAGTGTGTGGGCAGCAACACCAGGCCTGAAATTCACCAGCCCCAAGAAGAAGGGCTGTTAAGATCCCTGAACCTCCAGGAAGGCTCTTCTGGGGAAGTTGGGAACCTTGTTTAAAGACTCTGGAAGTGAGATGTTTTTTCTGCTGAATCCCAGTAGAGGGAAGTGAGGTCAGTGTACCTAATGGGGTCTCGCTGTGTGACAAGGGCATGATCAGGGATAGCACCCTGCCATATACCATTATCTAATGCTGCTCAGAACAGGTCTGGCCAACATGGTGGTAAAAAGTCAAAAGTCCATCTACAGTTGTGCTCCTAATTATTGGTATTGAGATGGATATTCAGTTTTGGGAAATTTAAAGCCCGTTGCTGGTGTAGAGAAGGCCTTGATGTCATCGTTGTTGTTGTCGTCATCAGCGATCCCTCAGTTCAAGGATGAGCTCTACCACGGATTTATGTATGGGTCCTGAGATAACTTAGGAATCTGATCCTGGAACTATAGATCCACCTGCAGTAGATACAGACATTTCTTCTTCGAGCGCTTGTTCATGTCCATTCCAGTCAGAGGTGTGTGCATGAATGTGCATGGTAGCTGGAAGATTTTTCCCATAGCAGCCTGTCAGGTTGGCCTGGGCACCTCTTGGAGTCACGTCTTCGTGGCACTCAATACAGAGCACTGCTGACCCCCCTCCCTGTTCTTTCTTACCACCAGTGGCTGTTTGATGGAACGTCCCATAGCCCTTGCTTAGCAAGTGCCTTTATCTCTGTTTTTGTGTATAGCTCTTCTTTAGTTAGTGAGCTGGGGTTCACCATCTTAGGACTCCCCAGAACTGGAGTATGCTGCGGTCCTCGGGATTCAAAACCTGTGAGGTTGGGGCTAAGCGGATGCCCAAGAGTGACCCCCAAGGTTCTTGTTTTAAGGTGCCTTGGGGAAGGTCACCAAAAGAAACAGTGTAGGATCTGCTGCAAGTTCCCTCCCAGAACTGTTAAAGAAAGGGAACAGTGATTTAAGGTTCTCCTAATGGAGGCAGCTCTTTGCCCGCACTCAGACCCTGAGTTGGGCAACCCTGCATCCAGCATGTGTTATCTTGTCGGCAGAGTGCCCCAGCACTGTTAATGCTGGGAACTGGTGCCAAAAAAGGTGGTTTCCTGAGATGCTTGGCACAGTCATGGCTCCTCCTGCAGCCAATTGGCAGTTGGGCACCAGTTGCTGAAGAAGAGGCCAGAGAGGGAGTGTTCTCCCACACGTAAATCTAAGGAGCTGACACACCAGTTGTGCCACAGCACAAGACCCCTGGGCAGGGTCGTGTCGACTCCTGCCCAGGTGAGGCAATTGAGTCTGGGCCCACCACGATTGCCAGACCCTATTGACCAGCAGCTGCAGCTCCCCTCAACACCAGAGGCTTTCAAGGCTGCTCAAGACTTGCTGTGTCACATGGCATCTTTCTTCCACCCAGGACAGAGGTGGCTCTGACCATATGTGCACTACCGTCGCCCTAGGTGCAATCAAGAGGGAAGCAGACGATGCTGTCCTGGTGCTTTCCTTCTCCACAGCACCCTCCAGCACCAACTCCTCCAGAGAGAGAACCCAGTCAGTCCCCAAGTTCCCCCGACAATTGGTGCTCCAAAGCACAGCTCTTCCATGGCCTTCGTTTTCAGAGACCTTGGAGTTGGAGTCTGACCCCTACCACTGCGATAAGAGCAGCAGGGTCAGGTTGCGGTGGGAGAGACGGGCTTCCCTGATACCATGGGAGAATTCTGTGGGAGAATTCTTCTGAGTGGCCCTTCTGGACTCCGAGTCTTTCACCAGAGCCAGAGAAGGAAACAAAGATCCTGCTCAGCGGTGACTTTGGTTTTGGCCACATTTATCTTACCGGCTGAGCAATCAGCCACTGAACCACCGACATCGGCACTGTCGCCAGCTTCAGGATTGGCTTCAGTGTCAACATTGGCTTTTGGTGCCTGCTCCAGCAGTGCTGCTGTTGCCAGCACCGGCTTCAATAGCAGCTCCTGCACCATCAGTGGCACCGACAGCAACCTTGGCTCTGACAACGTCACCAGCAGTGCTGCCAATGCTGACCCTGGCCCTGGGTTTGGTGCGGACAGCTCCAGCACTAAGCAATGCAGAGCCCGTCTGCTCCTGCAGGTGATCCCCGAGAGTCACGGGAAACATTGGGTGCTGATGGCAGAGAGCAGCTGCTGTTCTTTGGGGCTTCCTCGTTGTTGTTGCTGGATGAGGTGCTGGCTGGCACTGCCATAGTCCCAGCACTGAGACAATCGGTTGTTGCGGTAGTTGCTGCGCTGGGTTACCCAGAGTCTGGACATCAAGGCAGAGGAGGTAGTAGAGGACTTTGATCCCATCGTGCATATCCTCGCACCTTCTGGAGCTTTCCATATTGCCCTACTGCTCATAAAAACTATTGCGGACACCGCCAAAACCCGGTGGCAGATGCCAGAATCATTGCCTCCCACTGCCAAGTGCAGTGAACAGTGATATTTTGTGCCCTCTGAGGGTTATGAGTGTGTCTTCCCACCCGCAACCAGATTCCCTTGTTGTGGAAGCTGCTAATCAACATGAACAGTGATGTTTTCAAGGCCCCTCCTGCCCAAACAGGGAGGTTAAAAAGCTTTACCTTTTCAGGAGGAAAGTTTGTTCCACGGGTGGTTTGTAGCTCTGCATTTCCAGCCAACAGGCCATTGTCAGCCAGTACTATTAATACCTCTACGGTAATGGCAAAATTTGCAGAGCTGCTCACCATAGACTCAGAGGGAATGATCTTCAGTGGTATTGATAATTCCAGCCTGGCCCTGCTAGGGTACATATCACTCTTGGAAATGTCAGTGGACGTTCCAGTCACCTTGCCGCTCTTCCTGGATTTAGTTTCCAACACCTGAACCTTGAGTTGCTGCACCTCATGGCCTGGAAGCTGTACGGCTGAACACGTGATGCTAACACCCTATGCTTCCTCTACCTCTCTCTCGTTCAACATCAAAAGGCTGACTCCTGCCTCTGATTAGACAGATGTCAGCCGTCATCACTAACTTGCTAAAATTTTAAACAAGCACCTTTATATATTTTCCCAGGATGCCCTTCATGCTTGCGAGAAGCTCCTCATAAACATCTGCAAAATGACCTCATCTACCTTCAAATCCCCTCCTTAAAACTCTCCTTGGTTATGATGCCTACTGAAAACTTGACAATGGTTAAGCTGTTGGTGTGCTGAGATCACTGCCTAGTATGTTGATCAATATAGTCTCATTGTTTCTTTGTACCCCGGCCCCCATCTTTCTCTATCTAACTCTTGTTTTATTCTTAGATTCTAAGTTTTTTGAGCCAATCATTGTCGTCTTGTTTTGTGTTTGTACAGCACAACGGCCTTCTGGCCACTGAATGGAAATCCTAGGAGTCACCTGTGCTGCATCCTTAATCTGTCCTATTTAATTTAATGTGGTGTTGGCCAATACTGGGCTCTAAAGATTTCTATGCTATTGTCAGGACAACTGGATGCAGTTTTGTTTTGTCACAAGAAACACATGCAGTCAAAAGATAAATGTATACGTACAAAAGGTATGGGTCTTAGTCTAAATGAAATATTTTGTAAGCTCTTCTTTATTATTAGGTAACATCAGTTGTTTTAGTGATGGAAAAGGATATCTAATTTTCATCACAGTGATACTTCCTACAAGCAGAATATTTTCTTTCAGTAGTGTAAGGATTTTTTTCCCCAGAAAATTAAAAGATATTTCTACATATAACTCCACTTCCTCTTCTTCCTCCTTCAAGAGTTGGACTATTTATTTTATTATTTATCAGAAAATGGACATAAAACAACTTCTGAAGCAGGAATTTGAAATCAGTGGTCTTTATAAATTGTATGAGTGTATGGTAAGAGGGGTAGCCATGTTAGTCTGGAATAGCAGAAGTGACAAAGAGTCCTGTGGCACCTTAAAGACTAACTAAAGTATTAGAGCATAAGCTTTCGTGGGCTAATACCCACTTTTGTCGGATGTATGGTGTAACCCATTCTTTAATGTGTTGTGGTAGAAATGAGGTTGGATTTCTGGTTGGATTGTCGAAAGTGAACCATATCCATATTGTGTGTTTCTTTAGGGTCATGATGAAGAAGCTGTTGTGGATATGGGCAAAACTAGCTCTGCTGTCAACACAAACTTTGAGAGAGAAGAAATCGAGAGTAAGTGGTTTTTAAAATCTTAATATAACTTTACAGCATGAGGTCTGTTTCCTTTCAATGCACTACATGGCTCTCATTAACGTGCATGCGTATGGAGCGCAATGATTGACTATACTGTAAAATTCTAAGAACCATGCCATTAAGCTTAACTTTTATATCCTTCATTCAGAACATTAACACTAAGCAATTTTTTTTATTAGAAATATTTCTTTACAATTTGCAGCAGAACAAAAACTGCATGGAATCTTGTTAGTTTTCCTTGTGCTTCAGAATCCTGCTGTTGCTTGAAAAAGCTATGAGTAGTATTAGAAGAGGATGTGGTTGGATCTGGTGTTAAATATCTTAATGGTCTGAAAAAGGCAGTAAATACATGGTAATAAAAATTGCAGCTGCTGCCAATACAAGTCAGGTAAAAAAATGCGAACTCTAAACAAACTACAAACATAGACAAAATATAATCATTAGAGGAAAGATAATCAAACAGATATTCAATAGTGAGAGAAGACTGGAAAGCAGTAGTACTGAAGGAGACTTGGGGATGAAAGAATGCAAGTTTTAAACACACGTTTGCAATATGATGTGGCAACTAAAGAGGTCCTTTTTATTTAGCTCTGGGTACAAGATCATTCTTCCTTTTTATCTTCCTCTCTGTAACAGAGTTCACAACCTGCGCCTCTTCCTGGGGCCCTCTTGCTCTCCCCAGTAAGACTCAGAGAGGCTTCAGGGTTGTGCAACACCAGTGTCTTTCTGTACTTACGGCTGTCCTATCACCAGTGTCCATCTATATACAGCAGTCGGCAACCTTTCAGAGGTGGTGTGCCGAGTCTTCATTTACTCAGGGCTTCATGTGCCAGTCCGGAACGGAAAGGGTGAGAGGGTCAGTCCGCTCCTCTTTGAGGTTTTTCCCACAGGCTACTGTCAGCTTGGGTGAAGGCAAGGGGCCAGCAGGGGAAACCCCAAAGCAGCGGCAGGCTGAATGCTTAGCCTGCCGCTGCTCTGGGATTTCCTCTGCTGGCCCCTTGTGAGCTGGGGTCCTGCTGCCTCCCCCACTCAGCTCCTGCTGCTAGCCTGAGTGTTGGAACCCAGGCTGACAGCAGGAGCTGAATGGGGCAGGCAGTGGGACTCTGGCTGGCAAGGGGCCAGCAGGGGAAATCCCGGAGCGGCGGCAGGCTGAGCTCTCCGCTGCGTACCAGGGGAAATGGGCACATGTGCCATAGGTTGCCGACCCCTGATCTATGTATGTGCTTTACAGGCAGAGTCAGGCTTCAGGCAGGAGGCCTCGAGCTTCCTCCTTGACTGACTTCTCCCTTGCTGCCCCTTGCCTCCCTCCCAGTCTTTATAGCCCTTGGCTTGTCAGGCCAGCAGGTGTTGCCAATCCTCAGGTTGACATCAGGTCTTTTCCCTCAGCCCCTTGACTGGAGCTGGCAGGGCACAGGCTAATCAGGTGCTTTTGTGCCAGCACCCTGTTACACTCCTATTCTGGGGTTTCCCTATCTCCACCACCTACCAGAGAAGAGGAAAGATGAGTGACTATGGTAGAGGGCTTTGGTGTCTGAGTTCTGTTTCACCTCTGCCACAGGGGTTTTGTCTATGTGACCTTTAGAAAATTGTTTAATATCTGACTTTCTTCATTGCAAAATGGGAATAATACCTGCCTATCTCATAAAGCATTTATGAGGCTTAATAAATGTTTGAGATCCTTGTACAAGTGAAAGGAGTAGTATTTTCAGAATTACTACTCAACTGCCTCATGCAGAACTGCTAGAGTAGCTAACATGACACCGCTTTTTGTGGAGGAAACAGATTTCAAGGCACACTTTCCCTTTCCTCTGTGATTGACTTAGTTGGCAAAAAAATTGAATGGGGCAAAGTTCAGGCCAATGTGGAGCGAGATTTTCTGTTCTTCAGTAGGGATAGTAATGCTCAATGCCCACAGCAATGCTGTGGGAGGCCAAAGACAAAAGGGCTGAGCTGGGATAGAGCAGTCCCATTCACAGCACTGAGTATAGTCCTGTCTCTTGGAGAAAGATTTTCCTTCCTTGTTGGGGAGGAGACAGGATTGAAGCAAATTTTGAAAACTGCAAAATCACAGGGGCTACCTTTTAAAGCCTGCTTTTTAAAAAAATCCTGACAGTATGTTTTGCTATTAGTAAACGGCAGCTGACCAAATCTTCACATCTAGATGGAGATATGCTGAATCTCAACATATATGACTAGGTTTCTTTTTTTCAAAACACTTAAATATCTGAAAGCAAATAAATTAGTTTGAAAGGTAGAACGGGGAGAGAAGTTACATGTGTTTTACATTGACACTGAAAAATCTTAAGAGGGTATTATTCTGACAAGCAGTTTCCTTAATGTGGGAGAGGAGAAAATATCTGTAAATAGCTACAAGTATGACCTGTTTGGTGCACAATTTAAAGAAGGCCTGCTTTCTGCAGGTGTAAAGACTCTTCAGCAAGAGTTTCTTTTTATGTCAGCTGTCTTTACTTTACTTTAAACTCAGGTGAACCTGCAGACATTGATCAACTACAATGGATCAGGGAGATGAGTAAATTCCTATCATTTAATGTGGTAAAGTATTAAATGGGTATCAGTGGAGTTGTCAGTAGTATATGGGCAACACCCTCAGAAAATATTGGGTATTAAAATAAAATATTGGGTATTTTTCATTATTTGTCTTGTTGGAGAAATTTCTTTCTGTAGCTATTAGTAGTACTATCGTTAATGCAAATACAGAACTTCCCATAAATGTTTTAAAATCTGTAACTATTTCTGTGTTTTTCCTGTGCCAACTATTTTTCCTGCTTACTGAGGGGCCAAGTAAGGAGATTCGAATTCCTAAAACATCTCCAGAAAAGTGTTAATTCACTTATAATCTACTTGCTATATTACAGCTGTCATTTTTCTCTCTCCTTTTTCTCAACAAGCATCCAGTGCTCTTGTGTACACAGGTTACTGCTAGTGCCCTCTAAGATCCCTTTCATCTTGAGATTTAAGCACTGAAGGAGGCCTAACTAAACGAAAGTCTGTGGGGCTGATACTTATCCTGTGGCGTCAGCATTGTCTTCTACACTGTAGGTTACTCAGTGCTCTTGGTTCCAGATTTGTATGCAGCTTGATACAGTACAGACCCGTTTATGCGCGAATGCGCATAACACGTGGTAGCTTGGCCTCTCAGTGCTACCTATTTAACACACGAGACTCATTAACACATGCTACAGGAACTTTCTATGTAGCGCTACAGATTTGAGGTCTTGGGTGGAGTGGGGAAGCAGTGGCTTGTATACAGTGGCTGAGTAAACCACACTGGCATCTTTTAAGTTGGTGGTTCTCAAACTGGGGGTCGCGGGGAGATCCCGGGGGGAGGGGGGTTGTGAGCTACTGTTGCATTCGGCAGCATTTCAATGGATTCTCTGAATGCGGGAGTGTGTCCACTGAAAAGCCGCCGAGTGGAACTCTTCCGCTTTTGGTGAGTTATCGGTGAATACACAGAGAAACGCTGCATGTCTGCTAAAACCGGAAGAGTTCAGTTCGGCAACAATTTGGCAGACATACCTGGGGCAGCAGCGGATGCATAAGAGCGAAAAGTGGTCTCGAACTTATGAAGTTTGAGAACTCCTGTTTTAAGTGATAGCAATGTTCAGGTTAGAAAGTTGCTAACATAGTTTATGCATTTTGTAATGTGGTCTATGCTAATATTTTAAAGGATCTCTCCCAGTACAATTCACCAGTTGTAGCAATTGTGTAAGCATTAGTGCGCGCACAGGGCACAAACATTTTACCCCAGTGTCATCTAGATCTGCTCAGAGTAGGGTTAAATAACATAATGGCAAAAACAAAAGCCAGGTCCATCTTTACAAGATTTTTGAGACTGAGGCAATATCTGCTTATATACCTAGCACAATAATGCCCTGCTCCTGACTGGTGCTGTTGTGCACTACCTCAATAAAATAAGATTTTTTTTTTTTTTGGAGTAGTGTCCCTGTGGGTGTTCCACTGTAGGTGTGTGTGCTCCCCCACACAGTTGACTGGAGAACTTCAGTAGCAGTCTGTCCCTCCCACCAATGCATGCCTCCTGCCTTCCATGAGGCTAGCCAGCGTGCATGGGAATTTTCTCCTCAGTTCCTTCTCAACCAGAGCCTGAGCTAAGAGCTGTCCCTTCATGGATCATTTAGTCCCTATAGTTTTGCAAATTTTAGCTCCCCTTGCAGCCTTTTTCTTTTAGTAACTTGTTTGTTTTTAGTTGCCAGTGCCGAAAAAGAAAATGGGTGGGGGGGAAGAGTAGAAAAGGGCTGCCTCCTGCCAATCCTAGCGAGAGGGAGCGACTCCATTGGACAAGGGTATACTTGGCTTCAAAAAGTGCTGTAGCTGAAAAGAATCCATCACAGTGATGGATGGACATTTGCAGTGCGTTCGCTACCTGGGAGAAAATCCACAATCCAAAAAAGTGTGGTTGGTGACAGCAGTTAAAAGCAGATCCAGACAGGACAGAGAGTTAAGGCTTAAACTCCTGCTTGTGGAATCAGCCCTTCAACCCCTGGAGTCCTGACGAGAGCTATCACTGCAACCTTCTATGTCAAAGGCAGAAGATCCCGAGGAGATGAGCCACTCACTCAAGACCACTAAGAAAATGTCTGGGAATCCTCGTAGTGAGCCCTTATTGAGCCAGAAATGATCTCTGACTCCATCGATATCCTGGGAACTGACAGCACTGAAGCATCTAGAGATGGTACCCGAGGCAACAAGCCTCCCAGGCCCCTAGTGTGGCATACCAACAGGCAAGGAGGCACCCTCCTTCAGCTGCAGCACCAAAGAGTTCGGAACCTCCTGAGCAACTGGGGAGAAAGTTGAAGCTGAGACAGAAAAGGAAGGCATCCCTCAAGCTCTTATGGGGTTCATTTAAATTGGCATTGAAGGTCCCTAGAATTAACCTCATCCACAATGATAAAATTAAGAGGTGGGTGGGAAACTAAAAATTCCATACCCTTCATCTGTACAAAATGCATTTTGTCTGCCCACTTGCATGTCAGCAGGATGCATGAAAGAGTCTACCCTATAACTCTGACATGATCCAGTAGCGCCTCACTAACTGAGAGAATGTCCACCGGTTTGTGATAAGGCATAGCTACTTTGTGCAGCTGTATTTGCAGGGCATCTACCACTTTCTGAGCTAAGTTTTGGAATTATTTAAAATCCTCCGCCGGGGGGCATCACCGCCTCATCTGGTTAGGACATTGGCAGATGAGCTTGAGGGGTTCCTCTATTAATCAGCTTCCAGACTCACACATAGACCAATTTATGGCGATAATTGATGAGGGCCAATTGGTGGTGAAAATCTCTATCCATTCTGCATTACATATGGCAGACATGGCAGCACATTCAGTTTCCATGGCTGTGGTTAGGAGAAGGGCTTTGGGGCTACAGTTGTCCATCTTCTCTAAAGAGCACCAAACCATGGTGTGGTGGAGACCCATACTGGATTTCCGAGTGCTTAACAGATATGTCAAAGCTCAGAAATTAAAAATGGTCACCTTATCAACAATCATCTCAGCATTAGAAGGAAGAGTTTGATTCTTGTTCCTTGACCTTCAAGATTTATACTTCCACATGTCTGTGACTTGGTACAACAGAAATTACCTCAGATTCACCCTGGGCAAGGACCACTGCAAGTACAGAGTACTCCCTTTCAGCCTCCCAGTGGCTCCCACGGTGTTCTCCAAGGTCCTTTCTGTAGTAGCAGCTCACTTGTGCTCTCAGAGCGTAATGATTTATCCCTACCTGGATGATTGCCTTCTCAGGGCATGGTTCTGCACAGAGGTCTAACTCAGACCACAAAAGACCATTTCTGAACCTGGACCTATAGATCAACGAACGAAAGTTGACCTTAACACCGGTTCAAAGACTAGAATTCATAGAAGCTGACCTCAACTCCATTCAGGCAAGGCCACTCCTTCCATGTCACAGATTTCTCAACCTCTCCTCGTTAATAGAGACAGTATAATCCAGCCCCCCAAATCTGGGACAGACATTGCCTTCAGCTTCTTGGCCACATGGCTGCAGGCACATCGGTTATTTCTTGTGCCAGAGTATGCATGAGATGCCTCCAAGCATGGTTTGGTTGGGTGTACAAGGTGAACAAAGACAACACAGACAAGTTTCTGTTTCTACCTACCAAGGTTAGGCAATCCTTAAACAGGTAGAAGAATCCAGTAAATGTCTGTCTGGGAATCCCGTTTGCTCAGTCTTTCCTCTTCCTTCTTCTGACCACCAATGCATCCCTCATTGAATAGGAAATGCATCTCAATGTTTGTACAATACAGGGCAAATCGTCTCCAGCAAAGATGTGTCTCCCCATCAGTCTGCTCGAACTTGGAAATGAGTGGTCAGAAATGCATGCGCTCAATTCCTCCCACTGAGCAGGAGCACACATACAAAGATCATGATGGACATCATGGCCTGTATGTACTACATAAACTGACAAGAAGGTGCCAGGTGTCATTCGCTGTGCAAAGAAGCAGTGAAGGTATGGAACTCCTGCATCTCCCACAATGTCCTAATATCAGTGGTGTACCTACTGGGAATATGCAACACGACATCTGAAAGTCTCGGCTGCAAATTTCCACATGACTACAAATGGGAAATAATCAGCGATTCTGTATAGACATAGTCCGACAATGGGGTACACCAGTAATAGATTTGTTTGCTACTCACCAGCACAAGAAATGTCCAAAGTACTGCTCCAAGGTGAGAATGATATGACACTCCATCGAGGAAACACTCTACCTTCCTTGGGACCAGGACTGCCTTTATGCCTTTCCCACATTCACTCTATTGCTGAAAGTCCTGTTGAAGATAAAAGGGAAGAAAGCAAATATGATTCTGATCACCCAGACGTAGTACTCTTCCATGTTACAGCTGGCACTATGTCCATTAATGGCTGATTCTACCAATCACTCCTTACCTCCTGTCCCAGAATGAGGACCCAATTTGTGGGTCCTGTGACTCACTGTGGTTCCTTGATGGTTCCAGCACATAGAAACATCTTGCTCTGAGGAGCTACAGAAGGTGCTATCACGCAGTAGAAGGGGTACTACTTGTCATATCTACTTTCAGAAATGGAAAAGGTTCCAGATCTGGTGCCAACTCTAGGGGGTCACCTCTAATTCATGATGTGGTGGTCCTAGGCCACACCTGTTAACCTTAATGAAATCAGGTCTCTCTGTTAGCTGACTGAGGGGTCATTTGGTAACATTTGCAACCTTCCAGCAGCAGGTAGAAGACTACTCAAACTTCTCCTTCCCAACTATGAAGAGGTTTCTTAAAGGCATAGCAAACCTTTCCCCAACCAGGCCCCCTACTCCTCAATGGGATCTCAATCTAGTGTTGAAAGGACTGACTAGACGGCCATTTGAACATAAGAATGGCTGCACTGGGTCAGGCCAAAGATCTGTCCAGCCCAGTATCCTGTCTACAGACAGTGGCCAATGCCAGGTGCCCTGGAGTGAGTGAACCTAACAGGTAGTAATCAAGTGATCTCTCTTCTGCCATCCATCATCCCTACCCTCTCTCTCCTCCCTTCCCCCCAGACAAACAGAGGCTAGGGACACCATTCCTTACCCATCCTGGCTAATAGCCATTAATGGACTTAATCTCCATGAATTTATCCAGTTCTCTTTTAAACCTTGTTGTATCCCTAGCCTTCACAACCTCCTCGGGCAAGGAGTTCCACAGGTTGACTGTGCGCTGTTTGAAGAACATCCTTTTATTTGTTTTAAACCTGCTGCCCATTAATTTCATTTGGTGGCCCCTAGTTCTTGTATTATGGGAACAAGTAAATAACTTTTTCCTAATTCACTTTCTCCACATCACTCATGATTTTATATACCTCTATCCTATCATAGAATATCAGGGTTGCAAGGGACCTCAGGAGGTCATCTAGTCCAACCCCCTGCTCTAGGACCGATCCCCAACTAAATCATCCCAGCTAGGGCTTTGTCAAGCCTGACCTAAAAACCTATAAAGAAGGAGATTCCACCACCTCCCTAGGTAATCCATTCCATTGCTTTACCACCCTCCTAGTGAAAAAGTTTTTCCTAATATCCAACCTAACGCTCATCCTCTGCAGCTTGAGACCATTACTCCTTGTTCTGTCATCTGGTACCACTGAGAACAGTTTAGATTTATCCTCTTTAGAACCCTCTTTCAGGTAGTTGCAGCTATCAAATCCCGCCCCGCCCCCCCCATCCCCTATTCTTCTTTTCTGCAGACTAAACAATCCTAGTTTCTTTAACCTCTCCTAATAAGTCGTGTTGTCCAGCCCCCTAGTCATTTTTGTTGCCCTCTGCTAAACTCTTTCCAATTTATCCACATCCTTTGTGCAGTGTGGGGCCCAAAACTGGACACAGTACTCCAGATGAGGCCTCACCAATACTGAATAGGGAGAATGATCACGTCCATGGATCTGCTGGCAATGCCCCTACTTATACAACCCAAAATGCCATTAGTCTTCTTGGCAACGAGGGCACACTGACTCCTATCCAGCTTCTCGTCCATTGTAACCTCTAGGTCCTTTTCTCCAGAACTGCTGCCTAGCCGTTCGGTCGCTAGTCTGTAGCAGTGCATGGGATTCTTCCGTCCTAAGTGCAGGACTCTGCATTTGAACTTGTTGAACCTCATCAGATTTCTTTTGGCCCAGTCTTCTAATTTGTCTATATCCCCCCTTAGTTTCCTCTTTTCCAAGGTGAAAAGTCTTAGCTTCTTTAACCTTTCCTTAAATGGAACCTGTTCTAAATCCCTAAACATTTTATTTGCTCTTCTTTGAACCTTCTCTAATGCCAGTATATCCGTTTTGAGATGAGAGCACATCTGTATGCAGTATTCAAGATGTGGGCGCACCATGGATTTATATAAGGGCAATAAAATATTCTCCGTCTTTAGTCTCTATCTCTTTAAGTTATTCCTAACATCCTATTTGCTTTTTTGACTGCCGCTGCACACTGCGTGGATGTCTTTAGAGAGCTAAGGTTCTTTTCACTAACTCATCTTTCCATGAAGATGGCGTTCCTCATTGCCATCACTTGGACCAGAATGATGTGGAATTTAGCAGCTTTGATGGCACATCCCTCTTTTACTGTGTTCTTCCCAGGCAAAGTCGCACTCAGATCACATTCAAAGTTCACCCCTAAAGTGAATTCTGAATTTTGCATGAATCTGCTTATTCAGCTTCTGACAGTTTATCCCAAACCTCATGAGGACAATAGGGAAACCATCCTCCATATGCTTGACATGAGAAGAGCCGTGGCCTTCTATTTCGACAGAACAAAGACCTTTGAAAATTTCTGAGACTCCCTCTGTTGCAGATAGATTGAAAGGTGCAACGATTTCAGCTCAGCGTGTCTCCAACAAAGAGGCTGTATTAAACTGCTACGAATAGCATGGAGTAACATCCCCATCTTCTCCTCTTCCGTCACCTTCTCCAAGGGTATCCCTATATCAGAGATCTGCAGAGCAGCTAGTTGGGCATTTGCGCGTACCTTCGCAGAACACTATGTCCTTGGGGATTTGACTATAGATGCCCAATTTGGTGCCACAGTACAGTCTAGGTCACTCGACTCTGCAGTCCCAGCCTCCTCTAGTAGGTACTGTTTGAGAGTCACCTACAGTAGAGCACCTATAGGGACACTACTCAAAGAAGTAGTTACTCACTTTGTGGTTCTTCAAGATGCGTGTCCCTATAGGTGCTCCATGACCACCCTCCTTCCTTCTGTTTCGAAGTCCCACTGGTTGATTTTGTGATAGAGAAGGAGCTAAGAAGGAAATGCCTGTGCATGTTGGGTAGCCTCATGGCAGGCAGGGAGCTGTGTGCGCCCAGCCAGGACAGACTGCTATTAAAATTTTCCCATCGGCAACATTGGGGTGTGCACACATCTATAATGGAGCATCCATTGGGGGACATATCACAGAGAACCATCGTTATTGCACAAAGTGATTAACTTATATCAGTTAATTTACAGAAGTAACAAAAGACAAGGGATAACATTTTCCAAAGCACTTAAGGTCCTATCTGAGCAAACAATCTATACATCATGGGATGTAATGTGTGAGGGTAATAAACAAAAGTATGGAAAAGGTGGAAGCAGGACAAGAGTTTTAAGATCAGAGCTAATAGCAAATGTAAACAGTCATAGTCTAACTCTGTTCCTTTTTTCTCTGTGGGATGCTACAGTTAAACAAAGAATGCCACTGAATATTTGCACCTTCATCTGGAGGTAAAAGTTCCCGTTTTGATGATATATACTGAAAATATTCTGTCATCCTGGAAATACTCCAAGTAAGAAGGCAAGGAAGATAAGAGATTTCCATTCCCATAACGAGTCCGGTGGAACCTTAAAGACTAAAAAGCTTATGCCCAAATAAATCTTAGTCTTCAGCGTGTCATCAGACTCCTCGTTGTTTTTGTGGATACAGGCTCAGATAGTATTCACACAACAAAATCCTGGCCCTAGAGACAACCTTGGTAAAGAGTTTCTCTGCAGTCTAGTTTTACATGGCACGAATCCAGAAGCAGTTTTCAGCAATTGAGTCTTTAGTAGTTACCATATTCTCAGATTCTTTTGCCAGGTGTAAGTAGTGTTTACATTTAAGTGACTGTTCTCTGCAACATTGATGATTTATTTTTTGTTTAACCAACTTACTGAACAGGCAGACTTTTTTTCCCCCCCATTTATCTGTATACCTGTTCTTGCCAACTAATTGTATTCCATTCTCACGTTTTGTCCCAAAGTAATCTTAATATGTCTTGATGAATATTTGTTAAACAAATGTAGGACAACTGGGCAATTTCAGTAATGTAGTTTGTTAGTAGCAGTTAGTATTTAAGATGCAATTTTTATTCTAACTTGTTGAAAAGGATAGGGCAACTGTTTTAACTTGTAATAGAATCCATTGCTAATTTAAGGATCTTGGTCATGAAATTTACAAGTTTTCATTCTCTCTTTTAGATGCATTTAAATGTCTAAATAGAATTTCATAAGTTGCCATAAAAATTTCCCCAAAGAACAAGATGTACAGGACAGTGTAAACAAAAGAAATGAAATAGAACTGATTATAATTGCTGCATGATTTTTGTAAGGTCTTCAATTTATTATATGATATAAAATATAAATACTACAGTGCTGGTTTCGACCAACAATGTGAGATGAGTTTTACTTTGCACTCTGAAACTTTCTTTGTTCTCTTAAATAGCCCATTATAGTATCCCAGAGCCCAAATAGTTACCTCTCTTAACAAACAAAACTGAATAGAAAGATCATACCACTATAAGGAAGAGCTGTTAGACAAAAAGGCGTAATGATAAAACAATTACATGAATACAAAGGTCTTACAATAATTCTTGAGGATGTCCTCTGAGGAACTCTTGCAGATTTTTTAGAGAAGGCTTTATACATGAAGATCTCTGAACTGAGGAGGTCTGGCCACAGGCCCAATTCCCATGAAATAGAGAACAAGAACAATACAGCTGAGCTTGATTTGCTTGGAGGCACTATGGTCACTCAAGTGTCTTGGACCTAGATTAAGAATTTTGTATAACTTTAGCAAAACATTGATTTATATCTGTCATCATACTAGAAGCCTGTGCAAATGAGGATTCTTCACACTTAAAGCAAATGGGACTGATAGCTATGCTCAGCAACCTTTTTTAGCTTCTCTGTAAATTACAGACAAAAAATAGTTAAACTGTTAAGGTTTCAAAGTCAAGGGCTTAACAGTTAATGAAAGTTAGAAATAAGGCACGCTTGTATGTATGCATTATGATAGTGTGCAACCATGTAATTTTAAACTATTTTTCTCCACTTGAGCCCTGCCTCATTTAGTGTACAGAACGGCCATTGCTCACTTAGTGTGCAGCTATTTTATATTTTTGTTTTGTCTTCTCATCTTCATATTCAAACTCTGCTCTGAAATCAGAATTAATTATTTCCTCATGGGCGTTCTATGGCACTTGTAGCAGATGAGTGCTTCACAGACATCAACTTTATTTTCACAGCACCCATGTGAAGTTAGGGAGTGGCACTAACTCCAGTGTTACGGATGGAGAGCTAAGGCACAGAGTAAGGTCAAAATTGGCCGCTAACTTTGGATGCCCAATTTGAGACACCTAGGGACTCATTTTTCAGAGCATTTCATATGTTCAAAGTACAATTCCCATTGACTTCAGTTGAAATTCTGAATGCTCAGGACCAGGTAGTGGCCAACTGTGAAAAATTTATTTAAGGTACTGACTACAGTCACATAAGAACTGTTTCAGAGATAGAAATCAAGTCTCCAAGGCAGTGCTCAGCTGCTTTAACCATGAGACCATTCTTTCTCTTTCTGCAATCCTCTGTCTCATTCATTATACACCTTCAACTTCTTCATCAAATGAAAGAGGGGTACTGCAGAAAACAGCCTTCTTCACTACACAGCCCTAATTATCCTATGCACATAGCTCATTCTTTGCACTGAATGAGCCAGGATTTCCATGGAAAAAATAGTATGTGATCATGTAACTAAAGACTGTATCACAATATATACAACTTGAGGGCTGAATTAAGGTTGCGCAGGCCACCTTAGTGTTGGCATTTCCTTTTAGTGCTTCACTTTACAACTTATGTACTTTTTAATATAGTTTTCTTTTTTGTATGTATATAATTTCCTAACCTTAAAAAACAAAACAAAAAAAACCACCCTGAAAAAACACATCATGGCATATGGAATAATGCTGTCCACTACATGGGTCATCAGCAAAATTGGAGTCTTTAGTTCCACTACACCACCTCTGCTATTTCATCACTGATATAGTGATGTTGGTAGCAGTTATCTTCTGTGTGGACCTGCCACTACAGGGGAAATGACACAATTTGCCAGTGAGTTTCACAAATGCTTTCTGAGAGCAGAGGAGAGTTGTGGGTCAGGAATCTTGAGTTCAGTTTTGTGTTCTTGAGAGCATACAATGTAAGGGTGTCCAGAGTCATTTACCACTGTACCCCCAAAAGCCTGACCCCTTCTGGATTGTCTGTGTGCTAGCCCTGTCTCTTTTCAGTACCATTCCCTCAGGTCTCTGGCTCCTTGTCGAAGTCTCCATATGCTTTTTCTCTTCTCATCCAAGTTACGCTCTCCTTGCCCAGCCACTGTCTTTCTCTCCATGCTCCTTATCAAGTAACAGTTTGTTTACTGAGGTTCCTTGTCCCATTCGCTCCATGACACTCCTTGTCATGTCTCCTTGTCTTGACTTCTCCTTGCTCAACTAGTTCCAATCTTTTAATCTCCCTTTCCCAAATTCCTTCTCTACTCTGGCTTCTCCACCCCCATTCCATTTCCTCTGTCATCCTTCCAAAGGCTTGTTGTCTTAGGGCTTGTCTTCACTACGCGTGGTAGCAATCAGTCTTTTGGCGATCGATTTTATCGCGTCTCGTCAGGACGTGAAAAATTGATTGCCAGTGGCGCCCCCGTCGACTCCTTAACTCCAGCTCTCCAAAAGGCGCAAGCTGGAGTCGATGGGGGAGCATACCGCCGCCGTGAGGACGGCAGGTAAGTCAGCTGCAGATTAGCCAACTTCAACTACGTTATTCATGTAGCTGAAGTTGTGTATCTGCAGTCGATCTCCCCACCTAGTGAAGATCAGCCCCTAGTCTACTCTTTCTGCCGCCCCCCCCTCACCCGGTCCCTTTAAGCATTTGAATCAGGTGGCTTCCTTCGGGGTGCCAGAGTAGCTTTGTGTCTCGTGTTCAGTCTTGCCACTTTCAGTTCCAGTTCGCAGCACCACAACGCCCCTGGGCTGCAGCGATTGTAGGAAGTATTGCTCATGCCTTGTAGCATTGGGCTGGATATGCCCAGGAAGATGGTAATTTCAAAGAATTTAGCAACCAAACTTGAAGTCTGAGTATATATTGTAACACACGTAACCCCATATGATAACCTGTACCCCATATTCATCACTTTTATATGGTTATATTTTGTACAATGTATGCCTTGTGAGGTATTATTTGAAACTCTTAATCTACTGAACATCACTGTCCTGTTAAAATGTGTGTATCAACATTGTATATGGAGCTGTGAGATTTACTATGTGATTGTTACCCAGAGCTACAATATATTTCAGTAACACCCTCACACCATTTTCTCAGAGGCACACTGGTATGTGAGTTAAGTCCTAACAGGCCATTACCTGCTTCATTGGAGATTCATTAACAGCAAGGCTGTAAAAAAGAACTTTACAGTTCACCTGAAGGACAATTGTTAGCTCATGTAATGCTGTGGAATTTCCTGATCCCAGCAAAGACTTTTTCCAGTATAAAGGGTCAGTATGAAAAGAAGGGACAGTGAGCTACTCATCACCTCTTTCTCCCTCTCTCTGCTCAAGTTAGAAAAAACAAAGGGAGCTTTTGGAACCAGGGAAGGGTCCGGGACTGTGTTTGGGTGAGAAGCCTGTGATATTGCACTCTGATTTTATGAAAATATGCTAATGAGTGTGAATATAATGTGACTGGAATATGTTTCATGCAAAAGGTCTTTTGTAAGGTATCATTACAAAGCTTATAATCTAATGCGTGTGGTCATCCTATTTTTATGCATTCATCATTCTTGTATCTAAAACTAGAAATATGAAATGTAACTCTGAAGGACTATTGTAATTATGCAAAGTGAGGGCCATTAATGGTGGTTTGGAATCTTGATGGCTCCAATTAACCAGGACAATTGACTGTAGATGGCTCTGTTTACATGCAAGTCTTCCTTTATGCCTGTGCCTTGGCAAGTGGGTAATGAAGTCTTACAGTGACGTGATCATATCAGCGGAACAGGAATCCATCTTTAACCTTATCCATTGAGAAGGAGAGGTGGGAACTCAGAGAAGGACAAAGGGTTCCTTCCTTGTACAACAGACCTATGAGGGGGTGGAACAGAACAAAGCGAGTGGTAATCATGAGAAATTTCGTAGCTACCAACTGAGCTGGAGGCTTTATACAGGGTAAAATGGATTTATTTGGCATTTGGACCCCATTGGGAGCTGGATATCTTAGTGCTGGAGACAGGAACACAATTATGCCTGCAGCTTTTAGGGGATGTGGTTCAGACCTGGATCTATGTTTGTAGCAAGCATGTCTGGCTAAAACCAGGCAGGGCTCTGAAGTCCCAAGATGCCAGGAAAAATGGGCTCGGGATAATCTCAGCACATCAGGTAGCAGTCCTAAAGGGGGTTCCTGTGATCTAACCCGTGTCAAAGCCTTTTTTGCTTATTAGCCTTGGTAAAGTTTAGGAATTAACTTGCATGTCTATATTTTTATCTTTTGTAACCAACTCTGACTTATATGCCTTATCATGTATAATCACTTAAAATCTGTCTCTAATTAATAAACTTTTAATGTTTATCTAAACTGGTGTGTGTGTGTTTGAAGTGTTTAGGAAGCCTCCACTTGAAACTTAAGGCTGGTGCATATTCATTTCTGTTTGTTGAAATGATGAACTAATTATGAGCTTGTGCAGTCCAGTGGGCTACTGAACAGTACAAGACGCACATTTCTGTGGGGCAAGTCTGGGATTGAGAAATATGTGGGTTTTGCCCTGTTTATGAAAGACTTGGACAGTATTCATGTAAACATTTGGGAGTGATTTTTATGTGCTAGTGGCTGTGCATGAGCAGGCCAGAAGAGGCTGTTTTCTGAAAGCACTGTAAAAGGGACCTCGCGCTAGGGTTAGGGGACACAGCAGTTCAGGTTGCACCCAGGGGAATATCACATGTGAACTGAGATTTTTTTTTTTTTTTTAAGGAAAGTTTATAACTTGACCAAATATGGAATTTTTTACATGGGAATGTCAAAGGACATCTGGCAGTAGGCTGTCCCCCTGCCAGATTTCAAGTTCTTGCTCCAAAGCATGGAGATGCTAGAGCTTCCAACTACACAGTTGTAAGAATTTAAACATTCAGGCTGAGGCACACATCCTGCATGGAAAACTTCATCCTAAATGGCTAAATTTTGGCAGTGTTTTATAAGTAGCTGCATTACAGAGTCTTATAATGGGAAGAGTTAGCCAACATTAACTACAATATCCAAGGAAGCCCAACGAGTCAGCGAGAGCTAGCTGAGACAGAACCTAAATGCTGATACTAAATTGACTAAGACATAAGAGACTAACGGGATTAATGCTAACGGATGGATTTACCAGTTATGATAGTCAGATATTTCAGAGAGTTATCCATAGTTAGTTCTGAAATTTAGGAGCATCTCATGAGAGGTGACCTCTGCTCTTGAAAAACAAATGTTTATATTACTTACAAATTGGCTGAAATTCTATGTCTTGAACTTCTAGCAAGTGTGGCCTCATTAGAAGTGAGCTTAAGCAAACTCTTCCTCTTTAAAACTAAGAAAAACAAGTTTTCCAGACAGATTACTAGGGGAAACCTAGAGAGGATCAAAAGTAACATAGCCATCAAGGCAAATGTCAGTATTCTGGTTGTCGGCTCATGCCTTTTTTTATAAGCTCTAGAAATCTTTTGTACATGTTGTTCCCTGATTTTCAAAATAAATCTGTGCAGCACTCTAAAAGGGAGACGACTTAGTGATAGTATTAACTGCTCTTCCCAACCTTGAGAGCACTGTCGTTTAAGGAGGGAGCTCAACAGCTGAGGAACAGTTTGGAATATCCCAACTCTGACAAACTATCGATAGCTGATGATTGGTGAAACATTATAGATAGTGGCAACCACTTCTGTCTATTGCTGGGAATTGCACCCCAAGCTTGTAGTGTAGATATAGCTTAAAGAACTGATACACAGATTGAGGCTATAAATGCTACAAACACTTTGAAAATGGAATCCTTGACTAGATAAAAAGGGGTAAACATACTTCCATTGTTCTCCTTTCACTTGTGAAAATGAGTCCTGCCTAATATATAGGAATTCATGTGATCCTTCATTCCAATTAATAAAGAAGTCCCTTGTTTGGGGAGGAAAACACTTCTAAAGTGGTGAGAAGGGTCTTGTTGCAATTATTTCAGTTCATATAAAATTAGATTCTGTTTCTGGGTTGCAGTTGTTAGTTTTATACTTCAGTGAGTTTGAACTGCAAACACAAATTTGAGTAGTTCTTCCTTTCCTTTCTCTAATTAATTTTAAGATAGGAGGCCTGCTCACAAACAATATTTTTCCAAGCAGAAGATTCTTTTAACAGGACAGGAGATGAATAGGGGCAGAATAAACATTTCCTTAACATCTGTCACTACTGTTTGTACAGAGCTAAAAGTTAAACTTATGCTGAACTGAATACCAACTTGTTTGAGTTAAGATTATTTAAGAGCAAGGAAGTTTATTCTACTACTACAAGAAACAAAGCCCAACTCACTACAGCGTAGGCATGGAGAAAAAATAAGAAAACAAGCTAGCTGAGATGTTGAACTCCTATTAGAATCAGTTCATGAGAACATCTGTGGCAGATGACAAACTTTGTTTATACTTACATCAGTCTCCAAAAATCCATTTTGGGAAATTTCCATGCCAGCTATATCATAGTCAGTGGCTCTTAGTAATTCATAAGGCAAATTTGATTTTAAAACTTAAACAAATAAACAACTCCTTTAAATACTGCAGATTAGAGCCCAAAAATTAAATATAAAATAAAACTATGAGGCAGCAGCTATGCTTGAGAGAGATGAAAATCTTTCAGAGTTGCTTTAAGGTAACTTATTGCTATTAACGTAGTGCCTAAGGGTATGGTTACACTTACAAAATTATAGCGCTATTGCTTATAGCGCTCGCCTTATACAGCAATAATAATAGCGCTATTGTATGTCCACACTGAGCTGCTCCAGCGCTATAGCATGGCCACATTTGCGGCAGTTAATACGGCATTAAGAGCAGCGCATTAGGGCAGGTATCCCACAGTACACCTCTTCCTGATCTGGCGCAATGGCTTGTGGGAGGGGGGGCGTCACTTGCGGGGCATTCTATATCCTGTTTGAACTACCCATGATGCTTTTTGGCATATCCCAGCAATCCCTGTGTTTCCTTCCACCTCCGGCGCCATCTTTCAAGGGTTTCAGCAAGGCACGCTCCGTCTTCCATTGTCGAGTGCTGCAATGAATCCAGAACTGCTGAGGGACATGCTGACGACTGTCGCCAGCACATCTCTGTGTGCAGTGGAGTTATTCCTTGACATGCAGGATGACAGTGATGATTCTGAAGACGAGATCGAAGCGGTGAATGCATTCGACACAAAGCTGCTTGTCTCATTAACGGACATGCTCACGGCTGTTGAACGCCGCTTCTGGGCACGGGAAACGAGCACAGAGTGGTGGGATCGCATCGTCATGCAAGTCTGGGACGACGAGCAGTGGCTGCAAAACTTTCGAATGAGAAAAGCCACTTTCATGGGACTGTGTGCTGAACTCGCCCCTGCCCTGCGGCGCAAGAACACCAGACTGAGAGCTGCCCTCCCGGTGGAGAAGCGGGTGGCTATCGCGATCTGGAAGCTGGCTACCCCAGACAGCTACCGATCGGTGGCCAACCAGTTTGGGGTTGGAAAGTCGACCGTTGGAGTTGTGCTGATGCAAGTGTGCAGGGCCGTCAATCGCATCCTGCTACAAAAAATCGTGACTCTGGATAACGTGCATGACATCGTGGCTGGCTTTGAAGAAATGGGTTTCCCTAACTGTGGTGGGGCGATAGATGGGACCCATATACCCATTCTCGCGCCCGCCCACCTAGCTGAGGAGTACGTTAACCGAAAGGGGTACTTCTCCATGGTTCTCCAGGCGCTTGTGGATCACCGTGGGCGTTTTACTGACATTAACGCTGGCTGGTCTGGAAAGGTGCATGACGCACGCATCTTCCGCAACACCGGCCTGTTCATGAAGCTGCAAGCGGGGACTTTTTTCCCAGACCAGAGGATCCCCGTGGGGGAAGTGGAAATGCCCATAGTGATTCTTGGTGACCCTGCTTACCCTTTAATGCCCTGGCTCATGAAACCGTACACAGGGAGCCTGGACAGCAGTCAGGAAAGGTTCAACTACAGGCTTAGCCGTTGTCGAATGACTGTGGAGTGTGCTTTTGGGCGTCTGAAGGCGCGCTGGCATTGTCTTTATGGGAGGCTAGATTTGGCCGAGGGTAGTATCTCCGCGGTTATTTCCGCATGCTGTGCCCTACATAATCTTTGTGAGCGGAAGGGCGAAGGCTTCACTCAGGCATGGTCCTCTGAGGTTCAACGCCTGGAGGCCACATATGCCCAGCCAGAGAGCAGGGTTCATGGAGGGGACCAGCGCGAGGCTGTTAGGATCAGGGAAGCCTTGAGGGAGCATTTTGAGGCTGAAAGCCAGTTCTGAAGTGAGGTGCAGATGGAGGGAGGGAGGGAGGGAGGGAGGGAGCATTCTTTTAACAGGAACAGGCATTTGCTTTTCTGTAGCCTGTAATAATGTATGTACACTTAATAAAAAAACCCCATTTATTAAGAAGACAATTCATTTATTGAACAGGTACTTCGGTTGCTGAAAGAAAATATTGTGATGCATGTGAGGGGGAAGGCAGGGGAGGTGCAATGGGGGTGTCGTGGGGTCAGTCAGAGATCGGAGTATGTCCGGGTCTCTGAGTCTCCAGTGCCCTCAAAGTGGCCATGTCCCCCGAACCCCATTTGCGGTGGCCAGTAAGGCATGTTATTAGGGGTAGACTGCAGTGGATAATGGTCTGGGGTCTGGGGGTTGTCCGGTGAAGACAGAGGGGTTGGAGGCAGCTGTGGATGGTGATAACCATTTGGCTGATGATACTGGCCTGGAGGGTACAGAGGCAAGGAAGGGGAAGGGAGTTGGGGCAAACGATAATTGGGGTGGTGGGTGCGGAGCTTCTGCTCCTGAAGGGTGACAAGCCGCTGCATAGTCTGCAATTGAAGCTGCAGTAATGAGAGCAGCTTGTCGGTGCTTTTCCGGCGGTGAATCGCGTTCTCCTTCCGCGCCTTCTCCCTCAACTTGCTCTTATTCTCCCTCCACCTCTGTGCAACTCGATTCTCCGTTACAGCCTGTTGCATTACTTGCTGTACAAGATCCTCTTTGCTCCTTCGTGGCCGCTTCCTCAGTCGCCTGAGCCTCTCAGCTGTTGATAAGAGCGATGGCGAAGGGGTGAAGGACGACCCTTCTAAAATAAAAAGATACATTTCACAGTGGTTCCCTTGTAAAGAGCAGACATGCCTATCATTCCCCCGCATTCCCCGTTTGCCTGTCCCGCAGACAGCACAGATACAGCAACGGAGCCCCTGCCATGGTGAGTGGACTCCAGAGGCAAGGGAAATGATTTTTTCCCTGCCCTGAGAAGCTGTGGCGGGGGAGGGGGTGGGGAGTGCCGGTACGTTGCAGGAGCCCCAGTGTGAGCAGCAGGCAGGGGGAAGGATTTCTTCCCTGCCCTGAAA